>PVHX01001224.1:0-220192 GCA_004024805.1 Geosciurus inauris | reverse complement strand
TGTTTGTGTCTAGGTAGGTTGTCCTTGCAAATTATGTAATATTCTCCATGGAAGAGCCTTCAAATGACTCAATCAACTGTGCTAATTGGTAGATAGACAAATACTGCAACCAGACGTAGAGCTGCAGTACACTTATGTGCACACAGACATACACAGATATATTAACAAATATTGAATTATAAAACTCATGCAAACTATTAGTATGTACTTAATTGAAATAAAAATAAAATTAAATTAAAATAGTTTTCACATTACTATTTTAGTCAAAAAACTGAGTATTTGATACTATTTATATACTTATATTCCAATAGATCAATATTATTCATTTTCACAGTTTTCTGAAACATGTTGAAGATGAGGAAAAATATTATGTATTTATTTAGTTATGACTGATGTAAATGAGTAAAAATATGAATACTTTTCTATTGTGGCTATGAATATCTTTTTTTAAAAAAATGTATTATTATACTGGGAATAACAATCAGAAAGTCAGACCACCTGTAGTATTTAGTGGGTATTGTAAATGATTACAGATGGAAGCAACTATAGTTTCAGCCAAAAAGACTAGTGAATGTACCCTCAGAAAGCCTGATTTTAGTAATGTTTCTCTAAAGGCAGTTTCAGTCTATCTGTAACACAAATACCTGAGTTTCTCTTGCAAACACTTTCCTCATCTTTACCCAGATCAATCAGAATCTCAGAGATTTTGATCAAACTAAATATCACGAAGGAGGTAATAAAAATCCTTATCCTCCCAAGCTCAGTTTGATATGTTATCTTGCTAAGCTTTGATCTAACATTCTAATTTGCATTACTGTTCATCAGACTAAAAATAAGCATATAAAATGAGAAAGATAAAGAAATTTTAAGAGAATTTGCCAATAACAATACATTTTTCCCTGGATGTAAACCAAATAGTAAGCCACCAAGGAATTTCATGAAATTAAAATTAAATTTCGTGAAAATTAAATGAGGAAGAACAGTGGATGCTTGTAAGGCATTACTAGATAGCCTTATGTCTATGTCAGCAGTACAGAGGAACAGTTCTGAAGAGAAGGTTCAACTTATATAGGCTTTTTTAAACAGAAAAATCAAAAGATTTGTTACTATAGCAATGCCAAGGATAGAATGTGTGTGAATTTAATTCTTTTTAAATTGATACATATTAATCACATAGGTTTATTCTTGCAGTCTGTGCTTAGACTGATAATGATCACATTTGTCTGACACTTTTTCCTGTATGTTGCCTGACTATTCAGTCCCCTTTCATATTAACATTTATTTTTGTTTTGATGTTAATATTGCCAATCAAGCAATAGCTCTCAGCTACACTGTGGCTTCCAAATATGAGTAGCTGGTCTCCATCACTTTTCTTTTGTATGAAGGATTGAACTCAGTGGTACTCAACCACTGAGCCACATCCCCATCCCCACAAACACATTTTGTGTTTTATTTAGAGACAGGGTCTCACTGAGTTGCTTAGTGCCTCACTGTTGCTGAGGCTGGCTTTGAACTCGCAATTCTCCTGTCTTAGCCTCCCAAAGTGCTGGGATTACAGGCGTGCACCACTACCTGGCTTACCTTCATTTCTTAACAGAAAAAAAAAAAGGACTCTCCATATCTCCATATATGGGTAAAGAGTAAGATACAAATTATATATTCATAGGTAGTATAATTAAACATACATATCATCTCAAAGATTTTAAAACTCCAAGATTATTCTTCAGATTTGTTAGGAATAAAACTTCAGATGCTTCTTTCCCATTCAAAGCTTAGAAAAATTCACTTTTTGGGAGAAAAATACAATTGAACCTCTTAAAATTAGCTGTGAAGTATAGGAAATTGAGACCAAAAATAACACGGGCATTATTGATTTAACGAAGGTCATATAGGATGATTAAGTCTTGGTTGTATCTATTCATCTGTTGATGGGCACCTAAGCTGATTCCATAACTCGGGTATTGTGAATTGCACTTCAATAAATACTGGTATGCCTATATCACTATGGTATGCTGATTTTAGTTCTTTTGAAGTAGGACAGAAGAGGCTGGACACCCAAAGAATTTTCAGGAACCAGGTTTACTGACTGCATTCGGTCCAGAGCAGGGCTTTGCCTAAGATTATCTGGACCAAGATTTTGGAAATTCGTTGAACTTTATATACAGTGGGAAGAAGGGCTTGGAGGTTTACATAAAAATAATATTTTGTCTTTGAGTTCCCGGAAAGTGTTTTTTAGACCAGCCAGAGATCTTGTAAGTCTTTACCAAGAAAACAGATAATATCTTTTTGTACAACAAGCTTGACTATAGATTCTAACTTCATCACACCTTTTATGTGCAAACCTGGCATTTACAATAAAGAGGAAGCTTCAACCACAATTTCCTCTGCAGACATCCTGCTGATATGCTTTGTAAAAATCTGATGAGAGGAGACCCTTAATTATGGCAAGGGACTTCTGGGTGGGGTTCTCTGGCCTGCTTCACTGTTGGATAAGTACCAAGAAGGGAGATAATTGGGGAATGGGTGGCTCCATTCTTGGCCTTTTGAGCAATGTCCACACTGCTTTCCAAAGTGGTTACACTAATTTGCAGTGCCATGAGGAATTTTAAGTGAACCTTTACTTCACATCCTCTCCAGCAATTATTCCTATATGCATTCTTGAGGATTGCCACTCTAACTGGAGTGAGGTAAAATCTCAATGTAGTTTTGATTTGCCTTTCACTGATTACAAGGGTATTGTTACACAATGGAGTTTCACTTAGCCATAAAGAAGAATAAAATTATGTAATCTGCTGGTAGATGAACAGAAATGGAGAAAATCATGCTAAGTGAAATAAGCCAGACTAAGCCAGACTCGGAAAGTTAAAGGTTGAATGTGTCCTTTCAGTTGTAGAAATTAGAAAGAAATAAGGGGATAAGTGAAGAAGTGGGGGATATCATGATTAAAAGGAGAAAAGTAGAATAGAGGAAGGAGATTAAGGAAGAGGAAGGAGAGCTATGTATAGCAAGCAATTGTGGAATAAAATTGACAAATGTGCATGTATGAATACATCACAACAAATTCCACTTTTATGTATACCTATAATGCACCAATTAAAAAATAGATAAATAGAAGGAATACCAGTACAATATGGGAAGGGTATCAAAGGAGGACAAGAGAGGGAAAGGAAAAGCTCTGGGGATTGGGAATGAGCAATCTATGTTATACATATTGATTTTATGTCAAAATGAACCCCACTGTTATGTGCAACTCTAATGCCCTAATAACAATATAAGAAGATCAACTGATTAAGCCAGTTGAGTTGAACTCCAAAGCACTGATATTTTATAAATGGAATTTAGACCAGGGAGGTATGAAGTTTTGAAAGTAAAAGCTTAAGAGAACAGGGTGATGGCTGATAGGTTACCCTTACTGGCAGAAATTTGAAAATATGATTTATCAGCAACAGAAATGGTAGATGGCAATCATCCACTTTCTTATCATTTTTGCCTTAGTTTCTTTACCACCAGCCACAGATTTTTAAGTCGATGTGAACTTTTAAGACTATTTACATTACTTTTACATTTCTTTACAATATCACCCATCATGATTTTTTTAAAAAAATTCTGTCTTTATATTTACAAGTTTAGGAAAAATTTTTTCTGCATTCCAGGTAGAAACACACACACACAAAATCAAGAAAAGAGCTAGAACAAATAACCTGACAAACCATAAATTATTGGTTAATGGGATTTACAACAACAGGTTTCCCCAAAATGGTCAGGAACCCAAGAAATAAAAAGCAAATTGATATGATAGCAGAACTGGCTTATGGTACTGGGAATTGAACCCAGGGCTCTCTGCCACTGAGCTATATCCCCAGCCCTTTGTATTTTTTATTTTGAAACAGGGTCTTGCTAAGTTGTTCAGTCTGGCCTCAAACTTGTGATCCTCCTGCATCAGCCTCCAGAGCAAGTGGGATTATAGTCAAGTACTGCTGCACCTGCCTTGAAGTTCTTAACTTTTCACTTGAAAAAAAGACTATTATTTAAAAGGTCATAGGAAGTCATACAGAAAGTAATAGTTTCAGTTAAAAAAACGTTGCAATGCCTACCCAGATGCTCTTCACCTAGCCAAATGGTAGCAATGTGACACATTGGATTTACATGATCTATATTTACACACACAGACTCTCACACATGTGGGATTAGTGTTAGTCATCTTGTAGTTTAAGTTTTTATATTTTGTACCTGTCTGAGGACACACCATTATTAAAGTGTCAATTCTAGAGATTAAGAAAATCCATATTTGTATTTTCCAAATTCTTAAACTTTGTATCAATTAAATATTTTGAATTTTCTAAATTTTTAACAATAAGATAATCATTTAGTAGATTATAGTACCATAGACTATGTGTATGTATTTTGGAAAATTTTATAGCATAGTATACACTAGGCTAGTTAGTTCTGAATCAAAAACAAAAGATCATGTGAAAATGGCACATAAAGTGTGTATTATTGGCCCTACATATTTCATATTTCAAGATGTGCCTTGATAAGTTCCAAACGTGGACAAAAAGAATTTAATCAAAAAGTCATTAAACATACACGCGTGCATGAGTGCACACTCTGAAACAGCTACACAATTTGTATGGTTTAGAAGAAACTATACACAAATGGGCTCCAAATGACCTACTCTGGATGGATGCGTGCCAGGATATACCCATTTAATTTTTAAAAAATGTAGAACGAGGATTATTTTTCTTTTTGATTGCATGTAAGACTACGCTTAGGTTGCTATACTTTTGGCTGCACTACCCTCTATAACTAATTGTTTCCTCATTATGTTGACCTTTTTGTAATTATTATTTGCCCAAAAAATATTCTCAGCATCACTGTCACTTGTCTTGTTTCAGAGCAGAATACACATATTTCATTATGTGCTTCAATCACTTTTCCACTATCCTTTTACCATTTTCTTTTCTGCTACCTCCATAGCAGTTATTTGGGGATAGCTATAACTTAAGTAAAATCTATGCCTTTGGTTCTATTTAATATTGAGGGTAGATAACAGGAGGATACTAGATTAGATGGTCTAATTCTGAAATCTCTTAAATCCATGTCTTTAAAAGTTTGAAGGTATGCCATTGTTATTTAAGATGGAATTGAGTAAGAGGAACTATGGTGTATCCAAGTTCTAGTCCAGTTGTTCTTAAACATCACAAATGCAAAATTTCTACCTTTGGAGATTATGGTTCCATAGGCTTATATAGGATCTTACAATTCATTTTTTGTAACTGCTTCAAGGCAATTTTATTTATTTTTTATTTTTATTTTTTTGCTTAATCACTGGGCCACATCCCTAGTCCTTATTTAGAGACAGGGTCTCACTGAGTTGTTAAGTGCCTTGTTTCGAGGCTGGCATTGAACTCGCGATCCTCATGCTCTAGCCTCCAGAGCTGCTGGGATTACAGGCATGTGCCACTGTGCCTGACACTTCAAGGCAATTTTAATGCAGGTATTCCATTGACGCAAATTTGAAAATAAGGCCTACCGCACAAAGTCACCAAACTACCTGCACTAACCTAGATTTCCTCAAACTTTAATGCAGGCAAGAATCACTGAAATTCTCCATAAATTGTGGATTACAGATTCAGTGGGTCTGGATGGTGGGGCTACCAGCCCTCAAAACACACTTTGATATTGTTGGAAGCTGGTATTCACATAGGTGAAGGTAGCGATGGTACCTGCTCGGCTACTGAAAGTTTCACTTTCAGTTTTTTTCAGATCTGTGAAAAATTTTTCATACTTTGTTCACAGACAGGGTTTCCTTTGTCTTTATAACTGAATTAATTTTTCAATAAAGAGGCTGCAGTGATAGAGGAAAACTTTAACAATGTGGATTTGTAAAATGATTGGAGTTGAATTTTAATCAACTTTTCCAATCTAACATGGTCTTATGAAATTACTAAACAATATTTCTGAGGCACTGGAAATAAAGCATTATATTGGCTTACTAAGGCTGCCATCACCAAATAACATAGATTGGGTGCCAATTAGCTTGAGGCCATCTCCTTTGAGATTTTGCAAAACATACTGCAACCTAACTTAGTGTGTAAGCAAAACCTAACTTGGAGTATAACAAACAGCAGTTTCTGCCAATTACAGGCAACACATCACACCATGCCCACTTAAGGCAGACAACTAGCTGCAGCCAATGAGGTGATTTCTCTACTTTGCCCATGCTTAGCCTATAAGTACTCCACACTCAAGCTGGTTGGGTGAGCTCTCAGATCTTGTTTTGGTTCAGAGCCTACCTGGTTCATGAATCCATTGTTTGTTCAAATAAACTCTGTTAAAATTAAATTGTTTAAAGTTTTCCTTTTAACAGGAGATAAGACCTTTAAAAAGGTTATTAAGTTAAAATGTGGCTATTAGTTGGTCCCTAATCCAATTTAACTGGTATCCTTATAAAAAAGAGAAAATTGGACATGAGAAGTTACTAGAGTACAGTGTGCACAGAGAGGCGATCACATGAAGAAGTGGTAGCATGAGGGCAGCCATCCACAAGCCAAGAGGGACTCGGAGGAAACTTACCCCCTGAGCTCTGGATCTTGGAGCTCTAGCCTCTGTAGCTATGAGAATGTAAGTTTTTGTTGTTTAGCTACGCAGTCTATGGGTTATTGTTACGACTGCCAAGGAAACTAATATACACTGATTATGTCTATAAGCAATAAAAATAAAAATAGGACATTGTACCAAACAACACAGATCTTTCATCTTCTTTCATACCCAGTAAACCACTGGGTATCTCTTTTTTCACATCACATGAAGAAAAATTTCTAAATATAAGTGCGAGTGCTGTTGAATGCATTTAGTATAAGTCATTGCATCTCAAACACAGGCTGAAGAACAGACTACTCAGAAAGAAACTCACAAAGATTTTTTCCCTTTCAAAAGATCTTTTAGAATTTTAAATCATCAAAAACTGAGAATTAGTTCATTAGTAATGAATTTCAAATATTCATTAAAACAAATATAAATTGCTACTAATTAAAGATTAGAATGTTTTAGCATGCAAAAATAAGCCTTACCTTTGTTTTGGGTTCTAGAATTTTTACTCCATAAATTGATATTTGCAACTCAACTTTAGGAATTTTCTGGCCTTCAGATTTCTTGATGTGTCTTGCAAACTACAAATAAAAATTATTCATAAAAACTTAATTCTGTTTTGGTGGAGAATGAACACAAATAATACACATTTGGAGTTTTTCTTCAATGTCAGATTTTCATTAAATGAATTATTGCCGATTATAAAGTATTTTGTAAAATAATCTCAAAATATTCAGTAATCTCAGCACTTTACCATTATAATTCAGAATTGCTTTCAGTAACTTTACAAAAACATGATTTTTTAATGTACTTCTTTCATATTTGAAAAACTGAATTCATACCAAACAACTGAGAAGAAACAGAGACCACTTTGTTGATAAACAGAGATAAATTTGCTTTCCTGTGAATCCTTTGCTTTAAATACCTTTAGAGAACTTGCAGTTCACCAACTGTTGAATATGCAATCTTTGCTATTGCTAGATATTTACCTAGTTTGGTGTCCTACCCTCCCCAATCAAACTGATGAACAAAAAGAGACAGACCATCTCTCAGTCAAAGCTAATAATTGAGGTAAATACCAGCTAAAACACTCAAATGTAGATCTAGATTCAATTTAGAATTATAAACATAGTGAATTCTGGAAAACACAATTTTTACAAGTTTGTTTTTGGTACTAGGTATTGAACCTTATAATGTGCAAGGCAAGTGCTTGACCACTGAGCTACATCCTCAGTCTCAGAAATAAATACATATATACATTTTTTTTTTTTTTGGTAACGGGAATTGAACTCAGGAGTACTCGACCACTGAGCCACATCCTCAGCCTTATTTTGAATTTTATTTAGAGACAAGGTCTCACTGAGTTGCTTAGCGCCTCGCCGTTGCTGAGGCTGGCTCTGAACTCACAATTCTCCTGTCTCAGCCTCCCTAAGTGCTGGGATTACAGGTGTGTGCCACGGCTCCTGGCTCAGTCAAAGAAATATTTTAAAGTGGTTTCAGAATAATATTTATTGTATATTTTCACAGAATTAATTGTGCGTAAATGTCTGTTAGGTTCTGGTATAAAATTTAAAAAAAAAAGAACACTCATTTGCTTAGTAGATGAAGTTTCTACATTTCTTCTAGCCTTGCTAGATTTACTGGTAGAAAAATTACAGGAACCCAGTTAAATATGGATATTAAATAATGATATATTTTAGACCTTTATTTTAGAACACATACACACTCATACGCATAAACACAAATAACATAGATAATGCTATTAAGTGTAAATGTTTCAGGTAATAATTTTGAACATACTGACATTTTTAAAAGTTATTCATTGTTTATTTGAAATTCAAAGTTTACTGGGTGTTCTGATTTCATCAAGCAACTCCACTGTCTCTTTACTTTCCTTTTCACCTTGGTACCTTCACCTTTCTTTTTAAGAAAGGGGTGAAATTTTTAAAAATAGGTTTTCTCACTCCACTTCTAGGGCTTCCAAAAGTTATTTTCTAGAATAACATTTTTTCAGCATCTGGATACTCTTCCTAATAGACTCAAAATAGAACATCTGTAAGGCCAGGCAGAGCTCCAGTCCTCTTTGTGTCATATTTATTTGCATTGTGCATTTCACTCTAATTTAGGGCAGATGTGGATACATATGGTATAGTTCAGTCCTGGAGCAGGGAGTGGTTAAAAGCCTTTTTCTTTGTGCCTGGGTTTACACTGCCATGGAGAGTAACATAATTAATGTATATATGAATGCCTTGAAGTGTCTGCCTTCATATCTCAGGGGGTTACCATTTGTTTTTATCCTTGTTGGGTGGTATAACTGTTCAGCTTACTGACTTTCCTGTTCTACGGATGTAGCTTGCTCTTTCATTTTTATTTTTCTGCATTTTTACATACTGCATGTGAATCAACTAACTTTAGCCAGAGAATTTCCTTTTTTCGTCTTTAAGAAATGTGTTTCTCTTCAATGCAGATCAAAAATTCTTTCAGTTCTCTCCTAAAGAATGTGTATTAATTTTCTTTTCCCTTCACAATCTCCTAGTTAAATTGGCAACATTAAACAATTCAGGGGTTTTCACATATAAAAGCTTACAAAACAAATCAGCTGCTCTGTGTCTATGTGAAGGCATCTGTCTAAGCAAAGCAAGATAGAATTGCTGGCTGCAGAAACATCCATTCTACTTGTTTCCTCCCTCCTTCTGTTTTTCCCAAACACAGCAACAGTGGCTTCTGAAGTCTCTTCCACATTTGAACACAACCATCCCTGTGACCTCTGATGAGAATTGTGCAACTTTTTATTTTGTAGAAAGTCTACCACAAAATGAATAGTAATATTAAACTTAGCTGTTGAGAAGGTGAAGAAGAAGGAGGAGGAGGAGGAGGAAGAGGATAATGATAATAATAATCATAATAGAAGAGAAGAAGGAAGGAAGAAAGCAAGGGTTGATGATAGAAACACACACACACACACACACACACTGGAGGGGTGAGAAGGAAGAAAGGCAGGGAGAGAAGGGAAGGAGAGAGTGAGAGAGCATAAAACATAAAACATCTGACTCCAGGTTCCTGAATCTTTCTCTCTGCTTCACATCAAGATGAAGCAATGGTACTCAAAGCAGCTTCAGAGATTATCCATCCAATCTTAGCATTTCAAAATGAGAAAAGTCTCTGAGAAGTTATGTAGCTTGATCATAAAATGGGTTTGTAGCAACTAAGCCTCAAACCTACCTTTCCAGATGTGCACTCAAAAATCCTTCTCATTTACTGCACGTTCTCTGCATTTAAAAAATGAAATTCACAGCTCTATTTTCTTGTATATCAAGGTTTATACTGGTTATTGGACTTGATTGATCAAAATATGTTGCAAAACTCTTATGCTTAAGAGTTTTTCAACTTGTATTCTAAATAGTCTGATGTTCTCTTTCCTGTTTCCTTTTTTCTAAAACTTAGGCTTTCTGTATTCTACAGTTTGCATATTCCCTCGAACTCTCCTTCCTTTTCCTACTTGTGGACTTCTTAATTGTGCTCTAAAACATTTCTAACTTGGAAATGTCAGAAGACATTGAAAGACGTGCTGATCAATCCATCTTACATTAAATTCTTTTCCCCATTTACTATTTTAATGTTGATTCTTGAAGAGTGTTTTTGCCATTTCTTTTCATTTTGTCTTCAGTGGATTCAGTTCTTGGTAGAGGTAGCTAGATAGAAGGATCTACCACTAAAACAGTCATAGGGAGTGAGGCTTACACATACGGGATAGTATCTGGATACGACAAAAACAAAACCAAACCTTTTTCACCATAAAATGATGGGAAATTATGAAGTTTTGCTTGAAATACATGAAGTACTTAGTTAAATACTTCTAAGTAGAACTGCTAAAGAAAATTTAAAGGTGAGCCCTGAGCTTCAATGTCATCTTTACAGAATTTCTGTTTCTCTAAGGACTTTTTAAAAAGTGAAATCTTAACTATATTACTAATGGAACATACACTATTAGGCAAGAAAATCAGTTTATCACTTTGAGCCTATTATTCTGAGTTACTATTCAGTTCTGTTGTTGTTTCTTATATTTAAATTATTAAAGTGTTACTAATAATTGGGTGGAGAAATCAGCTACGCTTGTATATGATTAATCTCTAAACCTTTTATTAATTAAATACTGGTTGCAAAGATAAAACAGTTATGCTGCACAGAAAGAGTGAGATTGAATGGAGAAGCTGCTGGAATGAGACTAACAGGACTCCACAGTGAATCCCAAAGGCCACATTTCCTTGAAGTAACTTCATGTGATATTAATGTAGCTCCACTGCAGTGAGGATTTCTTCTCTAAAACTGGGGCTCAGGAATGCCACCCCCTGGTTATGTCCCAGGAAAACTGACAAGTTTTGAATCTGTATTTCAATACTTATTCGCACGTAAACAAATTGTCTATAAAATATGAGACCTCTGACATTTATGTTGGAGGTCTATCTAAACAACTAGATAAATCACTATTGAAAATGAAATTCATTACAATAACAACAATAATTACATGATTAAATACATAGAAGCGGAAAGGAATTTTAAATTATTTCACTTTGAAATATCTGGAATGTTTTTAAATCTCAGGCTAAAACATGATTAAGAAATATAAATTATATGATTAAGAAATAAAAAGTATGTTGTTTTCACAAATACAGATTTCCAAAAGTAAAGACTACAATATTTATAAAACTTATTACATTTAAGAAAAACATAAAGTCTAAATCTTCATTGACATAAAATTATAAATAAGAATTGCTTAAAATTTTTCAAAAACTAAGTAGATGTTAAGAAATATGAAAAATATGTAAATGAAATCCTTAGTTTTGATCAGCTTGCATTAAATTTGGAATTCTTATTTAATGTTAGAAGGCAATATATTCAACATTGCAAACTTCTAAAAAATGAGTAAATAAAAGTAAAATGATACCTTATGTGGCAAATGAAGTCAAATCCTAAACTACAACAGATTCTAAAAATCAGTCAGGATACATATGTTTGAGAAAAATAAGCAAGAAATTAAAATGGGGCTGTGTACGCGAGTTTAGCAAATTTTTTGGTAGAGTCAGAGCACCACCTACTGGCCAAACTTTAAAATTCACAGGGTCAACTTTTTGAAAACGAGTGCAAATATCTTTGGTATGATTTGAATTGTAGCTCTGACCTCAAATACAAATAAATTAAAAATTATAATAAAAATAGTTCAAAGTTACTGTTCTGTTCATTCTCATTAGTGCACTAATCTTTACCCTTTGATACACTTTCCTAAGATACAAACTTTTGAAAACAAGTAAAGATTACTTATTAAGTACATAATTGTTCTTGAAGACACTTGAGAGACAAAAGCTACTATCAACTAAATATGTGTTTTAAAACTATTACATAATTTTATCGTATTGTAAATCATATTCATTCATCAATGCAGCACATTTTTAAATATGAAACTTCATAGGAACCACACATAAAATCCCACAAAATAAATGTAAATTAGTTATTGATAAGAAAACGTTATTTTCAAATATCTCTTTACATTTGACTTAGTCATTGCTTTATTGAATCCTTTTGGTTTGGGAGTTGGGTTAACTGAAGAAAGAAGCCCCTAAAAATATAAGTAAAAACATCATTGTTCTTTTATAAAATATTTTGATTATAGTGAAGTTGGATACATGCCCAATATTTGCAACATCTCAAAAACATTTTAATAGAATCCTATTCTAAATATTGTCCTTAAACAGCGAAGCCTCTCTTATTGATTAAAAGTAGTGATCAAGCTAAACTTGGTGGCGCATGCCTGTAATCCCAGTGGTTCAGGAGGCTGAGGCAGGAGGATGGGAGTTCAAAGTCAGCCTCAGCAAAAGGTAGGCACTAAGCAATTCAATGAGACCCTGTCTCTAAATAAAATTTAAAATAGGGCTGGGATTGTGGTTCAATGGTCAAGTGTCCCTGAGTTCAGTCTTGGTATCCCTCGCCCCTGCCTCCCCTTGCAAAAAAAAAGTAGTGATCAAGTGAAGGAGTAGTGGAAAAAACAAAGTCTTACTAGTCTACCTTTTCCCACCTTCTAATGAGAGTAATATTACCCTGGGATCCTTAGTATGCTTAATTAAAGAAATTAGGTAGAATATTTAAATACAAAATGAGTGGACAAAAGATGTTATCTCCTTCTATTTCTTCATCCATATTATAAGCCATCCCACTTAAATTTTTTTCTGAACCACTGAGTAGACTACCCTGTGTAACATTCTCAAAGCAAGATAATACTTTGTAATGCTCATGATTTTGCCTCCAGCAATCAAAAGCCTGATACTCCTATGCAATAATTGGATAATCTCTAAATCAGATAAAATTAGAGAAAAAAATTAGAAGCATGTAAAGAAAGAAGTAATACATAAGTAATTTTAACATGAGAATCTTGAGAAGTGCGTTGAAGAAGATTTTCTCTCTCAGTGAGAATGGTGTCCTTTGAGATGAGGAGCAATTAGATAAACATGCTGTGTGACATCTTATATAATATTGTTTTAAAGAAACATCAATTATGAATATGTGGAGTTACTTCGATTTTCCCAGGAAGCTTGTTGATTATGTATGTATAATTTTGCTTAGCTTTTTCTCAGAAAACTTGTTTATGTTGAGTCTGTAGGGCTCCTATTCTATGTCCTCCTCTACCCACTAATTCTCATCAGTTCCTCTATGGCTGCTCATGGGCATGGCCTAACCTCTTGCATTTGCATAATACACAGGGTCACTACAAAATTCTGCTTTGCAATCAACTCTACGTGCACACTGCCGACTGGTGGATATGGATTGCTATATTATTGCCAGTTTTTGAGTGAGGGCATTGTCCAAGCAAAGTAAAGTCAAGGTACTAAATGTCGACCCTTATGAAATATTGCCATTAAATGTTTTAGTGAATATGAGAAATTACATCTTACAAAACATAGTGCGCCATATAAAGAAAAATAATTGTGTGCACATGTATTATTTAACACTGTCTTCTCGATCTGATGGTATTTATTCAATAGCTCATTTTGACCAGGAAGAAACTATCCCTGCCACAGAGTTTTTTCTGTTTTCATTTTCATCAATCTGCGATAACATGGCAGGTTCCACACACTTGACATTTATGCAAAGGCGTTTCCCTACCTTTAGTTTCCTTACAGCATCTCTCACAACTTCTGTTCCTTTTGGCTGCTCCACTTCCGTGCTGCCAAGAAACTGAAAATGGTGATTTGTGAGAACACAGGCTATTCCATATCATTTATCAGCAAGCCACTGTGAATTACAGCCCTGCAAAACTGGATGGTTTCATAATAATACAAACTTAAGTCTTAATTAGTAAAAGAACCATTAATTTCTACTCTGTTTGAAATATATAGAAATATAAATATATCATTTGATCATTTATAATTCCTATTATTCATATTTTATTTTCAAATTTTTGCTAGAAAGAAAGCAAATTTATCATTGGGTCCAAAGGAATAAAGTTGATCTCAACAGTAAAATTTGGTAAATATTAACAATTAAAAATTATCTAAAAATTCAAAGCACATAAATGTTATTTGTTACTATAGCTAAACTTTGATACTATATTTCAGTTTATAATTTTGTTTTCAAACCACAAAACTCATACAGAATGTAGTATTTAAAAGAAAAAAAGTTTTTTTTTTTAAATCCAACGTATACCACTCAGTAAGCTATATCTAGTCTGAACTTTAAAAAGCACACATGACCTATAATTTAACTGTTTCAAAATGATCCTGAAGGCAGTCACTGAGAGTGTTTGGTTAAACTTAACCAATCTCAAAAAGAAAAGGTTTCCTAATAATTACCACATTTTAAGAAAAATCTCTACCCTGGAGAGACAGAATTCTTCCTAAAGGGAGTCCTACATCTTAAAATGCCCGAGACTAATTAGAATTGAAATATAGAAATTTTATTCTGGAAAATATTTCTATAAAATTACATATAATAATTAAGTTCATTAACTATATACAATTTCCCGAAGACTGGTTCTTTCTTGTCACATGCTACCATTTATAACACCACAGCAGTCATGAATCCACCACTGCTCATGTGTGTGTACCAGATTTCCATTAAGTGATTCAGGGGATGTGATTTCATGTGTTCACTTCCAGAGTGGAAGGGATAATACAGTAAAGCAATGGTATCTCTCGTTCTTCTCTCCACTCTTGAAAAAAATAACAAATTCATTAAGAGTCTCATTTTTTTGAAATGGGCTTTCTGTATTACCCAGGAAGCAAGCTGAAAAATAGAAGTACAAATTTCTTGGACAAATAAACCAGAAATTTTAGGGTAGCAGCAGGGAGTTATCTATGTAAAAGAATTGCAACTGATGCCTTGGACTGAAATCTGTTGAGCAAATTTTGAAATCAGTGATCAGATTATGAGGATAGTTGGGTAAGTTGAAAATACAGATAACTGCTGTTCCTAGAAGCTAAGCTTGGTTTCCCTGAGGGAAAGTGAAAGCCAACATCTGGGATTCTATAAGGTACAAAGTTTCTTTTTCTGATATGTTCAAATTCTACCAAACAACTGTTAACTGAGGCTTAGGTAAGCTATGTCAGGCACTGTGACTCACTGTGATCTAAAGTTGTTGGCTGACGAGGCATATATAAAAGACCAAAATGAATGAGAAATTCTCACCTTAAAAGGAATTGAAAACCTGCCCCCAACACATGGGAAACAGCCAAAGCTATTCCTTTCACCAGTGAGTCTGTTCATGTCTTCTGTTTTATATCAGTGTTTTCAACTCTGGCTTCAAGGCAGATTCACAGGAGGAGATTTAAACTTATTATCAATGTGTATAAGTCTGATTCAATTGGTCTGGGGCAGAGCCAGGACATCTGTATATTTTCCAGTTCCCAAGGTGATTTTAATGTGCCCCCAGTTTGGAAAAGCACTATTTTAGATCATCCAGCAAGAATAAAGGGTTCAAGTAACAGAGAAGGATGTAACACAAGAAGAGCTATTTAATTTGGAGGAAACCCATGGGGTAGACTCTTTAGTTCTCGGAATTGATCAAAGCACTGAGAGATTCAGTTGTGGGTGATCTAGTATTAGTAGGAACAGGGAGGCAAAGCATATTACTCTTCTTTTCTTCTCTTTTTTATGATACTGGGGATTGAACCCAGAGCCACTCTAGCAGTAAGTAACTAAGTCCTCAGAGCCTTTATTATTATTTATTTTGACACAGGGTCTTCCTAAGTTGCTGAGGCTGTCCTCGAACTTGCTATGTTCCTACCTTAGCCTCCTGAGTAGGTGGAATTACAGGTGTGCATCATACTCAATAAAAGCATATTCTTTATGGATAAGTGATACCTGAGCTGAAGAAGAAAGGACCTGAAGTATCAGTAACAGATTGTAAGAGTAACTGGCAATATTTTTAGAAAAAAGATTCATATGTTGGCAGAAATGTCATGAGTCATTAAGTATTATATGCAAATAGGATCACATGGGAAAATTATGGAAGAACTCCAAGAATATTTTAAATGAATCCACCTGTAGCAGTGCTCTAGGAACCTCTTAATTTTTCTTCCACATTGGCTTTAATTAAACCAACTAAGAAATAAAACAGTGGTAGAAGCCTTGAATGATGGTGGAATTAAACTAAAAGACATCTTATTATGGACCTTGCTACTTGACACAACTTTTTCTTAAGTAAGTAATAAGTAATTTTAAAATTGAAAAGTCAACTTTTTATATTCCTTACATATTTATATATTATAAAAGTCATAATGATTCTTACTCATTAAACAATTCATATTTACATGTATCTCATTTCTATATAAAGTATTTATAAAATTTAAATGTGATGTATCAGTGCTAGAATGAGCTCTAGGCTCAGAATTTGAAGACATTATAAAATTACTTGATCTCTGTCTTATTTGACTCTTCTGAAAAATACAGATAATCATAGACTTCTCTCCTTATAAATTCATTCCAAAGAGCAACTGCAATAAGACAAGGAAACACATAAACCGTGACATATTTTATAATTATGAGGAATTACCATTCCTTTATTTAATGATGGTTTGGGGAAGACACAAAGGTTTAATGGGCACAGTTATGGCTGCTCAGCTTTCCTGGGACCAATTTTATCAGCTCATGGATCCATCCTTCAGCTTACATGTGCTTTGCTAGTACTGGCTCATGCTCAAGCCAGTTAGGCAATGAAGTTCTCTTGCCAGTACTGACAGCTAGGAGCACCTGGGAGATTTTTGCCCTGCCCCCAAACTCTTCCCCTATCATCACATTCTTTAGCTAGTGCCTGACTTAGTTGGAGGTAGAAAAGCCTCCCTCCTTTGCCTGGAGGTGTAAAGGTGTGATGCAGAGCTTCCCCTGATGCATATTCTTCTGTGCTGTCCTGCCAGGGCCTACTCTGCTTTTCCTGATTCTGTATTGATTTCACTGGGAATACTCCCTTCACAAAGTACAGGCACCCAAATCTTTGCTCTGGGGTCTAATTCTGGAGAAAACTGTCCTAAGACACTAGTTAAATGTTTAAATGCTTATTTTTCAGAAACATACCACCTTGTACACAAAGCCACAAATTACTGAAATACTCTGTTCTAAGTGCTACTGAAAGCTTGAACAAAGCACACAGGTGGAATGGAAGACTGATTTTCATCATTTCCACTCTGCATGGTGCCTGCATGGTGGGGAGGGAGGGCAGAAGTGAACGGAATCATGCCATGGCCAGCGAATTTAGCCACCCTATCTCCACAGAAGAGGTGTCAACTAAACCAGGCCAGGGGAACTGCAGACTGCATGATGCTAGGCATGGCTGAGAGCTGAAGTGAGGTGCCTACCATGCTAACCAGAAGTGCTGTGTGGGTCACCTGACTCTTACTCTGCCTGAGTTCTAGGATACCAGGTGCCAGTCTTATAGTCTCCAGGAGGGATAATTCTTCCTTAGTGAAAATGGCTCAAGAAAAAAATAACACAACCTATGCTGACAGCTGAGGTTCCTACATGAAATAGATGGGTCACCTGATCAGTCACCAGCTGACAATCTCTGCCCGAGCACATATCGCTCAAGTGGACTTTTGAAGGTCTCAGTCTTAAATAGAAAGCACAGCCGAGTATGTGTATATATTTGCAAAAACACTCTTCCATGAAAAACTGTTAAGAAAACAGAGAAACAGGAACAAAAATAATGGGAAAGAAGCAAAGAGAAAGCAGGGAGAAAACAAAAGATTGTTAAAACCCTTAAATCAATACAAATGTATTGCGTCCATGATAGAAAAAAAAAGATACTCAAAAAAGCAGCATTAAAGAACAAAAGAGAGCCCACAGAAATTAAAAATGTGATTTAGATCATTTTAAAAAATAATAGGAATACTAGAAGATAAAGTTGAAGAAATTCATCAAGAAATAATTACTGGATGCTTACTATTTTTCGAGTAATATCTTGGGAATTGATATGATAGCAGAGAAGAAACCAGAGTAAATTCCCTGTCCTGTGGGGCAAACATACTAGTGGGGCAGAAGAACAACAAATGAGATCATATAAATAAGTAAATGGTATGGTACTCCACATGTACTCTGGAGAGAGAGCAGGATGAAGATGTGTGTCT
Organism: Geosciurus inauris; assembly: GCA_004024805.1. Classification (NCBI taxonomy): domain Eukaryota; kingdom Metazoa; phylum Chordata; class Mammalia; order Rodentia; family Sciuridae; genus Geosciurus; species Geosciurus inauris. The sequence continues at coordinate 201,992 of PVHX01001224.1, read as the reverse complement.
GTGGGTCTCGTGCCTGCAGATAGATAACTGAAGGAGGCCTTGCTGATAGGGTCAAATGAGCCAACTAGAAAGGGCGTGATCCAGTTAAATATTTGGGGAAAGCAGATCGGGAAAAGGGAATAAAAGTATGAAAGTCAGATATTGATAAGGAAGAGAAATCGAAACACAGTCTCTACTGAATCAGAAACTCTGATTGAATCTATTGAATTCAGAAACTGGATTCTACTCAATCAGAAACTCAGGAGCTGGCACCTAGACAACAGTTTCAATATGTGCACCAGGCGATCCTCATGCACGCTTAAATGTTGAGAACCCCTGTTGTAGGAAATCCAACATCAAATTATACACAGCTCTAGAAAGAGAATAGGAGAACCTGAGGAGGAAAATTCCCACTTTTCCAAGAATCAAAGCTACATGTTCCAGAATAAAGAATGGTTACATCCCTGCTATGTAAAAACACACAGAAGCACAAGCAGGCTCATTATCAATACACTGGGGATAAAGATCATAAAATTCCAGAGAAAAACAACAACTATAAATGACAGCAGACTTATTCAGGACAGCCATCATGCAAGAAAAATGACTTTGAATTCTGAGGAAGAAAAAATTTGAGCCAAGTTTCGAGTCCATGAGGAAAAAACCAAAATCATACTGATAAGTACATGAGCACAAAATTCTATCCTTCTATGCCCCAGTAACAAAAAAATGGAGTAAAACAAAAAATGGGAAAAATGGAACATAGGAAATAGGAGAGATGACAGGAGGGTGTTGACAGCCACTACAAATATGATAGATCAAAGCCTGACAGGCAGCAGGTTATCCAGAAACAAAGAGCAAAATGACATAAGTAACTGGAAAGCAAAAGGCATCTGTTTCAGTGAGACTTGGGAAAAGACCTGGGGATGGTTTTTGTATATTGTTTTCTTTTTTATTATAAGCCCTAGAGAAATATTTGTTTAATATGAACACAGATTACACTGATGAAGCAAAGAATGAATCAAGCCTTCAAATGACATTGTGCTAATGTTGCACACATTCATTTATTTCTTAAGAATATGAATATTTTCTGCTTTGGTGGTGCATGCCTGTAATCCCAGCTCCTCCAGAAGCTGAGGCAGGAGAATCACAAGCTCAAGGTCAATCTGGGTAGCTTAGGAAGACCCTGTTTCAAAACGAAAAACTAAAAGGTCTGGGAATCAATTGCCAGTAAAACACACACACACACACACACACACACACACACACACACTCTCGCTCTCTCTCTCACAGAATGTATTTACTATCAGACAAGCATTTACTAAGTTCTAGGGGGAAAATATTCCTGTTTTCATGAAGTATACATCCTAGTGAATATTTGTGTTTGTATGTATATACTATGTCTGTGTTTATGTCTAGATCATAGATGCTTTATATCTTAGATGGCAGAAGTAAAAATAATACAAAAAATGACACAGACTGGGCAGAGGAAGGAAAGAGGCATTAGGAAAGTCCTCTGTAAAAATGTATCATTTTAATAGAAAACTAAAAGAAAGGAAAAAGTGAAACACAAACTCAAGCATATTGATGTTAAAATGCTTCTAACATGTCAACTAAAGATGCATACCCAGGAACTATGCATACAATGCTCAAGTTTAGGGATGAGTTCTGGATAGAAGATGAGGGTTAGGGGAACCCACTGAGATCTCAATGGAAGGCTGAGTGACTGACAGCACAAAACCCAAGGATCACTAGGTAGCTTCCAGGCTCAGGCAGACAGGAGAGAATGCTGCTGCAAAGACAATGAGAGCAGTATTCAGGGAAATGGCCAGGGGGATTAGGAAAGTGAAATCATTAATACTGCTAATTAGAGGTGCCAGACCCAACAAATAAAATTACAATACGTCACTGCTGGTGGGAATGCAAAATGGTACTGCCAACGTAACCAGCCAGTGACAGCATTAGGCAAACTTAGGAAAGCAAATAAAATGTCTTCTCTAACTAATATTATTTGTTCATTTATTTATCTGGCATTATTATACTTATATATATCTAGCTAAAGTATGTGTCTGTCTCTACATTGAACTTTAGCTACTAGAAGGGTTGAGGTTAAAATATTGGATACAACCACCAAACAACATGGATGCATAGTGAAGATATAAAATATCAGAGACACACTTAGAATATTAGACTAAAAAAGTAAGATGATAGCATTAGTTTCCTAAAAATGTTTGGTGTATTCTTTATCTATACTGGAATTTATGACAACATGGCATATATTTTCCTCCAATTTTGCAAAATTTAAAATGCCTTTTAAAAATATTCTATAAAGAGTTTGATAAATACAGATTATCTGATGCTATAGATCTGATTTCATATTCTGTACAAGTACTGCAACCCATGTGTCTCTCTGCTCAGATGGAACACTATTGTCTAAGCAGGTGTACTCAAAACAGGCACTGTACGGGCTGCAGTCTGATGAAATTGTAAGTATAAAAATGTCATCATATTTGCTCTCATATCCAAAATAACTACTTTAGGCTTCTTAAATTAAAAATGTGATTAGTATGTTATGTTTGATTAATACGTATATATTTTTTGGAGGGTACTGGGGATTGAACTCAGGGGCACTTGACCACTGAGCCACATTCCCAGCCCTATCTAGTATATATGTATTTTTTATTTAGAGACAGGGTCTCACTGAGTTGCTTAGTGCCTCACTTTTGCTGAGGCTGGCTTTGCTGAGGCTGGCTTTGAATAATATTTTTCCAAATTCTCACAACTATTTTTCAATTAATTGAAACTAATTTAAACTAGTAATTTAAACTAGTCTTTTAAACTAATAATTGTAAGTGATGTCCGTACTCATTTCCTACATTCTTTCTGAAATACCATAGGTATTTCACAAAAATGTGGAAGTTTGAGAATCCTATTCTCATTTGCAAATATTACTTAAAATGGACTTTTTTTTTTTTTTCAATTTAAAGGCTGAATAGTTTATGACTCACATTTTTTTGCCAGTAGAGAGCAGTGTTGGACATTGTTTGGATTTAATACTGTCCTTTCTCAAATGCTTTAGAATCACTCTATCGTTAATGTATAGTTTTAAAAAAAGGAAAACAACCAACTAATGAGTTACTGAGTCTGTTAGGACACTATTTAACATATGAAGGGGATAAATTTATAACAGAAACATATGAAATACTCATTTATATTAAATTCAAAATATGTCATTGTATGTGTATAATATGTTCCCTACAAAATTATTTTAAAATATTAAGAAGAAATAATTCCTGCTTTTTAAAGCATCAAAGATTTACCTAATATCAAGGTTAAGAAATGATAATTATTGGTGGCTTATTAACGAATTATATACAAATTAGAAAAAAATTCCTAAGTGTGTGTGTATCGTTGTAAACAATATTACAGAACTTCAAATATAATGGGACAAATTTTCTGAGTCAATCTGACACTGTACATATAAAAACTAAACAAAAAAAGTTAAACCTTTTAGCTACTTAACTGTACTCAGTAGACAAGCTGTATAGGAGTAAGCCAATTTAATTTTATAGTCTTTCTTTGGCTGAATTGCCATGTCACAGTGCCAAGCCACACAGGAAATGCCATTTTTAAAAAGCACATCATAATACTTGATTGCTAAAGGATGGATCAGAATCAATCATATTTAAAACTATTAGTTGATCACAAAAAAACACATATTCCTGAAAAAAATTGAAATAATTAAACCAGGAAAAAAAGGTTATATGCTTTAAATACTATAAATGTTGTCCTTTAAAGAAGCACCAGGAAATTTTGATAGAGAGCTTTTTAAAAATTATGCCTAATATTAAAATGTTCAAACATTTATGTATGATTTGATTTTAGATTCTTGACTTATTGAACAATTTTCTATTAAACATATTATTTTATATGGCTTCAGTGTGTATTATTTTAGTAGTTGCTTACATTTAAAATAAGATTACTAAATTTAAGCCCAAATGAACCTACTTGCTATAAATAAGAATCTGTGCTCATTGCACGAGGGACTCCCAAGCTGAGTTTGTATTACATGTCACACAGTAAGAAGCAAGTTTTTGAACTGTCTCTGGAGACACCTCCATAATCCAACATCCTTCACATCCAAGGAGTGAGAAAGGTGGAGTGAAGGACAGGGCATTCTCCTGTATTTCTATAAACAAAAGCATTATAAAAATAAGTAAGCATCAACTTGTGTAGAAAACCAAAAGCATGGGCTTTGGAGCCAGACAGGCTTCACAGCCTATTTCCTCATTAGAGAGCCACATGATTGTAACAATCCATGGACTTTGGAGTTCTCCTCATTCATTTCCCATTGGTTTTTAGATGTAAAATGAGGATCATGAAGGTGAAATGACTTTCCAAGGTCACAGAGCTTGTTAGTGGCAGAGCTAGGGCTAGAACTGCAGCTCTCCTGACCTGGAGACATACACATACTCTTTACATTTGTTACCTTAGATACAACAAAATAGAATGAAAAGTACATTATATATGTGACCATTACTTGGAATTATATAACTTATCTATGCCACATCCATTGGGCTAAGGAAGATTTGTTATCAATTCTTTTTATTGTGAGATAATATCTAAAATCCAAGGGAGTCAAAAGAGTATTTGGTCTGCTCTTCAGTCAGATAACCTGAGTTTCCACATACTAATTCCACCATTTATTTACTGAACTTCCCATTTCCTCAGTTTTCTTGTTAGTGAAATGGGGATAAATGCAGTGTTGTGAAAATTAAATGAGAAAATGCGAGTGACTGAGATAGAGTGAATATTTGATGAATTCATCCTTAGAAATTAAAATAATAAAATAGTCATAACAGGCAAATAAAAAGATCCAAGCCCTCACAATGAACTGTGAAGTAAGCAAGAAAAAAAAGAAAGAAAGAAAGAAAGAAAGAAAAAAGAAAGGAAAGAAGGAAGGAAGAAAGGAAGGAAGGAAGGAAGGAAGGAAGGAAAAGAAAAGAAAAAGGGAAAATGCTATTTTAAGCTCCTAGATTTGAGTTTAACTCTTGAGGAAGCTAGAATCCTTATCAACATATACATAAATATATATTTTTCTCAAAACTGTATTGATTCCTTTTAAATGTTCATTCTTCTGAATTCTCATTGTAATTTACTTGCAATTCACACTGCAAGTAAATCAAGTTTATATATATGAGACAAGTAAATCTATACTTACTGATGTGTCTATTTGTGGATGTATTTGTATAAGTGTTTATTCTATTTTTTAGAGAGGCTGAGTACATTTCTTGTTAAATATATTCTTAGAAGTTGCATTATAGATTTTGGTAAATAGGATTATTTTCAATCCTATTTAAAACAAATTATTGCTACTCTAATAAATATTTTACCCAGTTTCTAGACATTTTACCTTTTTTGTTTGTTTATTTGTTAAGCATACTGGCATATAATTATCAACAGAAGGAAACTCATTTCCATTTCTTTTCCAATATTATTATCAATTATTTATTTTCCCTACTATATTAGTTACAAAATAAGGTTCAATAACCATGATAATAAATATCCATTTCTCATTCTTAATTTTAACTGAACTTAAGCTTTTGATAGTATAATATATTGTTCAACATTAAGTAAGCTTATGTAATCTTCCCAAATCTGCTTGTGTTTATAAATTCCAAATATACTTATTTGAGAGAAACCCTAAAATTTCAAGTAACTGCTGCACTCTCCTGGGCTGAATTTATGCCTATTTTTTCCCTTCTGAAGAAAATATTTTTTTAAATGCTGCAGTACACCTCCTACTGCTGGAGACGGCATTCCTAGTACTTCCTTTATGAAATACTATTTTATTATTATCATTATTATTTTCATTAGTATGATTTCGGTATTCTCATGCAATTCAAATGTATTTCTTGTGCATCATTTGTGTGTCAGGTACTGGTTCAACACTAAGGAAACAGCAGTCAATGAAACAGACTGAAGTCCCTGACCTACTAATGCTGCTTTAGCTAAACCCTCATCTTCAATGACAAGAGAGGTGACTGATTTTTCTCACAGATTTTATCTCTCCACTCTACCTAAAGCCATTTTATTTGAGAACAATCCAAATAGACTACAACAAAAAAGCTTCCAAATACACATAGTTGTCAGAGCCAAGGTTTCTGGCTGTGAGTGATGGTTGTTTGTTTTGAAATCTTAAGCTATTTTGGAGAAGACCTTATCTTAAGCTATGAGTAAAATTTCTCTTTCATACTTGGATTTCATAGAAAATGAGTGATCCTATTATGGGACTTCATACTACTTAGACTACTGTCCTCATTTCTTTAGAAAGGGAGGAAAATCTACTTTGCAGATCTTCATAGGCTGTGCATACTGCCTTTGAATAAAAAAAATACGAATCTGAAATAATGAGACATCTGAAATGCAGTTTTATTGATTTCCAACAGATTTTCAGTCAATGATGAGTCTGGCCGGATCGATTCTGTAAAGCATTGCTTTAGGCATAACTCATTAGTGTGGTATGGTGGTTAAAGCAATAAAGACTAGATCCTGCCTCCCTCAGGTTTAGAGATGCAGATCCAATCAAGGAAAGGGAAAACAAGCAAATACAAACCTCTCTGAGCCAGAACAGACTGATGTAGCTTAATTGTTAGTGATTATGAATGTACTATTCCACTTGCTTCCATCAGGTGCCCTCAGCCCCAGAGGCACTAGAGAGAGCAGGCTTTGCACCAGAATAGGCTTTCTTTTATTCGGCACTTGTTTATAGAAAACTTGCTATATGACAGGCAATTTCCTAGGTACTTGGATACAGTTATACAGAAAATTCAAAGATTCCAGTTGGCATGGTCTGGTAGAAATGTGAAATGAGGCTTTAGAGTAATACTCACATGGACTCAAAATTTGAATTTGGCCCTGCCACTTGCTGAACTGATGAATTTTAAGATCTCTGAGTAGCTGCTTACTCTTTTCTAAAATGTTGGTAAGTGCCATCGGACTTATAGTTGGGTTGTGAATAAATTTGCACAAAGTTCCTGCTGACATACAGTAAGCATTCAATATCTATTTGCTTCCAAAAACAAATGCTTCCAATAATGTGCCCAGATATGCATTATTTGGTTTTAGATCCTAGAGTGATGCTGGGATAACAGGATTTTTGATTTTCATTCTTTCAGGTGAGTTTTTTCTTATTATTTAGAGTCAACATAATACTATGAATAGAGTTTAAAGGAATAAACAAATCTGCTAGGAAACTAACTCTGGTGTATGAAATCACAGATGGAGAAACAGAAGAGTCAAGTATCCAGACAGGGTGGTAACCTGGCAATGTTTAGGGTGGAGCAGAGGAGGAGTGGAGCACTTTGGTTTTGCATAACTGATTGGATCCATCTCCCTTTGATGAGTGGGCCTTGTATTCAGATGCAGATAGGAGGCAGTATGTTGTTCTACCCCAGTAGCTAATAACCTAATTCTTCCCCATTTGTAAAAGTCAGCAACTATACTACTTCCACTACCACAATTAATATTCTTTTTACAGTTAGGCCAATTCTGTATGCTTTTAAATTCAATTTAGTTTTGTTTTTTTTTTTTGGTACTGGAGATTGAACTCAGGGGCACTTGACCACTGAGCCACATCCTCAGCCCTATTTTTTGTGTTTTTATGTAGAGGCAGGGTCTCACTGATTTGCTTATTAGCGCCTCCCCGTTGCTGAGGCTGGCTTTGAACTCACAATTCTCCTGTCTCAGCCTCCCTAAGTGCTGGGATTTCAGGCTTGCACAACCGCGCCCGGCTCAATTTGGTTTTATTTGGTTCAATTTTATTTTTTAAGTCCATACTTTGTCTTTTTGAGGACAATTTTATTTAGATTTTTTTTTCAACACTGAAAGGCAATTAGCACTAATTAGCACTACTTAGTCTTCACTGTAATGTTTAATCGTTTTTGTTTCAACCCTACTACACGTAGATCTCATTTGATTTTCCTTGGCCTTTACAAAAATCAATGATAGCATTTTCCAGGGCAGCTCCTGAGAGTATTTTTCAGCTGCCCTTTGAAAGTTCTAATTCCGGTATTAACATAGACCTTTATGTTTTTATCGGAACACTTCTAAAAATTTAATAACCTGATTAGTGACTATAATTCCAAATTACATAAGAACTTCCCTTTTTATATATGGAACTATATTGCAGAATATTATTATTCTCAAAAATTAGACATTCCTATTTTCTATGATATATTTGATTAACATATCAAATATTCAAGCTTGCTGCTTTCAGACTACAGAACTGGATTTTGAGATGAGCCTTAATTCTGCATTTCCATTTATTAATAGAACTACGAACCATGCACTTAATAGTTACATATGAATAATAATGCACTTCCATTTATTAATATGTCTGAAATTTAGAGTAAGCTACTTATTCTTAACCTATTTTTAATTTAAGAATTTTGTGACATGCCATTTCAGTTCCTTGCCCAACAGACTTAAAACAAAATACATATAGTGATTCAATTCTAAGATTAACCAGATTGTTTTCATTTAAAAGTGATAAATCTCTGGTTAGGGCTGTAGATCAGTGGTAGACTGCTGGCCAAGCCTCCTGAGTGAGGCCTGGGGTTTGATCACCACTAACACACACACACACACTCACACACACAATAATAAAAACTGTTAAATGCACAAATAAATGAAGTGTGGTCAAGGATATGATGGCATTAGAATCATGATACATATCTGCATCTCATTTTAGGGCCAATCTAGTACAACTTTCCAAATTACATGTAATCAGAGGAGGGAGAGAAAGGGAAGGTACTAGGGAAAAGATTGAGCAAACTATGTTATTTTAGTTTTTAATAGTTTTTAATAACTATGTTATTTTAAATTCAATTTGATAATTTTATTTATTTTTTAAGTGGATAGGTTTTTTTTAAAAGACAATTTATTTGGGTGTTTCCCAATACTAAAAGGCAACTATCACTAATTAGCACTACTTAGTCTTCATCATAATGCTTAGTCATTTTTGTTTGAACCCCATCATATGTAGATCTTATATGATTTTCCTTGGCCTTTACAAAAATCAATGCTTTTGAAAAAACAATGAATGGCATAATGAATCCCACTATTATGTATAATTATAATGCATCAATAAAATAAAAATAAAAATATATGTGACTATAAATGTTACAGATGTTACTTGCTGCACATAAGAAATAAACAAAGGGTATCTTTTCTTTGCTCCACCAATGTAGACTCTTTTATGAATATTCATGTTGAAACAGCTGCACAAATCCAAGATGCATGGTGCTGAAAAGTCCAAATAAGCTCCAGAGCAGAATTTTTCTACAGAATCTGAGAGATAGTACCATTTTATCATGACTTATTATCTGAAAGTAGACTGCCTTCCATCTAGCAGACAGGTTGGGGAAAGGCCTAAGTCCTTGATGACATCACCTTGGAGCCAGAAGGACTCCAGTGATCAGAACCCCCTCTGTCAAACTGCCCTACAGAACTCCTGCCTGCGGTGGCATAAGTCTGTAATCCCAGCACTTAGGGAGGCTGAGACAGGAGAATTGCGAGTTCAAAGCCAGCCTCAGCAATAGCAAGGCACTAAACAACTCAGTGAGACCCTGTCTCTACATAAAACATAAAATAGGGCTGGAGATGTGGCTCAGTGGTTGAGTGCCCCTGAGTTCAATCTCCAGTACCAAAAAAAAAAAAGAACTCTAGGGCAAACGCGGGAGAGAACAAGTATCTTTCTCTATTCTCAACAGTCTTGGCCTCTCCTCAGGAAGCACGCTGGGCTTACTGCTGTAAAAAACACTTCTTGGGAGAAAAAGTTCAGGATGTGGTTGGTTCTTCCGCATTTCAATTTAATGTTCAGATTTTTATTAGGATGGCAATTTTACCTATATGCCACATAAACCATGGGTAATATATAACCCCCATGCAAACACGGAAGTCAAGGGGCTTTCCTTTTGTTAATTGTTATTGACCTCAGGATTGACTGTTTACTGAATGACAAGGTGAAACTCCTCTCTGCACAGTGACAGAGAGTTTAGAGGACTCTACAGCATCACAGAAATTAAGATTGAATCTTTATTGTGTATGTGTATCTAATTACCATACTGTATCTTATAAATATGTACAAATATTATGCCTCAATGATAAAAATAATATTCCCTAAATGGAAAGAGAAAAAATTCTGACTCTTGGTTCTTCTGTTACTAAGTTGTTTTGGTGAATCTAATTCCTATCTTTAAGTCTGTTACTTTGTAAAAGGCAGCAGTGAGACTTCTGAGGAATGTTTGAGATAATGAGACAATACAGCTTGGCATGGTGTTTAATATTTAGTAAATTAATATTTAAAAGTTTTGTCTCACTTGTTTAAGTGGGAGAATAAAAACTATTTTATAGATATAAGCTTAAGAGTCTTCTTAACTAAGTTGTTCCATCCTACATAATACACGTAGATTGTAGAAAACAAATGCAGTTTCTGGTTTTTAGCTACTGATTTGAAATTATATAAATGCAAGTGAGAAAGAATGGACATTTTTCATGCTAGTTTTTCCAATGATTTTCATGTTCATTTTAATTCCAAGAATTTAATAAGTGGGAATCTGAAATTTAAAAAGAAAATAAAATGTATACATATATTAGCAAATATATTCATGACACTGTAAAGTTAGAAAGGGGAGTAGATAAGAAGGGTGTTATTTCTCAGTTATCAGAAATTAAAAATCACAGGAAACATCTCATTCAAACTATTAGGTAGTAATTTATACTACATATGATCTTTTTGCAGAAATCTCTCTTCTAAATTTAATAAAGTAAGTAATTTGCTAGGTTACTATAATTATATCTGTTAAACTAAGTAGTACAAGTGAACAGTGTAGGTGTGGGATAATCTCATTAATAACATGGTTGGTCAATCATATGGGGAAAAAAGTTAGTCTGAGGTACCCACAGGGGCAATCTGAGGTATCCACAGGGCACACTGTTACAGTGACTACAATTTGGTTAAACTCTGAAATCTGTCCTGTTCAATTACCATGTTTAGGAAGGTCCAGGCACAGCATTCAAAAAACATATGCCAGACCAATTATTTCAATGCCTCTAATTTATATTTCTCTAGTTCAATACATACATTTATTTATTAATTTTCTGGTAAGGCATTTAACATCTTGATTATGAATAGAATATTGCAATAATAATTCCACTGCTACTCTCGAATAGCACATCTGTACCCTATGGGTAAACAAGATGTAGGCCATAGAGGATGGATGGGGCACTACCTCACAAGCGGATGTGATCCTGTATTATTAGGATATCACACTTTTCATTATGCTTCTGTATATTATAATAAACACATTGTATTCTATACATTTAATGTGCTTGCTAGTATAAAATTATTTCAGAAAGAATGGCAATGAACAGGGAGTTAAAATATCAAAGGAATAAATGAATGAGTGACTTGGTATTGTAAATGACTTCAACAAGGAAAGAAGAGTGGATGTATTTTGATGACAAGAGAATCAAAGTTGGCAGATCTTTGGGAGGAGGATAGTTAATTCACCTGCCACATCAGGTGATATATACAGAGGTGTGGGAAGAAACACCTACCCTCATTTGAGAAAAACAACAGGGGAGTTAGTGTCCTTCAGAGGACACTGGTTTTCATGTGGAGCAAGGTTCAGGAGAAAGACTGAAGACAAGAGGATTTCATTGATGACTTATCTTGGGTTAACGGGTTCAGGCAAAGTCCTTCAAAGAAAAAATAAGCATTTATATAATACACTAATAAAAAAATCACCCCACTACATACCAAAATGTATTTAAGGTGGCTTGTAATGATTCAGAAAATAGAAGACGACTGAATAATTTGGGGACAATGAAGCAAAAAGAAAATAAAGCCAAAATATAAAGTAGAAATAACTGATAGTCAAAAGCCATGTTATCCTGTAAATTTGCTAGAGGTCAATCATAAACGAGGCTTTGAATTCATTTAGTAGCAGCATAAACTAAGAAACAAAAACTGTATGATTCACTGTTGATGAGGTATAGTAAAAAGAAAAGCTGTTTCATATATATGATGGGACTCTGATTTGCAGCTGGATTAGTATGTAATTTCACTGGCAGAAGTGTTTGATAGTTCATTACATTTCAAACAGCCTACTAGATATTTGTTTTGTTTTTTCAATAGCTATGAATATGAAAAACAGCTTCACAGTTATGATTGACTTTACTTCAACACCTCATCTTCTCTACCATTTTCAAGTATTCTGGAGAAATACCTATCAGTATCAATCCAAGAGAAAGTATTAACTATTTTGCCTTTACATTTTGTTCTAGAGTTGCCTGTCTAGTGTTCTTTATGATTAATAGATCAATATTTAATTTATTTCATCATGAAATAATTCTTGGATGTTAAATGCATATCACAGCATTGTAGGATGTGTATGTATTTTATATATATATATATAAACACACACATGTATATAAAATGTAGGCACTGGAGCTCTGCCTTAACAATGATTATCTTTAGTACAGTTCCTACCTCCAGTAGAACAGCAAGCTTTTTAAAAATCCAAAGGAATTTTGAGAGTGTGGTTTTCCAAATTGAAAAAAAAAAATGAGTCATAATGCATTGTCCGTTTTATTTTTCAGACAATACATAATTTCTAAACCTTTCCTATCTCTATATCATTAACACTGGAAATTAGAAGTCATGGCACTACCTTTTACCGTACAGGGTAGTAATAGCTAAATTACTTCTGCTATTGAGGTTTGAATTAGTGACTTGGTATTGTAGGTCTCCAAAGTGTCATTGGTAACATTGCTTTTGAGATAATCTGTAGTACTGAATCAAGGGATGGTCATTACTGGGGGAAAAACTCATTTAAGATTAACATTTTTAAAAGAATCATCTAGGCTTTATTTTAGTAAGTATATTTCAACATAAAACTAAATATGGAGTTAGAATGCAGGTAATTAGACAGTTCTAAGAATTAATGTGTCTGTATAGCAAAGTTTTATATTATACGGTATTATCAAAACATGTATGATGATTGCATTACTAAGGCAAGAATTCATATGGCATTAGCAGTGTAATTGTGTTCTCATTAATTTGTAAGAAAGATTCAGCAAATAATTTTACATGTAAAGCCCATGGCAGTCCATATTCATGTCTAGTTATATTTACAAGAAAAGGATACTACTATGGTTAGAATATTGTGTTCCCTCCCAAATTCATGTTGAGACTTCATCCCCAATGCAACAGTAGCAAGAGGTGGGGTCTCCAGGTGTTAATTAAGCCATGCATCTCTTCCTCCATGAATGTGTTAACGCCCTTGTGTCAGGGATCAGAGTACTAGCCAGTCTTTTAATGTACTAACACTCTTCCGCTATGCAAATATAGAGTTCATCCCTTCTGGAGGATGCAATGTTCAAAGCACCACCTTAGAAGCAGAGACCAGACACCAGACATTTTACCAGACACTAAATATACCAATGCCTTGCTCTTGGACTTTCCAGCCTCCAGGACTGAAAACAAAAATCTCTTTTTTACAAAGTACCCAGTGTCAGATTTTTTTTTTTTTTTTTTTGTCATAGAAGCACAAATGGACTAAGGGTTTACATGGAAAACTCCATTAGTGCAGTCTTTCAAAGCAGGGGTTTCTATCTTCATATCAGATAAAGTAGACTTCAAGCCAGAGTTCATCAGAAGGACAAAGAAGGGCATTTCACACTGCTTAAGAGAATTATATATCAACAAAACATAGCAATCATAAATATTTATGCCCCCAACAATGGAGCATCTACATACATCAAACAAACCCTTCTCAAGTTCAAGAATCAAATAGACCACAACACAATAACACTGGGTAACTTTTACATGCCTCTGTCACCACTGGATAGATCCTCCAATCAAACTCTAAATAAAAAAAAAACTATAGAAGTAAAAAATACAATTGATAATTTAGACTTAACAGAATATAAAGAATATTTCACCCATCAATGACTGAATACTTTCTTCTCAGCAGCACACAGATTCTTCTGTAATATAGACCATGTTGTATAAGCTTTCATATATGTTGGCATACAATTATAATATTACCTTAATATATTTTTAGCATTTGTAGGGTTGTTTTGATAGCTCCCTTTCCATTGATATTAACTTTTGTGTTCTTGATTTTTCTTGATTAGACTAGTTAGATTTTTATCAACTTTTAGCTGTATTATTTCTTTTCTATTTCATGTATTTCTGCTCCTTTTTTCCTTCCTACTGCCTAATTCGAAAAGTTCCTTTAAGAAGTTATGCTCTGGTAGCACTTTAAAGTTCTCAGATTAAATTAAATTATCACATACTTTCATAAATATTGTAGAAAGTATAATGAAAGAGATGATTTTTAACATACATTGATTTTCTCCTATTGGCCACACACTGTGGAAGTTGTTTTCAAATACAGTATTCCATTGAAAGGAAATGGAAATATCAAAAAATGAAACATAAGTCTGTAGACTGAAGCAGACAATTTTCACTTCTAGTAATATAACTAATATATATTTCTACATAAATTCAAATTATAAACATTATCTCAGAGGGAAAATAAATAATTGACTCTACCATATTCATATACACTAAAAAAATCAAGCAATAGTATTTGTGTTAAAACCGAGTCCAGGATCAAAAATGCATTCTGATGGATTAAACAATAAGTTTTTTAACATTGCACAGATAATCTTAAGAATTCTCACCAGTCAATCATGATAAATGAAATGCATATGGAAACCTCTTTCCATGGCCCTCAGATGTAGCTTGCTCTCTTTTCCTTCCCTCTTCTATTGGAACTGGCCCAGTTTTATCACTATCCCTTTCACCATGCTAGCATCTCCAAAGAACCTGCGCAATTGCTTCTTACCCTGCCATGGCTTTCCTATTTACTATGATGCTAACAGAAGATAAGTAGGCCATGTCTCTGAAATCAGTACAAATGGGGAACAAATGTACTTTCTCAACAAATTAATGTTTTTAAGTCAGGAGATTAAAAATATAGAAAATATGGCTCTGGAAATCCTGGTGTACAGAAGAAGGAACACAAAGAATGTAGATTGGGAGAGGTAGATTGAGGGGCAGGAGGGAATGGCTTGCCTGACTGATATCTTCTGGAGAGGCAGTAACAATAGGACACTTATTCTCCTCTGTTCATGGCAATTTTCAGGAAATATTGAAAGAAACTACTTATCAGAACAGTGGAGCTTATCAAGGGGTAGGATAGGACCATCCTTTCCTAACTGAACAGAAATGAAGGCTATCCAGTTATATAGGAAGCAAATTTGAGGAAGACCAAGTATCATCAATTTCTTTATCCCCCTTTACAATATTTATACCTGTTTTAAGACAGGAGCACCTTTAACAGAAGACATTCTCTACCCACACAAAGGGCTTAGAATTCTCATACCTGATGGTATGCTATGGTGACTAGAAACTCACACTGTAAGTGCAATCTACTTTTGAGTACAACGATGATTACCAACGGTGTAACCCTGGGATAGTTAAGTTCTCCAAACTTCAGTTTCCTTGTTTATAAAATGGTGGTCATAGTCGTAACTCACATAGGCAAGTAAATACAGTGTAGTTCTAACTATAGTACTTACCTTACAGGAACAACATGAGAATAAAAAGAGAGTACGTGCCTGACAAATTATAAGCAGCCAAAAATGCTAGTAGAATTACTATTAGTGCTGAGGTATAAGTTAAGTTTATGAATCGGCACAGACCAATAATCACAACTACCCTTATCCAAATTGGTAGAACATGGAAGGTTTCAAGATATGAATTCAGAAAGCAGGAAAGACAAGGATTTTCACTGAGAGAGTATGGACAAGCAAATGAAGAAAGGATCTATGAGGAGAAACTACCTGATTTTGATTTTATCAGAACTTGTTACTCATAGATACACATTCAGAAAATCTTGATAGATATGTCTATACTATGCAAATGTATCCAAAAATAGTTTGCACAAGCATTTCCATTATATGGGAAAGTTATTCTTTATTTTAGAATAATCAACTTTATTTGGTCTTTTGTTCTCAAAGACATATTTGCCTAGTCACCAGTACAATGGATTAGTAAATTCATAAAAATTTTGTCTTATTCTCCTAAATCATTACTTTTGTACAACTTTTGATGCTTATTAGCACTGCCACAGCTGGAGACCAGAAGCCAAGAGAAGTAAAACTAACATCCCTCAAATTTGATGCTTATTATTAGCTTCTTATGAAGACTGGTAGGGAACAGGCAGACACTGTTGATTAATATAGGCTTTATCTGTGCATTTCATTTGTTTTGCTATTTTCATGCTCCAATGCAAAGAAAATAACCTTATCTTTCCCAAAAGTTCTCAAGAACACTGCAGTCAAAATGCAGATTTCTAGGCAGTGTTTCCATGGGCTAAAGGTTTAATAGGCTCAAAACAACTCTTTTCTACTGTAAACATTTAAATAAAAGTTAAAAACATAAAAATATAAATATATTATCTCCAAATGTGCTTAAATAATACAAAAGTACTTAGACTCTATATTCCTGTACTCTTACATTTTTGAAACTAGAAAATGTAGAGCAGAGAGGAAACATATTATATGTCAAATAAGTTAGAATCTAGAAACATGATCTGCATGGAAGGCCAGGCTTCAGGTTTTACATGTTGTGATCACAGAATCATAATTTATGCTATGAAAGACTATATTCCTATTTATAAGATATAATCATATTAGTTCTGACAACCTCACAGGAATGTAAAAGCACAAATAAGGCAATAATATATGGCTGAGACATGGCAGTTTGCAAAGGCAGTGAAGCTAGTATTCTACATGACATACACGATTTTGTGGCTCATGGGAAATTGCTTTTTGCTGTTTATGATTACTTTTTAGACATTTTACCATGAGACATGATGAAATACATGCACAGTATAATATTTATGATCCTTGCTATTTGGTACTTGAAAGAGACAAGCTTATCATTCTGGAGTGGGGAGCACTAATTTTGTGTGTTCTCCAGTTTTAAGAGGATTACTTATGTGAAAGATTTTTTGCCAACACAAGACAGCTAGATTTAAAAGCTGATTCTGGTTGTCCCTGGTCTGTAAGAAGTACTAAATGTATAGTTCTTGTACATTTGTATGTATGTATACATGTGTGTAATGCTCATGTGTGTACAAAGGCTACCCACACATAGATGGTTTAATTACATTAGACTTTTAACTTTGGACATTAATTAAAATCCTTGGTTGAAGAACCAACTGGAACAGGAAGAAGTCTGATTGACTCCATGTGATAGAAATGAGCCATAATGAAATCCTCATTTCAAGCCCCTTCTCCACAGGAAGCCAACAGTCAATGGGCTCCTGTGCCAGTACCTGTCTTAATGGAGAAAACAATTTTTCTTTTGAGGATGCTGAAACTTGAAAAGAGTAATCTGTTCTAACATAAGTCAAAACATCAAACACATTTAAAAAAAATTATTCGTTTGTTTTCCTATTCGTAACACGTTTCTGACAGGAACTATTAGAGCTCTTAAAATTAGTCTTTTAGTTGTTTACTATTTACTTATGATCATAAATACCATGCTCTATATTTGAGGGTTTCAATGATTTTTATAGTTTCAACTTAGACATTTCATGGGAACTAAAAAATGCAATGCCTAGAACTGAGAAATATCTCTGACCTGGTATCTCAGATCCCAATCTCAAGTTCAAGTCTTTGTAGTTCTGTTACGCAGGAATGTAACTAACATAGTATCCTGTTAATTCTTAATATATTTTACTAAGATACATACTGAATTCTAGCTACACTGAACCCTTAGACCTTCTTAAATGTTCCATGTCCTGGTATGTCTCTGGAATACTGTGCAGTACTCTATAATGGGTCCCTCACAATAACAGCTACTGCTTCCTTATCTCCTTTCAGATATTTCTCTTCACTCTTCTCATGGATGCTCCTTGGTGTAACTCGAGATGTCAAAGTGTGTAAGATATCAAGCCAACTATGCATACCACTGGGATACTAATCTTTGGTTAGTTATCTTGTAGGATCTTTTGAAACCAAAAACCTTCCCACATATGTTGTTGGTTTATAATCTGGAAATGAGTTTTGTGATTCACAAAGGATATGTGTTCTGTGTTTGGAAGGCTCTCAGGCTCCTCATGTTTTGTATATAACCTTCCTCTTACCTTAACCTTTTCTTGGTCTTTATTAGAACTTTGTATGAAACACAAAGTGTCTTTTCTATCATCAAACTATCAAAAATTTGTGTAATCCTTAGAGGAGGTATCTTCCATGAGGTTTAGGAGCATGCATTCTACATACCTTTCTAGGTATATGCACCCAGAACTCGCTGAAGAAAAGTAAATATTCATGCCATGATGATCAGCTATTCTGGAATGACAAACTTGCCTCTTGTAATTAGGTTAAAAGGTTGTGAATTTGTGCCCTAAAAAGATCAAACAAACTCACCACAGACAAAATAACAGATTTAACTTCACTATAAAGAGATTTATAGTGAAATAGATAACAAAATAATTAGACATTTTAAAACTATATCCATTTTCTACTATAGCCATTGAAAGAGACATTGCACCACTTAATTAACATCCTGTTTTTGGATTATCTACTATAATGTTATGTGTGTTTGCATTCTTTTTTATTTTTTTGCTGCACTAGAAAACAACAGAAGAATATTACTTAAAAATTCATTAAATAACTTATGAAATAATATTAATTTTTTAATTCATTGCAAAATTCCAAACTGAAGTCACGGAAGCATTGTTGATAACAACGCTTATAGGTCTGTGGTCTGTCCACGTTCCTACCAAAAGTTTCTCTAGTTTATTTACTTTTCCAAAAAGTAGAGAAATACATTGTTTAAAATATCTGATTGGCTCCCTTAGCTTGCTATTGCCACACTCACAAAACAAATATAAAATAATCTGTAGAATTCTAAATTCATTGCTTGAATTATTTAGGTTTTCCTCAATCTTTTTACACACTTTTTTTAAAGCAATTAAATCCATTGACTTGTTTCTCTTGCAAAATTTAAGCATATTCAGTCTTGCTCTGACAGTTCATGAAGTAGATTTTTTAGTATAAATATTTGCAAATGGAAATAGCTTCTTTTTCCGGTAAGACTTGCTTTGTTTTTATTTCATCATCTTGGCAAATGTTTGTGTGAGCAAGCCTGAAGCAATACCATTTGAATGAGCAATAAAAACAGGTATGTAACCAAGAAGGTGATGTGGCAATCCTTGGAAATTAGTGCAGACTCTGAGGGAGCTAGAGATCTACTTTTAATTATTTAGGATTATAACTAGGGATTAACTAACAGTTGACCAACCTCCTTCCTCGCTTGCTTTCCTGCCCAGGGTACCACTTCTCATCTAAATCTGCAAAGTCTGAGGTGGAGTAACTTATGCTTCCCTGAATTTAAATCTCCTAGGAAGTAATTAGCCATTGCTGTCATACCTATTGTCTTTAGTAATTCTGTCAAAGATAAAATCTGCCTGGAAGACAGGGCCAGGAAAGAGGGAGATTGTGCAAGTCTATTCAACTTAGTTCTATAATGTCATAATGTTGGGTCTTGGAATGGTTATGTTATTAAAGTATGCAAGAATTAGAGACTAATCTCCTAATGAATATACTACATTCTAAAAAATCCCATCTGCAGTAGTGGTTAGTTGAAACTATGGAAACTTCTTTCATTGTAACAATGTTATATTAAGTCTTTGTTAACTCTGGGATAACTGAGAGAAAAAAGGCAAACTAAAACTTAGCATAAACCATGTGCCAAAACTTGCACTTGTGTTATCATATTTAATTGCCCCAAAGATTTTATAAAGAAGATATTATTTTCATTTTGTAGATGTGAAAACTGAGTTTAATACTATGTTGGCCTTTGAATTATAAAGTTTGCTTTGAATTTGTTTCTATGAGACTCTAAAGCCCAAGCTCTTTTGATTATAGCACATAGCCTTCTCAGCTCCAAAACTGTTGGTTCTGTTGTACTAATAACAGAACAACCCTTAACTATCATATATATATATTTCTTTGGGTAAGTTTTTTATTATATTTTAAAGAACACAGGTCTAATTTTCTGAGAACTTTTCCTGTTGGATTCTTCATAGTAGACCTGAGGACTTTATTTTCTGGTTTTAAGACATTTTATAGAATTTTGCTGAGAACTTAAATTAGAATGGATCTGGTAAAGTGGGATAATGAAGCTGATGGCTAGGAGGGCTGAGAAGAGGGTGTATGATGTTATAGTGTAGGCACTGGGTGTAGTCCTGCAGTGCATGAACAGTCTGCTCTGGCTTGAATTCCTTCGTATCTCTTCAGATGGATCGAGAGAAACTGAGTACATTACCACAGTAACCTCTGAAAGTTATTAGTCATAGTATTGGGGCAGAGGTTTAATGAGAAACAAGATGTGGCTTACCTCCAAGGATCTATGGTGTAGTGAAAGTGTACTTAATGGCAAATAAAGTGGCAACTTGCAGTAGAGTTATAAGAGAGAGGAGAGGATACTTAAGTACAGGATTACCCTCCTCCATCCTTAAGTTGCAGATTTAGTTGGGGATGAGTGATATCAAATATGTCTTCCAGGAGGGAAGAGTTAAGTTATTTAACTCAGAGACATGAGGATTTAGCAGGAAAGTATGGTAGAGTCTATGTGCAAGGTAAATGCAAGGAGAACAAGAGTGCAGAAGAGGTGGCGAGAGAGAACTAAACAGCCCACACTGGAAACAAACAGGCATTCAAAAGAGGAGGCTGGAGGATTAAGAGGACAAGTCCAAGGCCACCTTAAGGAGTGAGGAATGGATTCTGAGAAATATGTAAAGTTGTAAGGATTTTTAGATAGGAAAGTAAAATGATTAGGTTTTCATTTTTAAATGATTATTTCTATCTTGAAGAGGGATAAGAACTGGAAAAGAGAAGAGATATGCCCGAGGTGCGGAGTCTCATAGTCTTTGTGAGAGAGCTGAGGATGGCCTGTAGCAGTCCACGCCCCGGGTAATTAGCACACACAGGCCAGTGCATGAACTGTTATCATGCTGCATGCAAGATAAGTAGAGACCAAAGATTAGCATTTATACATTTTTATAGTGTTTTGACAGATAAGGTACATCTTTTGTATGTATTTATGTAAGATTTCTGAAAATATCAGTCTGAGAATTTGGAGGGCAGTTTATAATTTCATCACAGACAGTCTGAGAGGTGCTGGCCTATATCACAGGTGATAGCAGCTATGTAGAGAAGTGGACATTTCTGAGAGATGTTCAGAGAATCATGAAGTCTTCACATTTGATTAGTAGAATGTGAGAGAGAGAAATACTGGACTAAGCTGATACTGGAATTAGAGAATGCTGTTTCTGGCATGCGTATCTGAAACATGTTTCTTCTTTCTTTCCAGTGAAGTTTTCCTTTATTGACCGACCCTTCCTC
The DNA here is from genome assembly GCA_004024805.1 of Geosciurus inauris. Taxonomy (NCBI): domain Eukaryota; kingdom Metazoa; phylum Chordata; class Mammalia; order Rodentia; family Sciuridae; genus Geosciurus; species Geosciurus inauris. The sequence goes on along the minus strand of PVHX01001224.1, from coordinate 180,518 downwards.
CACAGTCAGTCCATGGACCATGCTACAAGAACTGACACAATGAATCCATCCTCCTTCTGTAGAGATTGGTCTGGGAAGGGTACATGACTGTGCCTATCAAGTTCAACAGGGCCAGGGAGATTTTGTTCAAGGAACTGTGCTGGAGTTTTTAGAGAAGTAGGTCTAAGAGTTGTGATAATGGAAATGTGACACCACCAGGGGCCTTCCCTGGTCTGCGAACTGAAACAACTTAATGAAAACTGAAGTAAAGAGCTTATCCAGATGACTTCAAAGGAGCCCAGAATCAAGCTGCCCTAGAAACAGCCCTCCATGTGAAGTGTCCTTTTATGTAAACCAGTGCATTCAGCTTCTTATTTAAGCCAGATTGAGTCAGTCCTGCCGCTCAAAACCAAGAGTTCTTAGTGGCAATTCTGATGGAGAACACTAAAGGAGGATATTAAAGAATATCACACAACTGCTTTGGGATATGTCCTTATGTTACATTAAGGTCTTCCAGAAATGATGTGGCTGCTGGGCATATGTTTGAGTCTAGAGTTCAGGAATAAATTCTAGGCAGAAGAGTCCTTAAGAGATGGATAGTGATCAAAGTGATGGGTATGAATGAGATTGCTCAGGGACAGTAGAAGAAAGAAGGAAGAGACCTAAGGACAGATCACAGAACAATAGCAATACTTAGAATAATTAGAGCAACCAGCCAAAGCAACTGAGAAGTGGTCCAAAAAAAAAAAAAAAAAAAAAAAAGTGGGACAAACACAAGAATGCAATGAGATCCTGTAAAATGAAAAGGGAAATTACTTGCAGATATAAAAAGGATACACTGTAGACCAGGAAACAAAACAACATAGGACAATCAACACCAAAACATATTCATTATGTTATTAAAATTTAAGAATGAAGTATCAAGCGTCCATACAGAAAATGTAACACAACTTCAAGGACAGAAATGGTGTTTTCTTTATAGTAGAATGAAGGAATACTGTGTAATGGTGCCTAATGATCTGAGGGAAAGATAGATCCAAGCAAAAAGATGATAGGCAGACATACTCAGAAAAGAAATATCCCACCAGGCAGAGTAGCTCATGCCTGTAAGCCCAGTGGCTTGGGAAGCTGAGGCAAAAGGATTGTGAATTCAAAACCAGCCTTAGCAAAAACGAGTCACTAAGCAACTGAGTGAGACTCTGTCTCTAAATAAAATACAAAATAGGGCTGGGGATGTGGCTTAGTGGTCGAGAGTTCCTGAGTTCAATCCTCAGTAACCCCCCGAAAAAGAAATATCCCCCAAAACGTTGGATTCATTGGTTCTTTTTTTTTTTTTTAACATTTTGAAAAGTAAAACCAACATTTAAAAAGACCTCAGGAATGGAAAAGAAATTGTAAGCAGAGAGAGGATGAGCTGAATGAATTTCAATATGAAATTAAGATCAAAGTACTTATGGAATTATGATGTCAGAACAAAAAGTAATTGTTGCAAATCTTAACAAGTAAAACTGAAAAATAAGCAGCAAGAACAGGGGAGTCGAGCATGCTGGCAGGAGGAAATGTAAGTAGGCTGTTCACCTCGTCATTCACACGTACACACTGCCAAAAATGCAAATGTGCCATTAAGGGAAAACATGGGATGTCAGGCACTTAATGACTTTCACAATCATCTCCCTTTAACCTTAGAGCAATTTTTTAGGAAATAATATTCCATTCTGACAAACAGATCCATAAATATAGTAACTCTATTGACTCACACTGATTTCTTTTTCTTCTGTTAAATTTCAAGTAAAGTTCAATGCTTTTTATCTTTTTATTTTAATAAATTATAATTATAGCATTAATGTTATAAATTTCCCTTTTATAAAGTTAATTCTTCCCATCTATCTGTTCATCCCCAGTCTCACTTTCTCTATTTACAGTTTAATGGTTAATATCACAGTTTAGCTGCTTAATGAGGGATATAAACAGTTCCACGCTTATGGGGCTATTGTAAGGATTAAGTGAGATGATAGATGTAAATATTTAGATTATTAGTAGAGAGTTGTTTATATAATGTGGAAAGCTATTTTTTTTTTGATCTATAGGTTCATTCTTATATTTAAAGAGATTCCAGATAGATTGCCAAGCAAAACTTAACACAGGGTTTTTTCTGCCTGATGAGATTTTGAGCCTTATGTTAATTTCAATACTTCTATTTTTTCTTACTACTTGACTTTTAATAATTAGCATATATCATATTTCTGACATAAAGTTATTATTCTTAGAAAATATAATATATTGCAGACCTAATAATGAGAACAATTGAGTTGTCAGTGATCTATCTTGTGCTCTCCATACTTTGAGATGCATCATTTCTCAGATTATGGTTGTATAAATTACATAAGGTCTTTCCAGGAGATGTTTCTTTCCACTGCTTTGCTATCACAAATGTTCAGGAAAGGAGATGTTTTGGTTCTATTTGATTGACATGCAGACTGACCCTGGAGTTTTCTTTGACTTTTTGAATATGATTTTAAAAGTTCAAAAGAAAAATCACTTAGTTCCAGCAGAACGAAAAAACAGAAGATGAAACACACTTGCCTGGAAACTGAAGAAACAGGAACACAACAGGAGATTATTCTTAAATGTAAAAATATGCAAAACTGCTCTGCAGATGAATTTTCCCATAGTTCATAACATTAGAAAGACAAAAATAACTTTAGCTTGATTTAAAATAAATGTATTTATGTGTATATTTCCTAAGGAATGAAAGACTGTTTGCTCTCAACTGTCTCTTAAAATGTAAGAGAGCTGTATACTAGGATCTTAGTTTGTCTTTAGAAGAGAATTTTTTGTCTCTGGAGTGAACTAGCCACCTGCCTTATCTCACTCTACATAAATAAAATAACAAACTAGAAGCAACTTGCCTCCACCTAACATCTTTCTTATCAATACACTCCACCTTTGGATTGCTTCCAGGGTTCCCATGAATTTCAAAATATAGGGATGCTCAAGTCCCTTGTATAAAATGGTATAGTATTTGCATATAATCCAAAAACATCCTCCTGTATAACTTAAATCATCTCTAGATTATTTCTAATACCTAATACAATGTAAATGTTATATAAATAGTTGTTTTACCATATTGTTCAGGGACTAATTACAAGAAAAGTATCTGTATTTGTTCAGTATGGACAGTTTTTTTTCCCAAATAATTTTGTTCTACAGTCAGTCAAATGCACAGATGTGCAACCCACAAATAAAGAGGGCAAACTGCATTTGAAATGCAACCATTGTAATCCATTGATGATGCTTATGCTGTGTGCAGACCTAAACCATGTCCACAGCCCAGGCGTTTCCTGTAACATTTACCTTCCCATTCTTGTCTCTCCTTTCTCCCCTCTTTGCTAGGTTTTTTTTTTTTTTTTTTTTTTGTATTTAGCATATTCTGACTTAGTTACTTATTACAGCCACTCCTAAAAGGAGCTTGATAAAAGCATTAAACATCTTGGACTTTTTTCAAACATTTTTTTTTTCTTATACAATGCCTGCTTTTCCTTTTTGCTCAGCGTCCTGAGTTTTACATTCCAGGCTTCAGAATGCTACTGCTTGACTCTTTGAGATCAACTCAGATCTTTCCTTTTTTTCAAAAGCATTCTTTGGCTAAGAACACACTTTCTTGTTATTTCTCATAGCACCAAAAACATCCATGTAGAAACATGAAATAAATGATAAATATATCCAACATCCAGAATATTCACCATTTATAAGTCGTCATGCTTAAAGAAGTATTTAGAAACACAGATAAATTTTTTTCTAGGGATTAGGTAAAAAGACATAACATTTATAAAAAGCCGAATAAGGGAAATAAAGTATGTTATAGAAGCTGAGACACTATGGCCTCAGTGTTAGGAAGGCAAATATATAGACTTTATTTAGTCTGCTTACCTCATACACATCTCTGCCAAAGCGCTAGCTGGTTTTAAATGATATCCAGAGCATCAATTAACAGACAGTGCTCCACAGGTGAAATAATCTGATACATGACAGATACAAAGAGCAAACTTGTATACATATTTTATTTTGTCTTTGCTTTTTTCATTTCCAGCTAAGTAGGATAATCTCTTTAAAATTGGAAACCACATATTGCAATGGAAAGCAAAATGCATGTTCAATTAGAGACCTGATTCCTACACCTAATTTTGCTACTATTTTCCTGTGTAAATTTAAGAAACTCACTTACCCTTTCTGGGCCTCAAATTACTTTTTCAAGAAAATGACAAATTAGAATCAATTCTGAAGTCCACTTAAATATTAAAAGTTTTTAAACATATAATACATACCAATAATTTTTAGAAATAAATAAAACATCACAGCCCATAGTAAAATGTTATCAAATAATTAATATGAAGCTTTTAGTTTCTAATCACTAATTTGTAGCAGCTGTATACACTCTTTTAGAACACTCCTTTAGGCAGAGTAATAGTTTACAATCACAATCTTCAAAATTATGTTCAATAACTATTGCAATTATGTGAGAAAACTTGGTCATGGGGAGAACTAAGCATCCTCTTTAAAAGAGCCACGTTTTTCAGAACTAAACTGGTTTTATGAGCTCATCTCAAGAATTGAGAAGTCAAGTATTCCGTTTACTCTCATTTCTTTCTTCATTTATCCTTGCCTTTTACAAGTACATATCAAATATAAAATCACAATTCAACAAACGTTCAGCTACTACTATGCTTTTCTTACTTGTTTTTTGCATTTTTAGCATAAAAAACACCTTATGACTTCCCACTATATAGAAGTCAAGGGAGGAATAACATTTTATAGATTTCTACTGTCCTTTTAAATATGTATAAGTGTAGTTTGGGCACATAAAAGAACATTTCAAATGACTGCAGGTACAGAAATATCAATATATATTTTAGAATATATTATTTTTTAATTGGAGAAAATTACAGTTAACATTTAATTACAGATGCTTATTCTTCAATTTTAAAATATTTAGAATGAATATATGTGATATATATTAGCATTATTAAAGACCAATTGACCAAATAATGTTGTTCTACTGTGTGCACATATGGATATGTAACAATGAACCCCACTATTATATATAATTATAATTCACCTATTAAAAAAAGACCAATTCTAAAATCTAAGAAAACTCACAAGCCTCTGTTTAAAACGTTTTCTTTTAAGGAAGTTCTTATGTGTGAGATTAAGTTAAGAACTCATTTTTGAATAAATTAAATGGATTATATGGAATGCAGTTGAGCTCTTTATGTTCCTTCTATAGTTCCTCTGGTATCCACCATCAGCAAAATTGGCAAATACATATGTTACTGCCATTATAAAACTGCTCTAGAGAATGTCATGAATTTGGAATTCTAACCTGTTTTGGATGCTTCATCAAAGCATCACATCAATTACAGAGATGTAGCTTTTGCCTGATTTGTAATGATTCCACAGAGTTCAATTTAAATATGTTGCCTTTCCTGGATTCCTTTTTTTTTTTTTTTGACATTTTTTGACATAGACACCATTTATTTGTAAGATGTAAATTTTCTTCAATTAAGTCATAAACCAATATTAACATTTCATTGAATGGTAATTTATTATGTATTCACCAAAAATGATTTAAGAAGCATTAGTAAAATGATGTGATTATATTAAGATCTTTCTTTACCATGACTCATTAAGCTACATAATATTGTAACTTTCCTTCTTCATTAACTTCTTACTTGTAAAACTCTCTGACACAGTTTTTAAAGATGTGAATGAGCTTCCTCATATTCCTGCATTTGATTTTAAGAATAGGACAATATGTGCATTAACAGTTCACTACCAAATGCAGTTGTTAAAGACTGAAGATAATAGGAAAGTATAAACACAATGGTAGTTTTCCTTAATGGTCAAAACACTCTCTTCTACATAAATGCAGCACACTGGCAGTATTGTCTCTTATCATGCCTGCAGAAAAGGTCATTTTTTCCCCACTGAAACTCCCAACGCAGCCACTGCAGATACCTTGACTGATGTCACTGTTTCTGATATAAACAGAAAAGATAAAATACCTGACATGTATTACAAGTGGTTTGGTCACTGTTTTTCAGATAATATAGCAAACACTAAATTATTCTCAGGGATAATGACTAGTGCCAACTCTGGAGCTGATATAATATTGTGGCAAAAGCATTAATAATAATTTTATGACACATTAGACAAAGATATATATTATATGTAACTATATGTAGTTACTTAAATCTTGTAAGGCACATGCAATTATTAATCTAATTTTACAAATGAGAAAGCTCAAGGATAAAAAAGTTACATAAATAAGATATTAGTTGAGAGATTGGAAATTTGAACCCAGATGGTTTGAGAAGAGTCTGCTCTAGTTACTGGAACAGGATGAAGCACTTAAGTGACTAGAACATGGGTAGCATCAGTGGAGTTGCTAGTGTGGAATTTGCTCATGGGGGTGCATCTGAGCACACCATATATCTAGGCTCTCATGTCCATATGATAATTACTATTGAATAGGATTAGCTAGAAATTTCAAACATAAGAGGCCAAGATGTGATTTTCAATCAGCAACTAAGGATTAGCATATTCAGGTTCCAACATCTTACAGTCACATTGCATCTTGTTTGTGTATTGCTTTTAATTGATAAAATTATATGAACTAATATGAAACAACATAATGTTTTTGATACAAAAACACATTGTCTCATGTTCAAATCAGTAAACATATCTGTTTCTTGAAACATTTATCATTTCCTTGTGGTGAAAATAATAAAATTCCATCATCCTGCTTTCCTAAAATATACAGTACATTATCAATTTGTTTTTGTTCTTTTATTTTTTATTTTTTTTAAACCAAATATAAACTTATGAGTCATAAATGTTGAGGAAGAGTCATTGTAAAGGTGGAGAAAGCCTGGATAGAAACCACATGACTCCCTAAGTCAGCAAGTCTTCTCTCTCTCATCAAATAGGCTTACTGGAAAAGGAAGCATGTTTCATATAGGAAACTAATGCCCCTAGAAAGCATTGAAATATAATGTAATCTTCTTTTCTAAACTTCTCTTTAGCACTTACACTGTGTTTTTCAGGTTGTCATATATGTAGTTGTCCAAAGTTCTCTGTCTAAAACTTTTTGCTCCACATGAATCTTTTCTCTTCCCCAGGAATACGTGTTTTTAACATCAAGGTCCCTGTTCATGTGTACCTTGGATTAGCTCAATTTTAGAGGTTGTAAGACAATGAAGAGATAATCAAGCATAATCTGACTCAGCTGACCCACTCTGGTATCTATCCACAGAGACTAAAGTCAATATACTATAGTGATACAAGTATGTTAATGTTTACTGCAGCACAATTCACAATAGCCAAGTTATGGAAGCAGCCCAGTTGCCTGTCATTAAATGAATGGATAAAGAAAATGTGGAATATATGCACAATAGAATCAGTGATAAAGAAGAATGAAATCATAGCATTTGCTCATAAACGGAAAAAACTGGAGCTCACATAAAGTGAAACATGCCAGACTCAGAAATGGCTGAAATTTTTCTCACATATGTGGAAGCTGGATCAAAATAAGGGAGAGGAAATGGGTTAGGGGTATCACTGAAAACAAGGTAGCTCAGTGGTATAGAGGAAGGGGTTGAGGGGAGGCAGCAGGGACAGGAAAAGAGGAACTGCAGAATGAAACTGACCATGTATGAATATTCCACAGTGATTTATACTTTTATGTGTATCTATAAAACATCAATTACAAAAACAATAAGTAAATAGAAGAAAGAGCAGTATAGGAAGGGTAAGAAGAAAAGGGAGAAGAGAGAAAAAGAAGTCCCAGAAAATGAAACAGAGCAAATTATATTCCATGTATGTATAATTATGTCAAAATAAACCCCACTATTATGTACAAATATAAAACACTATGAACAGTTTTACAAACAGATATTCAAGATGGCACAATAGAGAAAGTCATTTTCCTGGCTGCTCCGTGGTATGAAACTAAGAAAGCAAACAGGAAGCTTCTCAGCAAGGTGGGTGAACAAAAAAGGGGAAGGAGGCTTTACTGAAATTTAAAACTGGACATTCAAAGCAGATCAGAGACTCAGGAGGTTTGATATATTAAAATAAGGAAGAAATCCCCAACACCAGAGCTGCTACTGCAGCCAGAAACACCAGGAAGAGCAGTCCCTACATGAGTAAAGTGGACGGATAAGGGAATTAAAGATACTTTATTTTTAGGAGGTCTGAAGTGTGTCTGAGTAGAAGAGTTTAGAGATCAAAAACACTGGTCCACTAGACTAAAAGATGCACTGCACAATATCCTTGTGCCAGAAAGAAGCTGAATCTCTACTGGCTGCATGTGGAGAGGAGGAAGAAACCATTTTGCAGCCCTGGCACCAGGTTTATAGCTGGGGGAGCTAATTCCTGGCAAATGCAAGTATGACACAAAATACAGCCCTGGCAAACACACACTATAAAACTTACAGTGTGCCTAAGTGACCAGGAAAAAATCAAACGTGGAGAGAGGTTACACAGGGAAATATTGGTCACAGAAACTCACTTGGATCTCCCCCACCCGCTCCAATCCACTGCTTGCTGGGCTGGCTGAGAGAGACACCATTAGATGGGAATTTTAAAAGGGTTAGACTGGGAGAGCCAATCTCTATTGTTCTCTCTTCATTTTTCCTTTAAGTTTTTATTTCTATTGTCTCTCCTCCTCCCTCATAACTATCATATACTATATCACTTCTGTTCTCTCCCTGTTCATCATATGAAATTGTAAATCTTTTTGTTGCAAACTTACTGTTTTTACTGTAAGCAATAACTGACCATACCATTTCTGTTTATTATTACAATTAACATTGTAAATGTCATAGCAGGAACTATTTGGTTTTATGCTTATATTGTTTGCATTGGTTGTTTTTATTTGTCTTCTCCTAAACAGTGAGGTACCTTCAGAGACGCTATAATTCCACAGGGTAGAAACTCTACTGCCTCATATCCATATTGTTAGATGGGTAAACACATAAACATGACAAAGTCCATTGATACCACAGTTGAAGAAATGTCAGAGAAGGAATTTATGGTGTACATATAGTTAAACTGATCTATAAAGTGAAGGACATTGGAAGGAGTAAAATCAGAGAGAAAATACAGGGGTGAAAGATTACTTCAATAAGGAGATAAAATTCTGAAAGGAAATCAAGCAGAAATCCTCAAAATGAAGGAATCAAATTCAATGGAAAGCATCACAAACAGACTAGATCACTCAGAAGACAGAGTTTCAGGCAATGAAGACAAAATATACAATACTGAAAATGAAGTTGACCCTGGAAAAAAGATGTTAAGAGACCATGAACAAAATTGACAAGAAATATGGGATAACGTGACAAAACCAAATAGAAGATTTATCAGAATAGATGAAGACTTAGAGAAACAAACCAAAAAGAATGCACAATCTTCTCAATAAAATAACATCAGAAAATTTCCCAAACTGAAAGAATGAAATAGAAAATCAAATACAAGAGGCTTACAGGGCCCCAAACATACAAAAATGCAACAAATTCACACCAAGGCACATTATTATGAAAACACCTAACATACACAATAAGAATTTTAAAGGCTGTCAGAGAAAATGATGGTCGTTCACATTTAGATGGAAACCAATCTAGATCACAGCTGATTTCTCAATAACCCAGACTTTCAAAGCTAGGAAGTCTTGGAATAATGTATACCAAGCTCTGAAAGCAAATGGAAACCACCCAAGAATACTATACTCTGCAAAATTATGCTTCAGAATTGATAATAAAATAAAAACCTTCCATGATAAACCAAAGTGAAAAGAATTCACAACTAAAAAGCCTGTATTACAAAACATGTTCAGTAAGATATTTCAAGAAGATGAAATGAAAAATAAAATTGAAAACCAGCAAAGGGAGCAAATACACTAGAAGAACAGCCAAAGGAAAAATTCAAATTAACAACTAGAAATAGCCAGGCATGGAGGATCATGAGTTCAAAGCTAGCCTCAGCAATTTATTGAGGTCTAAGCAACTTAGCAAGACCCTGTCTCTAAATAAAAAATAAAAAAGGCTCAGTGGTCAAGTGCCCCTGAGTTCAATCCCAGTACTCAAAAAATTAACAAAATAAAACAAAACAAGAAACAAATCAAAATGACATGGAATAAAAACATTTCTCAAAAATAACATTGAATGTAAATGGTCTAAACTCATCCATCAAAAGCCACAGACTGAGCTGGGCACACTGATGCACACCTGTAATCCCAGCAGCTTGGAAGACTGAGACAGGAGGATCATGAGTTCAAAGCTAGTCTCACCAAAAGTAAGGTGCTATGCAATTTAGTAAGACTCTATCTCTAAATAAAATACAAAATAGGGCTGAGGATATGACTCGGTGGTCAAGTGCCTCTGAGTTCAATCCTCATTACCCCCACCCCTAAAAGCCATATAAGGCAGATTAGATTAAAAAACAAGATGCTTTCTCCATGAGACTCTCTTCATGGGCAAAGATATCCACAGACTGGATGGAAAAGGATGGGAAAAAACATCATTTACATGGATCTCATAAACAAGCAGGAGTTTCCATCCTCATATCAGATAAAGTGGACTTCAAGCCAAAGTTAATCAGAAGGGACAAAAAAGGACATTTAATACTGCTTAAGACAATTATACATCAAGAAGACATAACAATTATAAATATTTATGCCCCAAACAATGGAACATCTATGTACATCAAACAAACCCTTCTCAATTTGAAGAATCAAATAGACCACAATACAATAATACTGGGTGACTTTAACACACCTCTCTTACCACTGGATAGATCCTCAAAACAAAAACTGAATATAGAAGCTATAGAGAGAAGATGTAAGAATGACACCCAGACTAACCAAAGCCACATGGCACTGCATCCCCATGTCCAGCACCTGCATCCTGCCACCATCACCACCATGTCCCAAAGAAAGGCTGAAGAGAATGCTAAAGGAGATAAAGCCAACATGATGGATGAACCACAAAGATCTGCAAGATTGTCTGCTAAACCTATTCCTTCAAATCCAGAGCCAAAGCCTAAAAAGGTCCCAGCAAGAAAGAAAGAGAGGTACCCAAAGGGAAAAAAGGAAAAGCTGATCCTGGCAAGGATGGAGACCTTGCAGAAAATAGTGATACCAAAACAAACCTGGCACAGAAACCTGGAGGTGCTGGAGATACCAAAGGAAGTGTATATTTTGATAACTGTACTTGTGGTGATTATAGAGTTTGAAATACTACTTTTTGTCAAGTTTTATAAAAATTCATAATTTTGTTTTATTTTTTTAAGCTATATTGTTAGCACACAAAACAAATACTTCATTGTTGTTTTAGGGGGAATGAATTTATATCATTATTAAAATGTTTCTGAAGCTGGACTGCTGTGGGGGAACACCTCTCTGTTAGTTTTGAGAGACTTTCTCTTGCCTCCCAAGAGGAGGGATTCTGTGCACAGCCACCTTGGCACAAATGCATTGTGGTATGGAAAATCTCAAATTCATCTTTATGTCCTCCTGTCTCTCCCTGCCATTGGCATAGACTTAACTCCCCTAAACTCAGACCTGTTGGAACCTAATTCAAAACAATTGGTTTTACCAGTGTGTTGGGTAATTTGGATTTTCCAGTGACATCATTGAGAGAGTGTACCTCAAATAAGCAGCAGTTCCTTTTCTGGATCATGGATCTTCAGACTAATAATTCTGCCATTTTCATTTCATTTCTTGAAAGTCTGGGTAGGCCCATGAAAAGTTGTTAAACAGTATGCTAAATGTCAAATGTCAATCCTCGCTCTAAACTTTCCCTATTTGGAGCATCACATGAAAACTTCACTGGATTTTATAGTGGCTTTCTAATTTTGGTAGTCCATCCAAGAAAGGAGTTTGAAATTTGTTGTATACTGTTAATGATTGTCTGCCCAGGTCCTGCCTGAAATATCATGGAAATATCATGATTGTTAATGAAAACTATCTTTAATAAAGCTGGATAAAGTTTGGCTTGGAAAAAAAAAAAGCTATAGAACTAAAAAAAATACAATTAATGATTTATAATTAAAATTCATATATAGAATATTTCATATATCAATGACTGAATCCACTTTATTCTCAGCAGCACACAGATACATCTATAAAATAGACCATATCATAGGCCACAAAGGAATTCTTAGCAAATACAACAAAAATAGAGAAAATACCCTGCATTTTATTAAATCATAATGAAAACAGAAATGAATAGTAAAATAAAAAATAGATGATACTCTAACTCCTCTAGACTAAATAATATACTATTGAATGACCAATGTAGCAGAAGAAATCCAGGAAGATATTAAAAAATACTTACAGATAAATGAGAAGAGCAATACAAAATCTCAAAAATCTTTGGGACACTATGAAGTCAGTACTAAGAGGAAAGTTCATTTTATTGAGCTCATTCATTAAAAGAACAGAAAATCAAAAACTAAATAATATAACACAGTTCTCAGAGCCTTAAAAAAAGAACAAATTAACACCAAAAGCAGTAGAATATAGAAAATAAAAGGCACTGGATTTCAAATTCTTTGGATGCAAACCACAATTTAATGCAACAAATTAATGCTTAATATATGCATTCTGAAAATTTCTTTTATTTTTCTGTTTTTCTATTTCATCTTTAAATATATGCCTCTGATAACTTAGTATATTGATCTCATAATGCAGCTTTTTCATAAGTTATAACTTATAGCTTGAAAAGTTTACTACAGAGTACACAGAATAATGTGAAAATCTCCAATGAACTAGTATTTATGCACATTTTTAAAACCCCTATACTGATGATCCCTGCATAGATTAATACTTTTTAAACTATTATTTTATTTCCACATGTGATCTGAAAGGGTTACACTATGAATACTAAAATGAATTTTTGAAATAAATGTTCTACAAAATCAAATAATGTAAAATAAATTACAATCTAAAAAAGCAACTATAGGAACTATGCTGGAACTATTATATTAAAGCAGAAAACTATAACCTTGATGAAGCCTTAACATAAATGTTATTACATATTTCCCCTGAGAAAATTATTCTTATTCTTAAACAGTTGTTAAATTCTCACCTTAATTTGTAACCAGTGGATGCCAAAAGTGAGTGATATAAGGAGAATCTTCAACCATCTTCTCATTTAGCCAAGATAAAAATACATATTTTTCTTGTTCTCCATAGAGAGTCTATTCCTATGTTGCATCAATTGTTAGGAATGCTTACAAATCTTCGTTTTCCACTACATGTTTATTTGCTACCATATGGTAAACATTACCATCCAATTATACAATCAAAATAACTTACTAAGAGGTTTTATGTCATCCTATCTCTACTGATCAAATCAACTTTTATATCACTGCAGATTTATTTTCCAAAAACCCTGTCTGACTAGTTCACAGCTAATCAGTTTTCTTTTGCCATCTACAATTTTCTCAATTTACCTATTTACTCTTCCATATCATTAGTGCTTGTGATGCTCAGTTTTATGTGTGAACTTGGCTGTTATATTATCCCATTATTCAATCCACAGTTAATCTATGTGTTGCAGTGAACTGGTTAATACTTATGATTAGTTGACTTTATGTAGAGGAGATTACCCTGGATAAACTGGGTAGGCCTAATCCAAGAAACTGAGACCTTACAAACAGAACTAAAACAGAATTGATGGGTCCCCTAGAAAGAAAAAGAAAAAAAAAAAAAAAAAAAACCTGCCTGTGGTCTGCAGGAGCAGTTCCTGGCAAGAGGTTCCAGCATGCCCTTCCTAATGGCCTGTCACATACTTCCATGTCACATACTTAAGACTTGCCTGGTCAGCTTCCCCCAGTCTTTAGTGTGTATGTAGATGTCCTATCCATTCTATTTCTTGGATGGACCCCTGACTGACTAAGTACTTTGCTGGCTTCAGTATTTCAGACTGTAGCCCAGCTCTTGCCATATTTTGTGCCTTAAGATTGTGCTTGAAATGATATCCCCTCCCCTTGTTTTGCCCCTTAATCCTACCTTGTCTCCCCTGTCATAACATGAGACACACTATTCTCTGAATCTCTGCACCTCAAATGACACAGAACATGATGCATCTTTTATGGTGGTTAATTTTATGGTATTTCTTTATCATAATGAACACCATAAGAACATAAGCAATGCGCCATAAAGCTGTCAAGTGTCACCAACATCCAGTAAAGATTAAGCAACATGCCTTATACTTGACAGCAATTTCAGGAAGGAATGAATAAACAGGTGTTATTACATTCATCTAAAAATGCAAAGCTTTGAAATAAGATGGACTTCAGCTTATCAGTCTGCCTCTGTCCCACTAGCTCTGTGACAATGGAAAAATGATGTAATTGTTAGTTTTCTTATTTTTTAAGTGATGATAACACTTTTATTCATTTTTCCGAGTCATGGAAAATACTAACAGAAGTGAAGTAAAAGTACACTAGTAAAGTATTTGGCATATATTAAGACTCAATAAAATGTAACTATTTACTTATTATGTTAGAAATGATATTCTGCGCTAATTCATCGTGTGTGTGTGTGTGTGTGTGTGACCCGAGAAGCACTTAGGCACTTCTGTAAGTCCTGTGAAAACAAAATATAAATTAATGATCACTAATATTTACTGAGCCATTATTTTATTTTGGATATTGTTCGGAGACTTTATATAACTCCTTTATATCTGTAACACTCCTGTGGGAAATTATTAGTATCATCCTTGTTTGTGGATGAAGAATCATAGATAGAAAAAAGTTATTTTCTCAAAGATACAGAGCTAAAAGTTTTAGAGTCAGGATATAAACCAAGGCAATCTAGTTTCTGTTCTTGTTATTGTTGTATTAAACTACTTACTGTGAACAAGGATTCAGCTTTCAAGTAACATATGCTTCTAAGAAGAGATACAAAACATCTTCAAAATAACTCTACAAAAACTACTACACTACAGTAGTTTGAGGTACTATAAAGTAACTCAAAAAAAATTTTCAAATTGTATTAATACTATTTGGCACACATGACAAACATTCTCACACAAAACCAACCTATCCTTACAAATTTAGCTGAACGCAGCCTAAAAAGATGTTTCTGAACCCTTTAATCAGTATGCTATGTTTTGCAGTTATGCACCTGTGAATTAGCACAACTTGTCCATGTCAACAAACAGATCTCCATTTTCACATTAACCACAGAGTTCAAATTAAAGGTGGTTCTAATTATAATATAATATTTCAATGTCTTATAAACCAGTTTTTCCAAATGAGACATTTCAATTCCATAAAAATAAATAATCTTCATTGTCTTCACTTGAAAGATATGATTCTACTTCCTTGTCAAAATCTGAGCATGGATTTTAAAATAATCCTAGCTTCCTGGAGAAAATTCTACTCTATATAGACTTCATATAATTTATTAACTAATGTGAAAAATATCTACAGAAGAGAGAGATAATATAAATTTAGTTTGGTTAACTACACTTTGCATGGTAAATCATGTCAATTCAATCTTCATGCAAACTTTACAGGGACATTCATAAGCATTTTAGTGATTTCCAGAATATTAGTTTACTTAGAAAACACTTTGGAATATTTCTTTGCTGCAAAGTCAGCAAGAAAAACAGAATTGCTGTCCTCTACCCATCTCACTACTGCACAACAGTTCTAGAAGAATTTCTTCTAGATGGCCTTTTAGATGTTTCTTCTTCCTAATTCAGACATACTGTAGACTTTCTTATTAAACACCATTGGTTTTCTGCTCAATGAGTGGTATTTTTTTTTGTTCTTAAATAATTTCTATGTCTAATCCAGTATACCAGTGCATATTTAACTAATCCATAAAACCTTAATTTCTCTTATGGGGCTGGGGTTGTAGCTCAGTGGTAGAGTGTTTGCCTAGCATGTGAGGCACTGGGTTTGATTCTCAGCACTGTATGTAAATAAATAAAATAAAAGTCCATTGACAACTAAAAAGTATTTTTTAAAAACCCTTAATTTCAGCCAAGTGCAGTGGCACACACCTGTAATCCCAGCACTTTGGGGGATGAGACAGGAGAATCCTGAGTTCAAAGCCAGCCTCAGCAACAGTGAGGCACTAAGCAACTCAGTGAGACCCTGTTTCTACATAAAATACAAAATATAGCTGGGGATGTGGCTCAGTGGTCGAGTATCCCTGAGTTCAATCCCCGGTACCAAAAAAACAAAAAACCTCTTAATTTCCCCAATAAAACTATTATAATTTTGTTTCCCCCGTGTTGTCTCCAAATTTCAGCTGCTTTTGATTCATTTTCATATTCCTGATCTCAATTCTTTAATTCACTTGTCTTTCAAATTTTGAATCATATTTCTCTGAAAACTAAATTATGTTTGATATTCACTAACTAAAAAACAGAACCTTTCTTTAAAGTTGATTTTGTAAACTTCATTCATTCATTTGTCCAATTTTCCAACAACAGCAAATCAAAGGTTTTAAGACCTGAGATATAGATTAATGTTTCTACTTCTCTATTACAATATGGCAAATTGAGCTGGGCATGGTGGCATACCCCTTAATGCCAAAGACTCATGAGGCTGAGGCAGGAGGATCCCAAGTTCAAAGTAGCCGCAGCAACTTAGCAAGGTCCTAAGCAACTTGGTGAGATCCTGTCTCAAAATAAAAATAAAAAGGACTGGGAATGTGGCTCAGTGGTAAAAAGCCCCTTAGTTCAATCTCCAGTATCAAAAAGAAAAAGAAAAAAATGTAGTAATGTGAAAAACAGAATAACAAAACTGAACTTGTTTTTGTATTTTTTAATTATTAAAGTTTTGTTTGTTAATTTTCTTGAATAGTACTTACATTTATTAAAATTTTAGTTTATTTTTCTTATTTCTAGGTTAGTTTTTATTTTTAGTCTCAATAATGCACCATTATAATGTTTTTAAAGGAAGATACTTTATTTCTTCTTTGGTTTCCTACAGGAAATTATATTGAAAATAATTTAAGCAATAGCCAAAATTACTAGAAGAAAACACATGCACAAAATACATGACAAACAGAAATTTAAAACAACATACTTTTTAAAACAAGAATTATTTATTCAGATAAAAAATAACTTCCTATATCATCCACTACTTAATTACTTTATTTATGTAGCTTTTTTTCAGAAATCACTTACCAGGAAATGTCAATGCATAATCAAAATCTTTCTAAGATCAACTACAAATAGTAATAATACTATTCCAAAATAAAATTAAATAATATTATATGAACTACTTTTACCTTTGCATTATAGGGAATGTAATGTTTTGATAATGCTTCAGGTGTATGCATCCATGTTTTGTCTGCAACAAAGAAAATAGAGCCATTGTTAAATTAAATTACGGCTTCCTATGGTGCCAGCCATGCATTAATATCTGTAGGAATCTGAGCATTTCTAATTTTGAGTTCTCCTGCCAAGTTATGAAATAATAACTAGTCCAATATAAGAACAATGTAGCTGGAGAATTATTATAGGATTCTTTTCTTGGTATAAAAGCCCCTCACTTTAAATAAATTTTAAACAAAAAAATGTTGAATTCTTGAAGAATATTTAGAAATAACATCAGTGAGATATGAGTAATATCAATTATGCAGTTAAAGACAATTTTTTTCTTTCATTAACTACAGGATTTTGTTTTAATTCTCAGAACACTAAAAAGTAATCTCTATTCATTGTGATTACTTTTTAGCATCAAGATTTAAATATTGTAAAGGAAAATTTTATATTAAACTACCAACTATATTTGTATGGAGCTGAAATAAATCAATCTACTATTTCATTAAAAAATGAATATAATATTAGAACAATCTCTATTCTAAATTTAGAGAAACTGATTATCAGGAATTATTAATATAAATAATCTTAGGTAAAACTATTGGGAATGTTTCTTGGATAAGTGCAATAAAATACTGGAAATAAAAATAGAACAAAATCATAAATTTTTAAAACAAACTTACATTGTACATTACTTATTTTTGATATTTACATATTTCATTCAATTTTGGAGCTTTATTAATACATTCCTTGTAATTTCCTAAATATTTTGTGAACTGTATAGGAAGGGAAAACATTAAGGTTCATACAAAGCAAACTGACTTCTTGTTTTTTGAAACTGCATTTGCTTTGGAATTAGATTTATTAATCTTCAAATAAATTTTGTCTCCATTTGTGAAGGTTTATATTTTAATCTTCAGGGGAGTCTAAAAAAATTAAATCAATATTATAAATAGAAAAGAATTAAAGATATATTTTACCATTAAAACTAATAGGTACACATGGAAAGGAAATATCATATTTCTAACAACTATTTTCAACATTCAAGCGAGAACATTTAAAATAGTGTTTACAGAAACTAATTTGATATCATTAATATGTACTCTTCAAACTGAGGGGATTAAAAAATATAGGAAAAATGACATTCTGGGAATGTTAGTTATTTGAAGGACATTGCACTGTATTTATATTAAACATATGTATAGATACAAAACAATATTCACAAGATCTTCCCTGATAAGACATGAGAATCAACAGCACTGAGGTTGTATCTCTCTATTGGAGTGAACAGGTGAAAGAATCATTTTGATGAAATATTTTGAAAAGCAATGCTCTCCAAGCTTCAAAATGCAACACTAACAATGACATTTTGGGTATAATTTTTTTTTTAACTTCTGATATGGATTACATCTTATAATTTTTAAATTGCTAATGAATAGTGACATGATTAATTCAAGAATAATTTGGACTTAGCCTTGGCATAGTCTTACTCTTGTATATTAAAAGAAGTAAATCACAATTCTGTACATGGAAACAACAAAAACACCAAACATTTGCCTTATGGAAGCCTAAAAATATATCCAATTTCTCTTTTTATGGCTTTTGCACAATTCTTCTCATGCCTCTTTCCCATAATATACACTACTTCTCCAGGAGTTTTAAAAGTCTGACTAAAGTCTTAATATGATGGCTCATACAAATCCTGAGGCAGAGAGAGAATTGCTTTCTCTCAGCCACTATTCTTCAAAAACTGATGATATTGCCTGTGTTATAGTTTCGCATTTCAGTGACCTTGAAAGAGGATAGGTATACCTAGGTGTTTCTGGTTACAGACTAAAATAAATACAACATGAAATTACCAGTGGATAAGCTACAGTTTCCTCAATAACTAAAATCTGCATTCACACAACTTGAAATGTTGATGTTTTAGTGGTTGCTCAGTACACAATCTCTGTTATAGGTAATACATTTATAAAAACTGAAAGACTTCCAAAATGAGTCATTAGCATCATCTGAATTTATACTTTGTTAAAAGAAAAAAAACAAAGAATAAAATTCTTGATATTAACTCACATAGATGTTTTTGGACCTTGAGAAGACAATACAGATGATGGTCTTTGGTCACTAGCTGTGTCCACAGAAGCAATTAGATAAAGAGAACTGGTATAAATATGGGAATATAGACATTCTAGAATGTGTTCCCCTTCCATGAAATTACATTAAAATTTCTAATTCAATATTGAACACTCATGTGAGAGGAAATATTGATATTTTAAAATGCTTGACAAATGTCAAACGACTGAATGCTGGATCAATAAATTTAAATTTTTAAAAAATTCATTTAGATTCATGAAAGAGGCAGTAACTCCAATATATTTTTTATCACTAGAGCTTAACATAATGAAAGTGCCTAAATTGAGGATGTTAAATTTAAAGCTAAATATTGTTGGATGAAAAGATCCATTTGAATAACATTTTTCATAAAAAGGAAAATAATTCTTAAATATTGCATTTTAAGTGTTTAGACATTAGTATTGTATTTACTCGTCAGTATATCAACTGGTAAGCTAAAGAAATAAAGTATAATTTGTTGAATTATTTCATCACACTATTCACATGCTATATTTTATGCTTTTTTGCTAAACGGTTTAATTTTGGTGGAATAAATATAAGATTTTCAAAATTCAAAGAGACTGCTAACCAAAGAAGAATGTGTAAAACAACAACGTCATTAAACTTTAATTTGTGATTATGTGACACTAATTTTAAAAGGCTTTTCAAAATAACTCAAAATGTTGCAATTCCAATCTACTCAGACTTTTTCAGGTTATCTGAGTGACTGTAGCACCATTATAGCAGTTGCAAAAAAGAAAAAAAAGTGAAGTATATGGCTAGTTCAATATAAATACAATAATAATAATTCAGAATTAATAAGAAGCAACAACTATGTTTAAGTTTAAGAGATAATCTTTTTTCTTTGGTTTCTGAGACATCTAGTGAGTCTGCATGAAATGACCTAATAAACTGGATATCTATGAAATAAGAAATAGGCTTTTCCTGACAGAAGATCATTTTTTAGAATATGATGCACGGTATACACTGATACTAGTTACTGGAAATAACACTTGAATGATACATTCTCTAGGAATATAATTATAACTCCAGATTGCCAGGATATAGGAATTCTATGAGAACATTCAAATTCCTCATCTAACAGTAAAATTGAGCTAATAGTGCTATTCATTAAAACCTAGAACAGAGGTTCTAAGACTTTCTTCCTTCAACAAATGAGACTCGGAACTGATAGACAAACTTAAGGTAGAACTTCTGGTATCAAATTCTAAGTTGGAATTGGAGCAAAATATTGATCAATAATTACCAAATAAGGATATTTAATCCTTAGACTTAGAAAATAAGAAAAGGTAATGGAAATCAAAAAAGAACTATGCAAAGCAGGAAATAAGTGCTTTTGCTTCTGGATTCTGCAAATCACTCCAATTTTCCCCAAGGGAGTACCCCACTGAGTGCAAATGAGACAAACAGACAATTGCTGGCTACTTATGTCCTTACCCAGTCCTTGCGATCTGTCAATAAATAATCACTCTGAAACTCCTTCAAATAAACAGTCAATTAGAAACATGCAGTTGCAACTTCAAAGCCTTGGGATGGGGAATTGTGTGTGTGTGTGTGTGTGTGTGTGTGTGTGTGTGTATGTATTTGTGCTCTCAAAGCTCTAAAAATGTTTTTCAAAAATAGTGTGATTACAGTGAAGATTGTGATGTAAGGTTTTTATAACTTTATTAAGAATACTATGATACATCATGAAATTATTTCTACACTTTCTTACTAGTAATGAGAAAAAAACAAAAAAAGAATGAAATAGAACAGAACAGCAGAAAACACATTATCATTTTATTTTGGGGATATGTTTTAAATCAGCAGCAAGCTATAGACTGCAAACAATGTCATTTTGCTTCCTCTTATTCAGAAAAACAAGCAAAATAATATATTTCTAGCTTTGCAGTCTTGAAAAGTGTTTGAAAGGTCACATTATTTAAATTCCCACTGAATAAATTAATCTGTACCATATCCAAATGTTTGAATGGCTCTCACTTCTGTGACACAAACTTAGTAATTTGAGTAATCCATTATACTTTTACACAACACTGCTGAAATGCTCTTTCTTACATTCAATCAAGGACCTTATAATTTACACGTGTTTCTCCTTTATTAAAATAGTCCCATCGCTAAATGGCAACCCTTCAAACACTGAAAGACAGCTGCTCCAAGGGTCCTCAGTTATGCTTCCCATTTCATGTTGAAAGTGCTGATTGATGTTATTTCAGCTTTTATCATCTGGGCATATTATAATGTGTCAGCTAACTATTTAAATATTTTGAAGAGAAAACACATTATGCCTGATTGCATGAAATAGAACAGAACACTCTGTTCCCTAGTTCTGGACTGTTCATTATCCATATATTAGAATATGAGCTTCAGCCCTTAATAATCACACTGTTGGTTATTAGACATTTTTTTAAGCCAACCTAGCACTTAAGGTGCATCATCTGAATAATGAAAATATATGAATAACAATAAATAATTATGTTTGGGAGGACCCTTATTTGGCAACTTACAATATTGAAATTATAGTATGGAATATAAACTAGCTGGTCATTTCCCCCACCACATATCTATAATCCTACTTTGACCATCATCTCTTCCTGTTTTTAATCATGTATGAATTTGATTAGCATTGTTTAAATATGTATTTTCAATCCATTGTAAACAGGGAGAGCCCTGTGCCCTATGATAGAGAACTTCCAGAATAAAATGCATACATTATTTTAGCTTCATTGAATTAGACAAAAATCATAAAATATTTTTTCCTACATAATTATTTCATGAAATATCTTTTTAAATTCCATTTTTCCTGACCATTAAAAATAACATGTAACTAGCTAATTGTTTCATTTATTTCTTTATTGATGATTATGAGATGCTGAATTCATGTTTATTTTATATTCCTATCACAATATTAATAGCAACTTATTTTGGTCTCATTGCTATGAATTCACCTATCACTAGGCCTCCCATATAATTCAGTAATACATCAAGTGTGCATTCACATACACATATACACAAATACTCAAGAATGAATTTATATTTTGCAACCTTATGTAAACCCATGTAAATTACATTATATATGGCTATATAAAGTAAACTTAGGACTGGGTTTCAAATCATTTTGTTCTTTGCAATTTCACAACATAGCATAAAATTTCCAGAGAAGATATTATCACATTATGTATTGTGAACTAAATATATTAACACTGCTCTTTAATTAGAGCAATAACTAAAAAAGGTTAATTAGTAATATTTGCAGATTAAAATTGTTCTAATATAATTTCATTTTTGAGCCATGTGGTCTGATAATAGGAAAAACAAATTTCCTATAATCTCTGCTTTATTTTTAAAACAATGTTTTAAAATCCAAATCCTCTAAAATGCACACATTTACCTTTCTTCCTGTTAAAAGCACGGTTCATGATGAGGCTCTGCCAAATAAGTGTTCAGTTCAATCACAGTTTATATCTACAAAAATAACAAAACATTAAAACATAAATGAAGGACTGCTGACCAACTTCTTGTGTTAATATATTTTACAGACCTTTAAAAAATTTTAAAATATATACAAACAATATTCTAAAATGCTTCAAGGGATAATAAAAATAAATACTCAATATTATGATTGGCACAGAAATGAAAAACAATATATTGAATGGTATTGGCTAACTTATATTGTTAAATTGTGTACATGTACAAATATGTAACAAAAAAATCTAATCATTATGTACAACTATAATGCACCAATAAAAAAGTTGAAAAAAATAGAATATATCTGATGTGTGACATCAGATACAGTGTTAATCTTCAGGATATATAAAGAACTCAGAAAACTTAATAACAAAACCACAAATAACCCAAGCAATAGTGGGCTAAGGAACTGAACAGAAACTTCACAGAAGAAGAAGTATGAATGGTCAATAAATATATGAAAAAATGCTCAACATCTCTGGCATTTAGAGAAATGCAAATCAAAACTACCCAAAGATTTCATCTCATTCTAGCCAGAATGGCAATTATCAAGAATACAAGCAATAATAAGTGTTGGTAAGGATGTGGGGGAAAAGGTACACTCATACATTGGTAGTGGGACTGCAAATTTGTGCAACCACTCTGGAAAGAAGTACAGAGATTCCTTAGAAAACTTGGAATGAAGTTAGTATACTACAGTGATGCAGCCACATCAATGTTTATAGCAACTCAATTCACAATAGCTATACTAGGGAACCAACGTAGATGCCCTTCAACAGATAAATGGATAAAATAATTGTGGTATATATACACAATGGAATATTATTCAGCTCTAGGGAAGAAGGAAATTATGGCATTTGCAGGTGAATGGATGGAGTTGGAGAATATCATGCTAGGGAAGAATGGAGGAACTTGGATTGGGCAGAGGGGAAGAGAGGGAGTGTGGGGGTTGGAAGGTTGGTGGAATGAGACAAGCATTACCCTATGTACATGTACAATTGCATGAATGGTGTGACTCTGCATTGTGTACAGTCAGAGAGAAATGAGAAGTTGTGCTCCACTTGGGTACAATTAGTTGAAATGCATTCTGCTGTCATGTATAACTAATTAGAAAATTTTTTAAAAATTATGAGAAAAAAGAATATATCAATGAAATTCTCCAAAATTCTTTAATTTTATCTTTTCTTCCTATTATATATAGCCATCATTAAAAATTATATTTACTGAAAATTTAATGAGAGAGAAGGTCAATACTTTTCCCTGCACTTGTTGTTAAGAAGTAGGATCAAATTTGGGGTTCTCATTAACAGTACTGGTAGATAAACAAAAGCTTTTTCACTTGTGCCTTTAGGAATAAAATCACTTTTGTAAATCCACTCAAACATATAAAGACTTATTTATTTTTAATTTAACTGAGTCCATAGGGGTTTCATAACGTTTTGAAAGTCCCCAAAGCAGGTGACATATTAGTAGTAATTGTTTGAAATGTAAGGCTGCTTTGCACTTTACATGAGGAAGGAAAACATCTGGTGCATACTGAGTTTAGAAAGTATCAGCAACTGTCACTGTGTTAGATACAGTATGGGTTCCAATCTAGTGCTCTCTTCTTTATATCCCTCCTTGTTGAAGACAGATCACTGTTCATGTCCATTCGGTGCTGTGCTTCACTGTGAAGGCTCCTCATAAAAACTAGCAGCTTGGTTAGGGGACTTTATGTTCTCTAAAGTGGTTGTCCAATTGAGAGGTTTTTATTTTATTTATCCAAGGTGTTCATGTAAGAAACAAATGATGTAAAGATTCTGCACTCGAAAACTCATAGACAATACACATTAGGGATTCGGAAGGCAGTTAAGATTAAATATTTACTAGTACTGCTTATAATCTATATTCAGTGTTCATGAAAGAGTTATCTCAGTGGTGAAACTAGCAAAAGTAACTCCTTTGCTACTCTGGCAAATAACTCCTCTTGAATTGAACTAGAAAACCTCTCACTTTTATTTTATTTCTATTATATTTTAAAATAATTCAGCTTTGTTAGAATTAAAAAGAATATCTTATTCTTCCCATAACTTGCATTCTCACATTTCTGGATTAACTCAACAACATGAATTAAAAATATCTGTTTAGTAATTTGCTCTTATGATAATTCAAAGATTTGCTTCAACAGAAATCCAAGGACATTCCTATGCATAGTTTAAGAGCTCAGTTCTGTGGACTTATGTCTTCAGATAACAGAAAAGTAATTGAACTTTGAGTAAAACCTTCCCCACACCCGCCCAGAGGTTTCAGATGATAGAAAACAAGTGATCACGGGCGATGCATTCTGGAATACCTTCCCCCATTCCACTGTGAAATTCAGAGACCAGCACTTCCTGCTCAGAGACCCTCATGATAATTTTGTCAAATTATTTTAATCCTAAGTATATTGGTCAACACAAGAAGCCAGGGTTCCCAGGCCACTCTCCTCATTCAAATTCTGATTTGAATGTATTGCACTCTGTAATCACATCTATTCTCTTATCTTCTGGAAACATTTTTCTGTCATCTGGCATTCATAGGAAATCATTATCAAAATGGTCTTGTTTTTCACCAGATTTCCCCCAATTTGTTGCTCTTAACCCTAGTCGTTGCTTAGACTGCTTCCCTTGCAATCCTCACAAGAGTTCATCTGATTTTTCCCCACAGAGAGTATTCCAATGAGGATGTGGCCCCATGTTATTGTAGTTCTCATTCAAAACCCCAAATTTCTTTGAAAATAACTCCATTAGATTACATAGATAACAAGGAAATATAATACAACAGGGTGTAAAATATATTCTGATCATATTCAAAGTTACTTTTCATCCACAACCTAACAGACATAGTGTATTGCTGATCATATCCTAGAGAAATAAGGGAAAACAAAAGAAAAACTACCAGAAAAAGAATAAAAAATTCAACTTGTCTGAAAAGTTGAAATAACTAAATACTACGAAGTTGATTAATCAGATCAAATTCAATATACCTCTTCATTAACTAAATTCCATCACATCAGGCATTTTCAACAATAGAGAGTGAAATATAAAAAAGAATATACATAATTTTAAAATTGATAAGACTAAATACAATATGGCTTTGAAATTAAGACAAGTTTGTAAGACTAGAAATAGATAAATTTTAGCAAATTTCTATGAAGTACATTTGGAAAAATAAGGAAGGTATAATATGACATAAGAGCACTATCAATCTGAAGCACTGAAAGCACTTTCACTTTCTCATAGGATTCCTAGATATAATGTCAATAAATACCAGATAAGCTATTCTCAAAAAATAGACAAAGTATAAGGTCATTGTCCAAACATCATTCTTTAGCATATTTTTTAAAATCAAATGGTACCCTATATTTATTTTTCTCCATCTTACTTTCCCACTAGAAAATAAGCAGATGGTACTTTGAAATTCCTTCAGTGTGTATAAAATAGTACAGGGCATCAGATTGGCACTCAATATGCTGTGTATTTATTTACTGTACTAATGATACATGTTTCAATGTACTTTTCTACTTCACATAATAAAATATGTAGTTAAAATTTTAATGTTAAATTAAACTTAATTTCTATGTAAACTGACTGCCCACTTACAGTGTAACATGAATCTTTTCTTTGGGATTAACTTTTCATAAACATGGTTTCAGTGACTATATACACCTGGATGCATTATTTCTCTATAAATATTATTTCTAAGTTGTAGCCAAATATGTGTGTGTTTTGTATGTTGACAAAGAGAGAGAAAAAGAATAACTTATGTAAAATTTTCTCTTTTGTTAATTTTTTCCACAAAATAGCATGTTAGTGTAGAATCTATTAGGTTTAAATTTTTACTATTTTAGGTTTTCTATTTAAAAAAAAATAAACAGAGAGTAGTTATAACAATTTACATGACTATCAGTTATTTATGAGAAAGCTCATTTAACTTTATTCTACCCAGAACTGCATATTGAAGAGTATGTATTCTCCACTTTTTTAGGACATTTTAAAATATACAACTATTTGATATTAATAGTGTTATGTAGTATTATGTAAGAACTTATACTGATTTTCCCAATTGTATATTTTTTGAAAAGAGTCAATTTTATTCAATAAATAATTCAAACCTTCTCAGAAATGTATTTTGCCACCTTTCCAAATATTAAATACAGCTGTGGTACCATTTATGTACCTCTTGTTTCTGGTCAAGTTGGAGGCTAGACTTACCTTACCATCAAAACCCTTTGAAAACAAGAAGAATATATGAAACCATGTCTTAAGACATTGTATATACTAGGCAACAAAGGTCAGTGATCCACAACAGAAGAGAAACAAATGAAGTAAGCCTTATGAGTTCTCAGCTTGCTTCCTAGAGAAATTTCCCAACTGTAGTTCAGGGAGTGAATCCATTCAGATCCTAAGAGTGTCCCTGAGTCCATGGCATATAGCTGAAAATGCAGTTGAACCAAGACTTCTAACAGTTGCAATCCAGTGCACTGGGAAGAGAAATCTATACAGAAGGAACTAAAGAGATGAACTGATTGGCTTCAAGAGGGTGGAATAAAGGAGGTTGCTTTCCTAGCTGCTCCACGGCAGAAAGCAGAAAGGCATCTCAGAAAGGTAGATGGGGAAAAAAAAAAGAGTGATTTTACTGAGAATTAATACTAGAGATTCAAAGAAGATCAGGGACTCAGGAGATCACATATAATAGAATAAGGAAGAACTCCCCAGTGCCACCAAAGCCACTACATGTGGCACCAGTTACAGGGGTCCTCCCATCCCTGCCAAAGTGGAGAGATAAGGGAATTAAAGGAACCCACATTTTTAGAAAGCCTGTGGTGTGTCTGGGTTCAGAGAGATCAGGTATCAAAGACACTGCCAGACTAACCTGAAAGCCATGTTGTACAATATCCTTGTGCAGGAAAGAAGTCACATCTCTCCTGGCTGCTCATAGGGTACAGAGGAAGGAGCCATTTTGCAGCCACACTGCAGGGGGGGAGTGGATCCTTGGGAAACCCCAGCTGGGCCCAAAATATGGGCCTGGAAAATCCATACCACAACACATAAAGAGTGCCTAAGTGATCAGAAGCAAATCATATACAAAGAAAGGTTTATACAGGGGAATACAGGTCATGGAAACTCACCCTGCTCCCTCCTTCCCTTTGTAACCAGTGGCTGGCAGGGCTGGCTGGGAGGGAAGTGCCTGGCCAGGAATTTGAAAGTATCAGGGAAGGAGAGAGTGAATTTGGAGACTGAACCCAAGAGACCTGTAAATGAAGGGCCCACAAGTGACTGAGGGAACAAAGGATTGGCTCCTTCCCAAGATGGGTGAAACCCAGAGATTCCTGAGGTAAAAGTCTCCCCATGTGGACTGGCAGCTGTTGGGCAATAGAGGTGCTCTCATTTAAAACTTTAGATCAATCACCATTTAATGAAGAACCTAGAACCTTAGTAGGCCTAAACCCCACCTCCAGGAGCTCCACCTAAAGGATCTCCTCTCATACAACACTCCAGTGATGCCACCTGAGGGTGGAATAGACATCAAACTCCATCCCACCCCACCTAACACTACTGAGAAGGGAAGCAAGAATTTTTTGAACTCCAATAGAAACAATTCTTTAACTTTTAATTGAGATTTTTTTTTCTTTTCTCTGATTAATTGTGAGATGAATCGCTCATGAACACTTGTATATATAACTATTTGTCTCTTTTTTCACATTTCTAGTAGTTTTTGAAGGCAGGTATTTCTTCTGAGGTCTAGAAAGTTTGAATAACATATCAGTTTTGTTCTGTATTCTTTTCTATTAATTTTTCTAAATTTAATTTTATATTTTTCCAATAATCTGTTCATTCTCTCACTCTTTTCTTCGCTAACAAAAAACTTGTTCTTTCACTCTTCCTTTAATTTTTCACTTCTATTTTCTCTCCTCTCTTATAATTATAACATCCTACATATCTTATCTCTGATCACTACTGGAAATTGTAAACACTTTTACAAACTTACTGTATACATTAAGGGCAATAATAGATCACAGCATTTCTGTTTATTGTGATAATTAACATTGTAGATGTCATAGCAGTAATTATTGTTTGAGTTGGTTGTTATTCTTATTTATCTTCCCCTAAACTGTGTGGTACTGGAAACCTCTAGGGATACTACAAGTCCACAGGGTAGAAACTCTATTGACTCAGATCCATACTGTTAGATGGGTAGACATACAAGCAACATGAAAAAGCAAGGGAACAAACCATCCCAAACAAACCAAAATACTTCCATTGTGGAGTGGAAGAAATGTCAGAGAAGGAGTTTTACAGTTCATACTTAAACAGATCTGTGATATAAAGAGAGATGGAAGGAGTGAAATTGGAGAAAAAATATAGGAAGTGAAGGATCACTTCAACAAAGAGAGATGCTAAAAAAAATCAAGTGGAAATTCTCAAAACAAAGAAATGAATAAACCAAATTAAAAATTCAATGAAAAGTATCACTAACACACTAGACCAGGTGGAAGAGAGAGTTTCAGGCAATGAAGACAAAATACACAATTTGAAAACAAAGTTGACCCTAGAGAAAAGATGTTAAGAGACCATGAACAAAATTTCCAAGAAATATGGGATAATGAAAAGACCAAATAGAAAATTTATCAGAATAGATGAAGGCTTGGAGAAACAAACCAAAGGATTGCATAATCTTCTCCATGAAATAACATCAGAAAATTTCCCAAACCTAAAGCATAAAACAGAAAATCAATACAGGAGGCTTACTGGACCCCAAATATACAAAAATGCAATAGACCACAACAAGGCACATTATTATGAAAATGTCTAATATACAGAATAAGGAAAGAACTTTATAGGCTGCCAGAAAAAAGAGCAGTTCATATTTAGAGGAAAATCAACCCAGATTTTAGCTGATTTGTCAACCTAAACCTTCAAAGCTAGGAGGTCTTATAATAATGTATACCAAGCTCTGAAAGAAAATAGATGCCAACCAAGAATATTATACCCTGCAATATTAAGCTTCAGAATTGACAATAAAATAAAAACCTTCCATGAGAAACCAAAGTTAAAAGAATTCAAAACTAAAAAGCCTGTACTACAAAACATAATAAGATATTTCATGAAGAAGAAATGAAAAATAAAATTGAAAACTAGCAAAGACAGCAACTACAATAGAAGAATAGCCAAAGGAGAAAATAAATCAAATTAAAAACCAGAAAAAAACCCCAAAATGACACAGAATCAAAATCATTTCTCAATAATAACATTGAATGTAAATGACCTAAACTCATCCATCAAAAGACATAAGCTGGCATTACATCTCAAGGCCCTAGAAAAAGAACAAATAAAAACCAAAAGCAGAAGAAAAGAAATAATTAAAATTAGAGCTGAAATCAATGAAATTGAAACAACGTTAAAAAAAAATCAATGGAACAAAAAGTTGGTTCTTTTAAAAAATAGATTAAACCCTTAGCCAAGTTAACCATGAGAAAGAGACAAAAAATCTCACATAACTGAAATCTGTGTGAAAAAGGAAATATCACCATTGACACTATGAAAATACAGAAGACAATCAGAAACTATTTTGAAAATTTATACGTCAATAAAAGAGAAAATCTTGAAGACATTGACAAATTTCTTGATACATATGATCTACTGAAATTGAATGAGGAGGACATAGAAAATTTAAATAGATCAATTTCAAGCAGCAAAATTGAAGACACCATCAAAAGCCTACCCACAAAGAAAAGCCCAGACCACGCAAATTCTACCAGACCTTCAAAGAAGAGCTAACAGCATTCTTCCCAAAACTATTCCATGAAATTGAAAAAGAGGGAACCCTTCCAAATTCATTCTATGAAGCTAGTATAACCCTGATACCAAAACCGAACAAAAACACATCAAGGAAAGAAACTTTCAGGCCAATGTCCCTGATTAGCACAGATGCAAAAATTCTTTATTTATTTATTTTTTTGTACTGGAGATTGAACTCAGGAGCACTCAACCACTGAACCACATACCCAGCCCTATTTTGTGTTTTATGGAGAGACAGTGTCTCACTGAGTTGCTTAATACCTCGCTATTGCTGAGGCTGGCTTTGAACTCGCGATTATCCTGTCTTAGCCTCCCTACGTGCTGGGATTACAGGCTTGCGCCACCGCACTCAGCTAAAAATTCTTAATAACATACTGCCAAATCACACGCAATAACATATTAAAAAGATAGTGTACCATGATCAAGTGGGATTCATCTCAGGGATGCAAGGTTATTTCATAATTGATCATATTCACATAATTCATCATATCAATAGACTTAAAGACAAGAATCACATGATTATCTAAAGAGATGGAGAAAAGCATTTGACAAAATGCACCATCCATTCATGTTGAAAACATTAGAGAAAGTAGTGATAATAAGGACATACCTCAACATTGAAAAAATTACATATGTTAAAATCAAGGCCAACATCTTTTATATGGAGAAAACTTGAAAACATTCCCTCTAAAAACTGAAACTAGAAAAGGATGCCCTTTTTCACCACTTTTATTCAACATAGTCCTTGAAATTCTAGACAGAGAAATTGGGCAAAAGAAATTAAAAGGATACAAATAGGAAAAGAAGAGCTCAAACTATCCCTATTTGCTGATTATATGATTCTATATTTATAAGACCCAAAAACCTCAACTAGAAAACTTCTAGAACTCAAACAAATTCAGCAAAATAGCAGGATTTGAAATTAATACCATAAATCAATTGCATTCCTATAAACAATGATGAATCAGCTGAAAGAGAAATTAGCAGGACTATTCTATTTACCATAGCCTCAAAAAAATATACTTGGGAATCAATCTAACAAAAGAGGTGAAACATCTCTATAATGAAAACTACAGAACACTAAAGAAAGAAATTAAAGTAGACTTTACAAGATGAAAGCTCACCCATGCTCTTGGATAGGCAAAATTAATATTGTCAAAATGGTCATATTACCAAAAGTGCTATAAAAATTTCATGCAATTCCTATTAAAATTTCAATAATGTTCCTCATAGAAATAGAAAAGGCAGTCATGAAATTCATTTTGAAAAACAAGAGGGCTAGAAGAGCCAAAGCAATCCTTAGTGAGAAAAGTGAAGCAGGAGGCATCACAATACCAGACCTTAAACTCTATGAAAGAGCTATAGTACCAAAGTCAGCACAGTATTGGCACAAAAACAGACATGAAGACCAATGGAACAGAATAGAAGACACAGAGATAAACCCACACAAATACATTTATACAAATGTATTACAATTTGTATTACAATACAAATGTATTACAATACAAATCTCATACTAGACAAAGGTGCCATAAACATACATTGGAGTAAAGAAAGCCTCCTCAATAAATGATGCTGGGAAAACTGAAAATCCAAGCCAGGCGCGGTGGCACAAGCCTGTAATCCCAGCACTTAGACAGGCTGAGACAGGAGAATCAGGAGTTCAAAGCCAGCCTCAGCAACAGCAAGGTGTTAAGCAACTCAGTGAGACCCTGTCTCTCCATAAAACACAAAATAGGGCTGGGGATGTGGCTCAGTGGTCGAGTTCACCTGAGTTCAATCTCCAGTACCAAAAAAAACAAAAACAAAAACAAAAAAACTGAAAATCCATGTAAAATAGAATGGAATTGAACCCATAGCTCTCATCTTGAAAAAAAACCTAAGTCAACATGGATCAACAACCTAGGCATTAGACCATGCTCCTGAACCTACCAGAAAAAAATGTAGGCCCAACTAACTATCCATTATGTCAGCTTAGGAATGGACTTCCTCAGCAAGACTCCTAAAGCACAAACAATAAAATCAAGAATCAATAAATGGGATGGCATCAAACTGAAAATCTTCTTCACAGCAAAGGAGACAATCAAGAATGTTAAAAAAGAATCTACAGAATGGGAGAAAATCTTTACCACCTGCATCTCAGACAGTGCATTCATCTTCAAAAGATATACAGAACTCAAAAAACTCAACATCAAGAAACCAAATAATCAAATCAATAAATGGGCACAGGGACTGAACAAGTATTTCACAGAAGAAGAAATACAAACAGTCAAAATATAAAAAAAAGTTCAACATCTCTAACAATTAGAGAAATGCAAATTAAAACTACACTGAGATTTCATCTCACTCCAGACAAAATGGCAACAATCAAGAATACAAACAATAATAAATGTTGGTGAGGTTGTCGGGGAAAAGGCACACTCACACATTGCTGGTAGGACTGTAGATTGGTGCAACCACTCTGGAAAGCAGTATGAAGATTCCTTAGAAAACTTGGAATGGAACTACCATTTGACCTGGCTACACCACTCCTTGATATATATCCAAAGGATTTAAACTTAGCATACTAGAGTGATGCAGCTACATCAATGTTTATAGCAGCTCAACTCACAATAGCTCAGCTATGGAACCAACCTAGGTGCCATTCAACAGATGAATGGATAAAAAAAATATACACAATGGAATATCACTCAACTAAAAAAAAGAATTACTTTCTGACTTTTGCCAGTAAATGCTGTGAAATAAGCCAATCCCCCAAAGATCAAAGTTTGAATGTTCTCTCTGATATGTGGATGCTAACACAGAACAACCAGGACATGGGAGAGGAAGAGTAGAAGTTCAGTGGATTAGATAAAAGAGATTGAAGAAAAGAAGAGGGGACAGGAATAGGAAAAACAATAGAATAAATCAGACATAACTTTCCTATGTTCATATACAAATACACTATAGTGAAACTCCACATTATGCACAACCATGATAATGTGATCCTAATTTTAAAAAGTTATACTCCATATATATATAATATGTCAAAATAAACTCTACTGTCATGTATATGTAAAAAGAACAAATTAAAAAAAAATAAAACGGAAGAACTAAAGATGCCTTCGGGAGATCCTTTTGACGATTGGAATGCATCCTGATGAAATGCCCAAGCCTGAACAAAGAGTTACCTAGAGTTTAGAGAGAGCAGGCCTTATAAGTAATATGGAAGCTAACAGCAGGAAGGAAAATTTCATACTTTGTAAGATAATTACTAAGACACATCTCTATTAATAGTGAAAATTAAAGGTACAATAAATGATGTTTTGGTACTACCTTACAAACATTCAAATAAGATCATAAAGAACCACATTTTTTTGGGGGGGGGAGCAATTTTACTGTATTTTAAAATGCTCAAGAATATTGTAAAGAATTCAGAAATAATCAACATTCAACATGGGAAAATTCACAACGGACAGCATCTTCAATAACAATCTGCATACAAAGTAATAGAAAATCCAGTCCATAATGAAGAGAAAAAATCAATCAATACTAACTCATAAATAAATGACAAAGATTGAGATGATAGATATAAAGAGAGATAGCAGATAGGTATCAAACTAAGTCAAACTTGTAAGAATAAAAACAAAATGTGTAATATACAAATATGTATATGAGATTAATAGCAGATGAGACCTTGTAGAAGAATGGTGAAGTTGAAAGCACAGATACATAAACTAGAAAATTTGACCCTGAGAGAAAAGAGGCTAATAGGAGAAGGAAGGGGAAAAGGGAGAAAAGAAGGAAAATTTACAACATATTACATCATAACTAAACTGCTTAGATCTACTGACAGAAAAGAAGGCGCGGGAGAAGGGGACGGGGGAGATTATGCAGAGAGGTTATAGATGAGGATAGCAGAAGTTTTCATATCTGAAAAAATGCAAACTAGAAGGCAGAAGCAACATCACTGAAATAATGAAGGACTCAAAGTTAAATCAGAAGAAATACATGATCTCTTTATGTATGGAGAACAGTAAAGATTATTTTTAGGCTCATTTTAAGTTTCTTAGATATCACCATTGTACATATGTACTTTTATCTTTGTTAAGGTTCCAGAGGCAAGATCCTATTCTAAATATTTGTAGTATACTAAAAGTAGCATTAACAACCTTATAAATTTATTTGATGTCTACAGGGTCTGGCTATGTTTAAACCCATAATAGAATATTTAAATGTGACCAAGAAAAATTTATAATTCATAATTTATGTATGATTTATTGAAATGCTGCCATTCTACGTTTAATTTGGAAGAGTTTTAAATCTTTTTAAAAGTTTTAAATGTATTGTGTATACTAAAGGTAGAAGCCATTAGATTTTATTTTCTTAGTACTGAAGACAAACTTGGGCACTGTACCACTGAGCTACACCCTCAGCCCTTTTAATTTTTAATTTTGAGACAAAATATCATTACATTGCTGATGCTGGCCTCAAACTTGCAATCTTCCTGTGTCAGCTTTATGAGTTGCTGGGATTAGCGGTGTGCACCATCACATCTCACTTAATCTCAAATTTTACTTAATAATCAGTAGTCACAAAGCACTGCAAGAGGTGAGATTAACTTACTTTACAAATTTAGCCTTTTATAAGCTTACTAATGTAAAATGTCTGGCATTAACAAGCATGTCTTTAAATAAATTCAGCACATTCATGTCTGAAAACTGACTCAAAACGAATCTACTGATATTTATAAACTAGTTTAGAATTTTAGAAATTTAGTGTAGCCTCTTAATGAATGATAGTTTTTTGTTATGCAACCTGCTACTCAAGATCTTATTGAAAAAAATTAAATCATATTGTTATGATTAGGGAAATTGGATGTGTAAATAAATTGGATGTGTAAAATCATCAGTTCTGATTTCACTTTTAGCCATATAATTGTATGTGAAATCAAATTTTCTTGGAAAAACTTTCAAGGTTTAGTTAAAAAAAAAGACCTGAAAATTTATTGAAACAATGTTCATATTAATATGTCACAAATCATTTTAAAATCCTTTTGTTCATGAAGAATCAGAAATGAAATGATACCAAAATGATGAAGTCTAATCATGAAGCTTAGTTGTATATAGGAAGGTAGGTACTAGGTGATATAAAAAAAATTAGTAATTGCTTCTTTGTGAATGCATACTATACACATTTTTTACACTAAATCATATTTTTAAAATATGGAATTTGGTGGTGATTATTATAGGATGTAAGGTAATTTTTATATCTTAAATTACCTCCCCCCATTTGCTGAACACTCTAAAGGAGTGGCTAACTACTGCAACTTCATTGCTTACAATGGATAATGAAACTAACAAATTCCAACAGGAGAATTCACTTTACTTTTGACATTTCTTGATTTAACTAGTGTTTGTTATAAAGGCTTTCTACTTAAATCTCCCAATTGTGAGGCATCTTTCAATGTTCTCTTCATTGATTTTATGACCATAAATTGCAAGTTTCTTTGCATTTATAGATCAACAGTGAGTGGAGCCAAGAAAAAGAACCAGTGCACAAACAGCAGTTTCTCATTACCAGGAGAGAAAGCCACATGACATGTGGTAAAGAGAATACACATTCATAGTTTGCGGAGAAACAGCAACAGTAGTATTTTCTGAAATTCCCTGACTTAACATATATACGCTTATCATTATTTTCCTTTTACATAATGTTGACCTATATCTTAAAATATACATAAAAAATCTTTCTTTAGTTATATTTTGAGACTATTTCATGTGACGAGCACTGTACCAAGGTATGGGAAGATAAAAATAAGTATGACATGGGCCCTGCTTTCAAAAAGCTTGCTGTTTGTGGTTAGGCAGGGGAGAATGATGTGGGATTCTGTGGATAGGACAAGCCTGTAAAGGAGGGAGATACTATTGAACCCAAGAAGAGGAAGCATGGAATGACTATTTCGTTCAAAGGGACAGCTTCATTGAGATTAAGGGCAGTAATTTCCTAGATGGTTCAAAGGCTAAAGATATGAAAAAGAAAGAATATTCTAGGCAGAAAGGCAAAATATGTGTGGTGCATACTGATGAGGCAAGACAGATCCCCTAGTCACAGGGCTAGTATCCTTCAGGGAGCCATCAACTAGCCTCCCCTGAGGTTTCCCTCTACCCTACTTTGCAATCCCCTTGACTCGGGGCAGGGAAAGGTCTATCAGGAGCACTTAGTGCACTAGGTAACATGGTCAACTCTGCAGAATGCCTAACGTGAGAAAACTGCAAATGTACAAAGCCTAGAAATACCAAGTCGATGGACCAAAAGGAAAATAACATGCATTAACACACATTTATGCTGATGCCAAAAGTGAAGTCAAAATAAAGTGTTTAATGAATTAAAAAGAAAAATGGGAACACAGTCCATCCTTCCTGACATTTAAAGCACACAACTTAAGTCACTGTTTTCTGACAATAATGAGGTATATTCAAAAGGCATTTCTACAGCTGTAAATCCTCTCATTATACAATAAATATATTACCAATAAGTATGGCAATGTTGGGACATCACAAAATTCTGTACAGGAACTTGGTAATGCAGAAGAGTACATCTTCTTCCTCATATCAGCCTAGACATGGCTACACCACCTTACACGCTAGGATGAGGATGTTTATGGTCATTTTTTATGCCAGCCACCAAAGACTGAAAGCTCCAGGGAAGAAGCTGCACTGGAATTCCTAAACTGCCAGAGCCATCTCTTTCCTGTTAGTATGAAGACTATCCCAGCAGACTCCCACAAGCATCTAAGATCCCCAGCTCAACACTGGCAGGCTTCTGCTTCAATAATTAGATGTTGAGATTTTTCATTACAACTCCTGGGTTTTCTGCCTGGGTTTGCTCCATTATCTTGTGTCCTCAATGAAAATCAGCTACCTTCCTCTAAGATGAGACAGCCACACAGCAAATAGTTAGGTGAAGAAAAATATTCTTAAAGACCAATAAAACCATTTCACAGATTGTAAAACTCCATATGTTGAAACAAATACTCTTTTGAACCAAATTAACTTGGAGACCTTGTAGGTAGACCTAAAAAGTAGCTTCAGTTTTGTTTCATTTGGAACCACAGATTTTGAAGTACAGTGTAGAAATCCAAACTGATATTTCATCTGGTTTTTATCATAGCTATTTTATTATAAAAGCATACTTTCTTCATTTTCCTTTGATTGTACGTATCAGCACTGTATCTTTTTAGACCTGCTCTTTTAGTTATTTTGCCAAACATTTCCATATCCACACCCTAACTTGTGAGAGAAAACTTGTGGGATTCAATTACAGAGGTAACATTATCTGAATTCCTTTGAAAGACTAGAATAAACAGCTTGATTGTACAATTAGTGTTATTAGAATCTAAGACTCAAGACTGTATGGATTTTAAGACTAGAACATATAAAATACATATATTTTAATATTCAGTTGATCTCTATACATAAAGCAACAGCTATAAATATTATTTAAATCTCTTGCCTTAATGTAAGCTATTTATAGATTGGTATTTTGTAGAGGAAGCAGGTTTTTTTTTAATACTTACATGAAATTATAAAACTTAATAAGTGTATCCAGACTTACCATTTAAGCATTTTATAAGGTTTTGATTATTTTAAGCATTTTGTAAGTTTTAAGATAATTTCCTTTGCCAGTTTTTAAGGCAGCCCTCAGAAGAAAACTTACTTTTTTGCTTATTTACAGAGCATCTTTCAATAATCTCAGAGGCTGCACTAGGAGGAGATTGAGCTACAGGGAGAAGGAAAACGAATCCTCTAAAACAGAGCCTTCAAATACTCACACAGGCAAACCATGCGGTCCTTACTGTTGGGAACGGTGTGGACAAAACTGCCGTGCATTCTGACACAGAGCAGTCCTTGGCCACAGTGCATATTTTCTGCTTCTGTTCCTGTAATCATGCAGGTTCTATTTTTAACTTTAGTGGGACTACAACAATCTTAAATTTTCTAACCTTAGTTCTTTGGTCTTTCTACCAATCTTTTATGTGTAGCTATAAAACATGTCTTCTCAGAAATCTCTTTGTGTTCCTCACCTTCTTGAAAATGGTGAACTTTACCCTAGCTCTGTGATTCTGGAAAAAAGCTAATGTTAAACAAATTCTCCCATCCCTTTGTATCCTAGAAAGAACTTACCAAAGAAAACCTTCCCTGTAGGACTAGATGCGATTTTTAGAATACTCTTTTGTACCTGTGACAAAGCCAAATGTAACCCTCCAAATTCCCACTGTTTGCTTCATGAACAATTAGCTGAACCGTTTCTATCTACTGACCAATCTGGAAAACATACCTGCTATCATCTCTTTCACCCAGACTCCTGAAGTTTGACCCACACTGAGTCCCATCAGCAACAACCCATCCTTCCCTGCATCTCCTAATAATAACGGGCTGACCACAGGCTA
The DNA here is from genome assembly GCA_004024805.1 of Geosciurus inauris. Taxonomy (NCBI): domain Eukaryota; kingdom Metazoa; phylum Chordata; class Mammalia; order Rodentia; family Sciuridae; genus Geosciurus; species Geosciurus inauris. Next base: position 141,342 of record PVHX01001224.1, on the reverse strand, counting down.
CAAGATCCTCTGACCTACTGTTCTTAACTACATCACCCTCACTCATCCTTTCCCACACCCATGTCTTTCCAGTCTCATGTACTCCTATCTGTAACAAAAACACCAGTTTCTGCCTAACCTTTGAGATACTTACTGATTTTATGGTGGACATACTTCTCCTACTGCCTGTCCTTCTCCCCTTCATGTAATAATCCCTTCAAAGTCTTTCTTTACCTAAGTCCAAATGCACGTTTTATTTGACAATCCACTGAACATATTTAGAAAAATTTCTGGCAACTAACCCTAACCTACTTTACTGAACTAATTTACAAATTCTCCTTTCAAAATATCCACTCAAATGAAGCTAGCCCTCTTATTCTCTTGCACTAATGATTACTTTCACTGTGAATCTAGTACCAGTCCCTCAAATGAAATACAAAAGATTGGCCTACAAAAATAAATGAATCTAGATGCTTATAATTTTGTTCTCTGTATCCCTAGTACATAACAAATATATATAGTAAATAATTGTTGAATTATAAATCAAACATTGGAACAAGTTTTCTAAAACAATACATATTTTATTGATATAAAATGTATAACATGGTTTACTAAATTTGCTGAAAATGTGTAACAATTTTTAAAAAGTCATTAATCATTTTGAAGGTAGTTTCAGGAATAATGGAATTCTTTAAAGTTATTCAGTAAAATGAATTACAGAAAGAGACTATTTCTTTGTTAAAAATAACCTAGAGGATTATGATAAAATATATGATAAAGTATCAAAGCATGTTTTGATAAAAAAAACTATATATGACAATGAACTATCTTTAAAAGCCATCTACATTTTCAGACAAAAGTTTCATTGAGGCCAAGTAAATACAATAATTGTCCCAATACCAAAAATGAAGGAAACTTTGACTTTAATAAGGAAATAAAGCAATATTCTAAATTAGTTTTAACTTATAATTGAAACAAAATCCTAAGTCTAGAAGGAAATTATGATAGTATCCAGCTGAAACTATCGTTTAATGAATTAATTTATATTATCCTTGACAGAGCCTCTGATAAATTTATAAAGGAATCACTAGTCCCCAGTTATAGTGATTGGTCATGTTATTGATTTAATAATGTGTTTATTCATATCTTTAAAAATATTTCTTTCATACCTAATGTATGTTAATATACCTACAAGAAAAAGGGAGCAATATGTGCAAACGAGAAAAGAGTTAAGTTATGAATAAGTGAACCAAACAGAAAATAATAGTATGAAAATATAATGACTGAAAAATTTAAATTAAAAAAAATTAATGTTTTTATTAGTGATCTATAGTTATATGTAATAGTGGGGTTCATTGTGACATGTTCATAAGAGCATATAATATAATTTGGTCCATTTCAATCCCTAGTACTTTCCCTTATCACCTGTCCTTTCTCCCCTGATGCCTTTCCTCCACTATGCTGGTCTTTCTTCTATTTATTTATTGCTTTTAAAATCATATAGTTACACATAAAAACAGAATTCATTGTCATATACTTATATATGCACATAGCACAAATTGGTCAATTTCATTCCCCGGTTCTTCCCCTTTCATTACCATCCTCCCTCCCTTCGAGTCCCCCACCTTTATTCTACTAATCTCCCTTTTATTGTCACAAGACCCCCTCTTTTTATTCCTTTATTCCTCTTGAGCTTCCATTTATGAAATAAAACATTCAACCCTTTACTTTCTGAGGCTGGCCTATTTCACTTAGCATGATATTCCCCAGTTCCACCTATTTAGCAACAAATGATGTAATTTCACTCTTTTTAACAGCTGAGTAGAATTTCATCATGTATAGGAAGCCAGAATTAGACAGGCAGTCAGTGTAGATAGGTAAATCAGTCAGATCAATCAAGGGGGCCAATTTGGGTCTGGGAAGTTGGAGAGGTATTGAAATGCTAATGCCTTCAGAGTCCTTCCTCCACCCTTATCAGGATAACTTGCCCCTGCTCCAACCTGTTGCTAAGGTACCCTGTCCCAGGGAGTTAATTAGGCCCCCTTCCTGCCCAAACCACTCTACTTGGGCCCTCCCCCCTATCCATGTGCTTTTCACCTGTTTGGCCATCCCTCTAAGCATATCTTGGGCCTAGTCACATAGGCAGGAAGAAGAGATAAGAGGAAGAGAGCAGGAGAACAAAGGAAACTTAGGACATAAATAAAAAGGCAAAACACATGTACCTCTTGGGATACCAAGATATCAGCTATGGCCCCCTCCTCCCTCCCAGGAGAAGTCTATGTTACCCCTTTTTAAATAAACCCTGCTTAAATGCTTGCCTTGGTGTGCTTCTCTAATGTTATACTTCAGGATATGAGGAAGCAGAACTCGTCACAGGTAATAGGCGGTATCATATATATATCATATATATATATTTTTTTCTTTTTTCAGAGCTGTGGATTGAACCCAGAACCACACACATGGTAGACAAGCACACTACCACTGAGCTGCATTCCCAGCCCCCCACATTTTCCTTATCCATTCATCTGTTGTTAGGCACCTAGGCTGGTTCTATAGCTTAGCTATTGTGAATTGTGCTATCAATATTGGTATGCATGTATCCTTATAATACATTGATTTCAATTCTTCTGCATAAATATCAAGGAATGGGGCACCTGTTTTATATGGTTGTTTATTCCGTCTTTTGAGGAATCTCCATACTGCTTTCCAAAGTAGTTGTACTAATTTGCAGTCCCATCAACAATGTATAAGTGTACCTCCCCCTCACCCATTCTTACAAGCAATCATTTTTATTTATATTCTTGATGATTGCCATTCTAACTGGGGTGAAATGAAATCTCAGGGTAGTTTTGATCTGCTTTTCCCTGATTGCTAAGGATGTTGAACATTTTTTACATTTATTTTTTGGCCATTTATATTTCTTCTTTTGAGAAACATCTATTTCGATCTTTTGCTTATTTATTGATTGAGCTATTTATTTTTCTAGTGTTAAATGTTTTGAGCTCTTCATATATTCTGGATAATAATCTCCATCAGAAGAGTAGTCTCCCATTCTGTAGGCTCTCTCTTCACACTCTTGTTATCTTTGCTATGCAAAGAATTTTAATACCATCTCATTATAGATTCTTGGCTTTATTTCTTGAGCTTGTACAGTTTTATTAAGAAAGACAGTGCCTTTACATTATGTTGGAGTATTGCTCTTATGTTTTCTTCTATCAGTTTCATTATTTCTTGTTTATCTCCTAGGTCTTTGATCCACGTTGAGCTGACTTTTGTGTGAAGTGAGATACAGGGACACAGTTTCATTCTTATACATATGCATATCCAGTTTCCCAGCACCATTTGTTACAAATATCTGTCTTTCCTCTAACATATATGCTTGATATCTTTTTCAAGGATCATATGACTCTATCTATGTGGATTTGTCTCAGTATCTTCTAGTCTATTCCATCGGTCTTCATGTCTGTTTTTATGCTAATATCATGCTGTTTTTCTTACTGTAGCTCTGTAAATCTGAGATTAGGTATTGTGATGCCTCCAGCTCACTCTTGTTGCTCAGGTGAACAAAACGTAACAAATGTTAATTAACAGCATAAATATGCAACGGCTGAAATTTTTTAAAGTAAAAATAAATGTACTAAACCAAAGAATAGTACAGTTTATAAATGAATTACTGATTTCAAAGATTAAGTGGAGGATTTCTACATGACTTAAAAAAAAAAAAAGGAAATACACATATCAAAGAAATACCAAGAATAAAATAAAGCTGTGAAAATAAAATACTGGGATAAATACTTATCTAGGCATAAAGAGAAGATTGCTAAAATAATAAAAACTAAACAAACAATAAACATCATAACCATTTTCATGCTGAGAAAACAATTGAGCAGTATTTTTAAGGTACTCTGAAAGAAAAAAAGTCTACACTGTAAATATTTTATGAAGCAAGTATAAAACAATGTGAAGGAATAATGACAACATTGAAAGACATATAATCCCTCATTAATTTTGCTATTGAAAGCCCCATACCAAAAGTACTCTTGGGAATATTAAAATCAGAAGAGAAACAAGTCTTTTGTAGAAGATAGAAGCTCTAAAGTATAACCAAATTACCAATTTATTGCCATAAATTGTATCAACACATTTTGTCTGTAGAAGAAAAAAATCAAAGGCAGGACTAAATATGGAAAAAGAAAAGGAGATATACACAATTACAAAAAGATCAGGAGACAGATGTACAAGAAAGATTTTATATCCTGCACACATACAAATGGGCATATCCTCAACAACTCATAACTAAAAATCTAAAGATTTTCCAAATCACAGAACACAGAAGAAAATCCAAAGAGACACAGGACATGTTTAATACTGACTTGTTGCTGGGAAATCACAGATGTTAAAATTTTAGAAATTAATGAGTGAATTATAAGCATGAAAACATATGCTAACAGAAACAACCTTAAGAACAAAAGTACAATATGTGTTTTTAAATTAGACAAAGAAGCTTTATCTAATGGATAGAAGGAAATTAAAGCAGACTGATTAAAAAAATGAAAGGAAATAGCAAAAGTAAAAGTCCACTGATTTTATAATACATCTTATTAGATTAAATACACTAATTAAATGGCAAAGGACCCCCGATTAAATAAAAAAGTTCTATTTTAAAATATATTGTTGCTGGGTGTGGTGGCATAATTCCAGCAGCTTAGGAGGCTGAGACAGGAGGATCATGAGTTCAAAGCCAGCCTCAGCAAAAGCGAGGCGCTAAGCAAATCAGTAAGACCCTGTCTCTCAATAAAATACAAAATAGGGCTGGGGATGTGGCTCAGTGGGCAAGTGCCCCTGAGTTCTATCCCTGATACTCCTCTAAATAAATAAATAAATAAATAAATAAATAAATAAATAAATAAATAAATAAATTGTATTGTTCATGACAGACTACCTTAAAACTAATTACCAACAATTTAAAGTAAAATAATTAAAACATATCAGGAAAACATGGAGAAAGCTCATGTTCCAAGCTCTCCCCCAGCTGTGGTGATCTCAAGGTATCCTTTGGCATGTAGCTGGCATTCTCACTGTGTCTTCACATAGTCCTCCCTCTGTATGTATCTCTGTATCTTCTCATGGCATTCTCTTAGTAAGGACACCTGCCCTACAGGATTGGGCTCTGCCAGAATGACCACATCTTATCTGTACATCTGCCATGACCCTGTTTTTCCAAATAAGGCTGCGTTCTTCAGTACTAGTGGTCAAGATTTAAAATTCACTTCATTGTAAATTGGGGGAAGAAGAGCACAGTCCAACTCATAATAGTTATTAAATCCAACAGGATGTTTACAATAACGTTGGTAGTGCAAAGTGTATGCCAAACACTTAAGAATTATTCAACATATGAAATTTTTTTTGCTTATGTTATTTATTATAATTTTTATTTGCTTATGTTATTTTTTTTGCTTATGTGATTTGCTTATGTTATTTAGTATGTTAAGAGGCTGATTAAGAGAGAATGTAATTAACTTAAGAAATACATAAATATTTATTCAAATTCTTCAAAATTCAAAACTTTTATGGAATTAAAAAATATAGCTCTTAGTCAGGCATGGTGGTGCAAACCTGTAATCCCAGCACTTAGGGAAGCTGAGACAGGAGAATCATGAGTTCGAAGCCAGCCTCAGCAACAGCTAGGCACTAAGCAACTCAGTGAGACCCTGTCTCTCCATAAAACACAAAATAGGGCTGGGGATGTGGCTCAGTGGTCAAGTGTCTCTGAGGTCAAACTCCAGTACCTAAAAAAAAAATATATATATATATATATATAAATAATATATATATATATATATATATATCTTAAACTCTTAAACTAGGAATGCATAGTAATCTGCTTCATTTTGTAACCTTCAGCAAGCAGTACACTTAGTGGATATTTTTGAAATACTCCAATCTTAAAAACTGGGAGCAAAGTAAACTCTGTATTATGGTATGAAAGGTACTTAACCCTGATATAAAGAAAGTAAAAAAATAAAATGGTTGTGACTTTGGAAAGGAACACATTAAGTAGCACTAATTTTAAATGACTGATTATCCATCCTTTGAAAGGTATGCAGAAAACCTATTAGAATTCATGCTGAGCGTTCAGTAAGTTTGCCTGATACAAAGCCAACTTTTAAAAATGAATAGTATTACTCTCCCCTTAAAATAACTAAAAGAAAAATAAAATATTATTCACTATAACAATGAAACTATAAAGTATTTTGTAATTAATGAAACAAAAATTCATAAGATGCCAGGCACAGTGGTACATGCCTTTACTCCCAGCCATGAGGGAGGCTTTAGGAAGGCTGAAGTGGGAGGATCACTTGAGCACATGAGTTTAACACCAGAGTAGCAATGTAATGAGACCCTGCCTTAGGGAAAAAACAAAGGAAAAGAAGAAGAAGCAAGAGAAGAAGGAAGAGGCAGGGAAGAAGAAGAAATAACATGTCTATGTAGACTAAAGATTATACTTGTTTAAAACAAGGAAGATTCTGACAAATGGAAATATTTTTTGCTCTCAATGAGATAACTTAATGCTAATTATTCCTCAAATAATTGATGTATTCATTGTATAAAACATAAAGTTTAAATTAAATAACTTGTGAAATAGTACTGCTGATAAAATTTAGAGTAACTGTAGATGTGTTCTAAAATTTACTCTTGCATATCAACCTTACCTAAAATTTATTCCACGTAAATGTTAGAGTTAGTTTACTTTTATAATAGATATTTAGAAATAATTAAACCACACTTTTAAAAAGGAGATTAAAGGAGAGCCCCAGGTAATATTAAGACATGCATTCTGTAGAGTTATTACAATAAAAACAGTGTAACACTGGCCTGAGATCCTAGAAAGGGCTTAGAATACACAGTTTATAAACATATCCCTGTAAAGATGGAATCTTAATATATGATTAAGGGATGCCACAAATTTATGTAGAAAGGATAGACTCTTTTAACAGAGAGTATTCAAAAACTTGGCTTGTTAAATGGGGAAACAATAGAATACTCATTACTAACACTACTCAAGGTAGATCTCCAAATGCATTAAAACTTTTACAAGTAATAAGAAGAAAACTAAAAATTGAATAGAGGAGAATGTACAAGAATATAATTTTGACCTACAGTAATAAAATACATTTTGAAAATAAATATGCAAAAATAAAAAATATAAACTGCTGTACATTAAAATTAAATATTTGACTTCAAAAGAATATCACCACGGAAGAGTTAATAAATAAATAACATATTTAAGAGAAGACATTAGCTTGCTTTAAATCTAACACAGAAATAAGTTGTAAAATACACAAAGAGTCCCCCAAGAATCAATAAGATTTAAGTCAGTGAACACCAAAGGAAAATGAAGAAAGGATAAGAACTGTTAATATTCAGAATAGGCCACTCTAAAATCTTTTAAGAATATGAACAAATCTTCAAATATACTGATAATCAACAATATAAAAATTTAAACTACATTCATTTATACCAATTTAGCTGGCAAGGCTAGAAAATTGTATTCTGCCTACTGTTGGTGATAATGAAAGTTTTTAACACTGATTTTCATGTAAAGGGAATCATCATTTAAACCTCAAATCATCAGAATCATGTGGGAGAAATTGAAGAAACATTACTGCCAAGAATTCACCCAATGCATTTATCAGAATGTGGGCTCCTAGTTCTCATCTTAAAATGCAAAACACAAAACAAACCAAAAATCCTCAGGTAATTCTAAAGTGCAACCACGGTTAAGGATAACTGGGACATAGCTTTTTTCAGGCACTGTTGGTGACGATTTCTAACTAGTGTGGCTTATTAAAAGAACAACCCACAGTGCTTAAACAAATTCAATGTTCATATTCTTTGTAACTCAGAAACACCATTATTAGATATACATCCTAAAGGATTCTCATAGGTCCACAAGAGAACTACATGAGGAACTTTATCACAGTACTATGTATGTTGGTGAGGATCTGCAGGCAATCTGGATGTTCATCACTAACAGAGGGGTAGGACATCATGGAGTACTACACAGGATAATCAATTTAAGGAAATGATTGGACATGCACATAAAAATGGAAATGAATCTTGGAAAAAACTGGCTTTAGTAAATAAAGTCAATCTTAATAAACCCAACATTATTTAGGTTAACCTAATAAACCTCAATATACTATATTAATGAAATAATACTTGCATAAAAAACAATGCCAATTTTAGAAGAATGAGTATAAACCAAACAATGAACATCAAATAACTGGCATTGGTAAAAATGAGAAAAGAGGAAAAACAGCATAATAGAATAAAACAAAGAAGAAAAGGACAGGTATTTTGAATAGACCTAATCAATAATGGTCATTTTCAGTGGCTTAAAAATGTTTTTCCAACATAGTACACATACAGTCAATATGTAAATCTTGGCACAAATCTGGCACTTTCCTACAATTCTTCTCTCTTCAGTCAACCAGGGTACATGTGAGTCTTACAGTTCATCTATGAGGTGGTGTCAGAGCCCCAGCCTTTGAGGACCTGAGAGAGCAGAAGCTCATTTGAGACTGAGGAACCAGTTTCCACATGACTGATACATCTAGACCAGGATCCTCCTGCTACCTAGTATTCTTTTTATTCCGAGTTCTTTGAAACCCCTCATGGCTATTTAAATATTGCTACCCTTGTAAAGTCAGAGCTTAGGAGAACACCTTGCTTTGTACTTTACAGATATCACTGATGTCAATCTTTTCATGTTACTGCCTCTTTTTTTCGATCTCCACTAATAAACTGGGTAATGGTGGTTGTACACTTGAAGGCTGATATCCAAACACTCAGTCACTACCTATTTATCTCACTTAATCTCTCATCTCCAGAAAACAGGAACAGCTTCCTCTTTTCTATGCCTTTGTTTCTTTGTTCTTGTATAATCTTTAAAATTGCTAAATATTATTATCATCGTCCTTATTCCATCTCTTGAAAGTTATTAGAATTAGATTTTTTAGTTTTTCCCAAAAACGTTCTGAACTTTTGATTTCTTTTTCCACTGTGTCATATCTTCGCAAACTTGTTTGATTTATATTTCAAAAGGAGCACTAATTAGTCTAAATTGATGGATAGATAGTGAGGGTACAAGAAAGAGAAACCAAGGACAATTGTTAGTTAAAAGAAAAAAAAGAAAAACTTGAGTGAATTATACTATCACTATTAAGAATGGGATATGTGGGGAAATCCAATTTAAAAGGTAGAATTCCCAAGACTTCTGCTTTAGATATAGGAGTTCTGAGATACCAAATGGGTATTGTAGAAGGGTTGCTGAATGAGTAATGTGATCTAAGAGTTATATGTGGGTTTGTAGATAGGGTAAAAATGAAGATAATTTGCAAAGTAACCAGTTTATAGATGGTGGGGTCAATTAATAGAAGTAAATATATACATGATAATTGAGCCTAGCTGTATTTATTCATTAGACAGACTAAAAAGAGTAAGCTAGAAATGATGAGAAAGAATCTTAAATTCAAACGAAAACAAAGAAACCGTGCTGCTCTGGTATCCAAATGAAGAATCATTTAAGTGAAACAATGATTGAGTGATACTGAGAGTTCTACAAAGAGGAGTCATAAGACATAGCTATTCATTTCACATACAGAGGCTACTGGTGATTTTTGCATTACTGATGTAGATAGGGGCAAAGATAGCCCAACTAGTATTGGTTCATGAAAGAATAAAAAGTGAGGAAGTGAAGGCAGGAGGTAGAAAAACTTGAAGAATTTTTCTATAAATGGAAGCAAAGAAATAAGTCAGGGACCTGAGAGTGACCTTGACTCAAGGAATAGACATTTTATTGGGAAGTATTGCATATGGAGATGCTGATGGAAAAAATATATATGAAACAGAGAAAATTGGTGACACAGAAAAGAGAGAGGATAAATGCAGGAACAAATTCTTTGAATAGGCATGGTCAAATCTACAAGTGGAGTGCCTCTCCTTACATAAACAGAGGGGCAAATAGCCCATCATAGGGGAAAGGAGGACTGACTCCTAGCAATACACACAAAAAAATAGTTAACAATTCAGTAGATTTGGTGATGGCAAAATGTGGACTTTTTTCCCCCTAATTGCATGCATTTTCTAAGTTAAGTAAGAAGAGCCATTAGCTCTGAGTGCGAATGATGAAGAGGCATAAGAATTAGAGAAAAGAAAGGAAGTGGTGGAAAGAAAATAATAATCTCACATAGTAGACTAATTTAAAGAAGGAAAGTAATGTCTAAGCAATTTTAATAACCTAATGAGAACTATAATCCAAATGTAAAATACAACTCATAATCATGGTTAGGTGTGTTTGTGTATGTGCATGTGTATGTGTATGCTGGGCAGTATCTGCTTAAGTGTAGAAGAGTACACAGTCATCAATAGGGGTTGGGATTTTTCTAAGCAAGTTTGACAGAGAAAAGGGGCAAAGGTGTCTTGGTAAGTTATATTCCATACTGGAAACAAAATTTACCTTTGAAATTGGTCCAGACTTGGAGACCAAATGTAACAATTACGTTTCCTCTTCTTATCATACTTCTTAACTATAATCAACATAAGTATTCACTTATAATTTACTCTTTTAAGAACATTTTCAAATTAACACAGTGGAAAAATTCGTTTATAACTTCATGACCAAAAAGGAAAATATATGCATATATACATACTCATATATTTTGATTGTCACATAAACATACTTATATATCTAAGATTTTCTTGAAGATTCTAACAGGAAAATACAAGTAAGAAGAAAGGTAACATTTTAGTGTCCCTGTGCTTAATGTGGATCTCAGCACAAATGCACATCAGTGACAAAATTACTGATTCTCTTTGTACGTTAGCATCATGAATTTTAAGTTTTGGACTTCCCTATCCTTTTCATCAGTAAGTTCTCTTGCCAAATTTGAATTAGATCCCTTTGACCCTGATCTACCAGATGGAGTGAGCAAGTGTGGTCTAGGGAGCCAAGAACACAGTGCCATCTGCAGCTAGAGTGAGAAAAGAGAAAGGCCAAGGACACCTGAGTCATCTGCACCTACAATTAGCAAATATCTCACCTCTAGTGCAGAATAACTTTTCCTACTGGAACCTTGGAACCCTGGCTTATCTCTTCATAACTCTGCCCTCCTAATCAACTTAATGGAGGGATTTCTACCACCCACCCCTTGGACTGTACACCAAAACCAGCCTAAGGGCAATGTTTCCTTTGAGAAAGTTATTCAGAGGAAAAAAAAAAAAAGACAATAATACAAACCACCTATAAGTCCTTATTCTCTGTATCTTGGAATATATCAATAATTATCATTGTTTACTCACTGAAAAGCAAAAAGAAACACAGAAATCCTCCCAGTACTCTGAGATTTGCATTGAATATTTATTTGTTTGTTTAATTATGACTTTGTTTTTAAAGTAGTAAGAAATGGGGTGGGTACTGAGTCACTTCTATCAACTGATATGGATGCCACAAACTATATAATAAAGCAAATATAAGTAGTTACTAAAAGGTCATTCATTTAAATGTTTCCACGAAAGCCTCAAAGTGGCAAATAGATGTGAATAATATATACTTTAGGGTAAACTAATTTTATAGAACAATAATAAGGATAATTTTTATAAATGTTTACAGTTATAAATATATCAAACCTTCTTGGATTTTGCACATTTCATCAGTGTTTTGCATATGTGCACTCAAAAAAAAAAAACCAAAAGAATTGTTGTCAAAAAGCATGTTGTGAATTGGCCAATCCTAACATAAAAATTAGTTGTAAATAAATGGAAGAAAACTAAAGAAAAAGAGTGCAGGCACATGTTTTGATATTTGTGGCCATTCAGCTTGATCACTTTACAGACAATCCTATACATGACTAAATTTAATATTCTGTTTTGTTGTTACCATTTAATGCTATAAATCTTAATACTTTCTAAAATGTATTTACTGCTTTTGAAATATAACACATCATGAGGTTAATATAACATTAAAGTTCTACCTACAGAAAAAAGATTAATACAAAACAATGACAATGTGGTTACTGTGAATTAGTGAATCTCAGGTTGAGCGGGCACCTGTCACAATATCAGCGTGAGAGCAGAACAGGGCACCCAGCCTTGCAATTTTGAAAAAACATGCAAACAGTATATTTGTTATGTTCATCACAGGAAATACCAAAGGACGCTTTCCCACATCAACCTTTATAAAATCTAATTTTGTGAACATTTCAGAAGATAAACATGAGACAGTTCTTTGAAATGATGAGTTTGAAAAGTTCATAAATATGCATGGAAAAAACAACTTGTTACATTCCTAGGAATCTAACATGTGATTTGAGTCCATCTCTTTATTTTGCATTTTTATATCTTAAGACTGTTGTCAGGAAGAATCCCTGTAGGCCTGCTCTGTCTTCCTGCCAGTGACCTGGAGGTGAAAAACCTGCTCATCCTGCTATTCGCCAGTGAAACACACAGAATCTGCATCTGGTGCTTTCTTTTCTTTCATTATCTTAACACATAAAAAGAGGAATTGGAAAAGCATAATCTTCAAATTTAGTGACAACCAGACAGGAAAGAAACAAGTCTGTCTAGGAATGACAAAACTGGTTGGCCCCTAGCCACCTTCTATTTAGAAAATTATGTGTGCATCCTAAAAAATATTAATTACTCTACATAATGATCTGAAATTATAACAATACTTAAATGATTACCAAACAATTCACTCCAATTCTTCTAATCATCATTTTTAAAAGTTTAGCTCTTCTATTAGAAAATATTGTATTTACACATATTTAATACCGTAAATGGAGGTTTGCTTCTAAATTAAAACTTTGTTATTATGTTAGTGACAGGTACATTTCTACCATACATAGAAATCAATCATGTCACTGAATTTGAATCGCATTGATGCCCTTTAAAATTTATTCCTTATTCTCACAGTACACTCTAGCAGGCATATCAAAGGGAAGAGCAAACAGTGAAGACAGATAAGAGTAAATTCCCCAGTTACGTTCTTTACGAGTGCAGAGCAAGGCACACTTTAAAAGCATTGTATATTTAATGGTGATATTAATATCAAGAATAATAACCCAAAAATCTTAATATAAAATAAGCATTTATATTTTTTAAAAAAGTATTGGGACATTACAAAAATTTAAACACCTTTCTAGTGCTGGAAAACTATTCATTTAATTCATATAACAGAATTATCAGCAGATAACCATACATAATGATAAAAATGCAGTATATGCCCCATTACAAAGAAGTCCTGCCTTGCTAGGAACAAAATCAAAGCTTTCTTTTAAAGAGAAACAAATCTGGAGTTCTCTGGTTTCCAACAAATGTTTTTTTTTTTTTCTATTAACATTCTGTTCTCATAATGCAAACCATATGTGACAACATGCAGCCTGAGCTCACTCCTTTAATATTGCACAAATATGCTCACTCAGCAGTCCAACAAAAGTGACTGAATAGTTAGGATTGTCTTTGATCATCTCTATACCAGCATTGACCAGGTAGAATAAAACAATAGTGTGTCTTTCCTGTGGAATATATCATGTATTTTAGATCATGAAGTCCTTGAATATTTCAATAGAAAATTAGCTCTTTAAAAAATTCAAATTTAGAAGTCATCAGTCAAAACATACTGTTGTTATTTAGATGACAATGGTTGTTTGTAAAGAGTCATTAAATTCTGTAGTTTAAATGGTAGCATATACTCATTTACTGAATAATTTGCTGAAAGGTTAAGGTAAAACTTCTTACATGCTTAGCAAAGCCAGAAACAAAGATGGAGAAATATTGCTGAAACTTAATGGTTTTCAGCTGTGAGACAGATGGTGACTGAACTTCAAGTCTTACTGAATAGCAATGTCTAGGCTCCTGAAACATGAAGCAATCCTCCTCTGCCTTTGTTGGAGTCCCATTTTGGACTACAGAATAGCAATTTGTTCTGAGAGATTATTAAGTCCAAGTGTACCTACTGAAGAGAAAATATTTTTGGCTTAGAAATCTCATGTCATAATATTCTTGTATTTCTTTTATATTCAGTAAAACATGAAAAAAGAGTGAAAGAAAGCATTAATAATTCATCTTAGCCCACTGGATGCAATGAATTTAGCATTTGAGAAAAAGTGTGTAAGTGTACACATATATATGCATACAAATAACATATGTCTACATTGATTATAAAAACACTACTTTTAATAGTAGAGGATAACTTCAAACTTTGTGTATTACAACTAGTTTCCTACATGAAGTTATTTCATGTCACTATTACTCTCTACTTAAATAACCAAACAAAATTTGACCTACAAGGTTTATATATTCATCACAAATCAACCAGCAGTTACATACTTAAATATTAAGTCCAAATTTACCTACTTACTCTTTAGAAAAACAAGTTTACTTCACCATGTTCTGTATATGCTAAATTACATAAACAGTACTTGGAATGCAATGCAAGATCACTAAGGTATCTTTCTTAATGGTGTTGAGGATGATAATATAATACATATCTGTGTCACTTTCTTCATATATGTACATTATTAACATTACCCTATATATATTAATATATAAACTACACATATGCAAAATTGATTAGACTTAGAGGAAAGGAATTAGTAGAAGTCTCAATGTACATTATCAGAAAAGAAGGAAAGAGGGAGGGAAAAAATGAAGACAAGGAGAATAATTTTCTATATACCTTAATGAATAAAAAAAATGAATGAACTCTATAAAGGCCTCTTGAACTACTGCTAAACTCTCCTCCTTTAAAGTTCAAGCAAATGCAATTTCTCACTGAATTTGCCAATAATGTAGCAATGATTCATTTTGCCCAAAATCTCCTACAATCTTTCCAATGCATTATTTCCAGGCATGATTCCAAGACTCTGAATCTTAGAGTAGCAATGGGAATTGGTTTGCAATATTTTGCATTTGCAGAAATGTATTCTCATTTGGAAAATCTATAGAAGAAATACCTATTTTAATTTTCTAGCTTTATCACTGTGCTGCATAGTCTATGTTGCACTTAGCAACCCTTGAAAGCAACGATATCTCTCAGCACTCATGCCATCTGCATTCTAATACTGTTATGTGTTGAGTTTCATAAGGCTGTTAATAGAAGTATATTTGCTACCTAATTAGTATTCATTCTACACTATTTTCTTAGTGAGCAAAATAAATAGATGTCTTGGGGAGGCTGGCCAAAGCTACAAATCATAGAAACCCAATGGGATGAGGAGGAAGAATATAAATAAAAGCTACGGAAGAAGGAAGAAGGAAATGGAAGTACAGGATTAACACATTTTTGCAAGGTGAATATTCTAATTTTTGTGAAAGACTGGAGAAAACGAGGCGGAGAGAGACTAATACTGTTGAAAATAATGCATTCTGTTTTTTTTTAATTTTTATTTTTTTAATTTGTTCTAATTAGTTACACATGATAGAAGAATGCACTTTGATTCATTGTACACAAATGGAGCACAACTTTTCATTTCTCTGGTTGTACACAATGTAGAGTCACGCCACATGTGCAGTCATACATGTACCTAAGGCAATGATGTTCATCTCATTCCACCATCTTTCCTGCCCCCATGCTCCCTACCCTCCTATCCTTCCCTTTGCCCAAAGTTCTTCCATTCTCCCCCAGCTCCTGCTCCCCATTATGGATCAGCATCCATATATCAGAGAGAACATTTAGCCTTTGGTTTTCTGGGATTGGCTTACTTCACTTAGGATGATATTCTTCAACTCCATCCATTTACCTGCAAATGTCAATAATTTTGTTCTCTTTTAATGCTGAGTAATATTCCACTGTGCATACATACCACAGTTTCTTTATCCATTCATCTGTTGAAAGGCATCTAAGTTGGTTCTACAGTTTAGCAATTGTGAATTGAGCTTCTATGAACATTGATATGGCTGTGTCACTATAGTATGCTGATTTTAAGTCCTTTGTGTATAGACTGAGGAGTGGGATAGCAGGGTCAAATGGTGGTTCCATTCCAAGTTTTCTAAGGAATCTCCATACTGCTTTCCAGATTGGTTGCACCAATTTGCAGTTCCACCAGCAATGTATGAGTGTAACTTTTTCTCCACATCCTCATCAACACTTATTATTGCTTGTATTCTTGATAACTGCCATTCTGACTGGAGTTCGATGATATCTTAAGAGTAGTTCTGACACACCTCTACTATACCTCTTCCTATTCTTTCCAGGCTCTATACATCCAGGTGTTTTGATGTATGTTCTCATTTAATACAGTCACTCTGTGAAGCAGATAATGATTTTTATTTTATAGATGAGGATACAGAGATTCATGTAGCTTATGAATATCCCCAAATTTGCATCACTAGAGAAAGACAGTAAATATCTGATTTAAGTCTTCTGATGGAAAGTTCAAGAAACTATTTCCTCCATATTACAAATACTACACAAATGTGATTCTTACAATGTGTTTTCAAAAGGAAGATAAAATTTTAAGTAAAATATTGTTTTATTTTTTTCAATGATGTGGATAAAAAACTTTGGGTAATGCAGAGGAACTAAAGTTGGAATTGCCAAGGAATAAAAGATATGGGTCCTGATTGATTACATGAACAAATAATTACAGAAATATTTTGGTAAAATAGATAATTTATAATTAACAATGCTACTTTTACATGTGCTGTCTTTTATCTACTTAAATAGTATAGCACATATTTTTTGTGATGTTTCTAATCTAGTTTTTTTTTACCACAATAAATGACCAAATATTTCAGAAATTCTGCCCTCATAATTCAAATAATATCTCCATGAGTTTACATTCTGTCTGAAGCTGGCACACAATGTGTTCTGATGTTTCAAATTACACCTTCAACCGAGGTATATGATTTTTGCTTTGACCAGCAGATCTCTATATATCTTCTACAGCATAGTATATACCACAATCAACTAAATCTTCTAAAATATTGCTGTTTACAATAGCAATAACCATAGCAGCTCTTATTCCCAAATCTGCCAGACATCTAGGAAATAATACCAACAAGTCATTAAATAAAACCATGCTCCATTCATACAAGTTAAAAGATAGACTTTTCTTTACATAGAGGTTGAAATTTAATATTTTTAAGTCTTGCTTGATAAACAGGAAGGGGGATGAGAGAATCCTAGTGGGCACAACCAACTCTGGAACTGAAACAATTTATAACAGATGAGTCATTTGTGGCAAAGGGCTAACAAACAACCTAAACCTAGTCATAATAGCAGAATCCAAACAAAATTCCAGTTAGCCTAACTGAACTCAATCTAGGAGACTCATTTGAACTGTCTTCTGTAGTTTTATGCTACCATCTCAACAGTAGTCAAACTTGGACTCAGTGTCCCTTACTTACTATTCTTTGAGGATACAAATAACAGACTAAAAGTAGCTTCTATAATAGAGTCTCACTATCTTACAGAACAAGAAATTGGAAAGCAAATGATTCCTCAGTTAGCAACTACATCAGCACAAACTGTTAGCAAAGATCCTATTGTTTTTGATTCTGCTCATCAAGCCTCAGTATGACTTCTGTCTTTAGGGCACTGCTGCACACTGGAAAGCAGGCTGTCCCTGTTCACTTAGATAACTACTGATGTAGGTAGGAACATATGTCATTTTATCACAGAAAAAACAAGAGCATGACCAGATGACATCATTTCCAACAACAGGAAATTGGATATGGGTCTTTTTAGTCTCTAGTGAATGGCAGACTCATTGACAAGGAAGGGTAGGGGAAGAGCTGAAGACTGGGCATCTAGTCATGCCTACAACATGTGAATTTGAGACCGTAGATGAGTTTACAGACCTTAAGTATTATTCCTTGCAATTGAGGCTGACCTACCTTAAATTTACCTGACATGTTTATTTTTGTTTTACTGTCCTTCCCCAAGCATCTATACAATCTATCAGAAGGATAAAAAATTTGTTCCAACTCCTGAGATTAGTAATGATTTAGAATGGAAAACACAGTAGAAAAATAAAACATGAATGAGACAAAAATCTTTTCCATTGCCCAAAATTCTGTCCTAAATATCTTGAAATTGGGGACTTCTATTACAAACTAATTTGGGGCACTAATGTGGACTCATCCAGATCATGAAAGACCTTTACAGCATTCTATTGGCAGTGGTGGGAAGTTAAAAGAGGTGCCAAAAAATATATCAGACTCAAATATAAGTTTTCCATTGCAATCTACTCTATTGAAAAATGGTTGTACTTATTTTTATGAGAGCTAATGATTGCTGAAGAATTCAGCAGATAATCATTCTTGTATTAGAGCAGGTACATTTATAAATGAGCCTCTTGAAATGCCTCCCATCTACTATCTCTGAATTATCTCCAAATGAAACCCTGCTTTGTACCTATATCTGCCTGGCTTTTCAATGTTTTGTTTTTCACTCTTATTAAACAATTCTTCACTGTTGATAGTGTTTGCTTGTTTGTTTTTGTTTTTATAGTTTTAATTTTCAGGCATCAAGAGAACCAGGTAGACTGTAAGACAGGCTAAGGAAAAAAACCTCATATTGAGATAACGCTGAGGTGCAGCAGCTTCAAGGTTCATGCATCAACCACAGCAGGAAACATCAAAGGGCCTGCATCCATAAACCAGGAACATGAAGAGAGTTGAAATTCTGTCATGAACTGGGATCCTTTCCTTCTATGGCAATTAGAAAGTTATTTTTATTATAAATTTGACAAAATAATGAGTATCAACATATAAAACAAAAAGGTGACAACAAGTTAAATTCCACTTTGAAATGCCTTCATATTCTTACAAGTCTTTCCATCAAAATCCACTATTTAAATATTTGTAAGATCAAGTCAGTGTTAGGTAAGATAGTAAGGAGTATTTTTAGCAGAACCTGTGTATATCCTAGGTAAAATGCACACTGCAGAATTTCAATAAAAAATTATAACCTGCTTATGATCTACCAAGCACTGAGCTTGGCATTCTCTAGCACATAGGCTATGTTATGTGCTAGTGATTGGAATGCTGATGGTGTATGCACAAATTACTACGATATGATGTGATCATGGATAGCTGCCATGTGGCAATGAAAAAAAGGAGTGATCCAGAAGTTCAGGCAAGGCAGAAATCACTCCTCGCTGGCTGATGGAGGAACTAGCTTTTTCAATTAAATTTATGGTAGGAAAAACTACTTTGATAGATATTGATATTGGATACTGATCAAGGAAATTATCTTTTGCCAATATTAATGGGGCAGAAAAGAACGGTACAATTGTTTTTTATTTAATTTTAAATTGACAGATAAAATTGTATGTATGTATCATGTTTTGAAATATGCACACATTGTAGAATGATTAAATCTCATTAATTAGCATATGCATTAGCTCATACAGTTGTCATTTTTGTGGTGAGAACACTTCACAAGCACTTGGTGATTTTTAAGAATACAACAAATTTTGAACCATTGTGCACTATTGTTTACATCTCCTATAGTTATTCCTCCTGTGTAACTGAAATTTTATATCATTGGAGAACAAAATAGTTTGAATAGGTAGTATGTATACGAGATGGGAATATCAGCTACAAGTATACTGCATTGGTCTGGACTGGAGGTAATTAAGGCCTAGAATTAAGCACTAGAAAGAGGAGAGCACTAGAAAATAAAATAGGATGCTACAATGGGTTTTACAAAACTTTCCAGAAGTACATTTTGGAGCAGAAAAACAAAACAAAAACAAAAACAAAAACATATAGAATTGACTTTCCCTCTGTGAAGGAAAGCAAATTTTACAAATGTTACTGATTGATATATTTTAAATTATTTTCTCAACTATAACTAGAAGTAGAAATTCATGTATTTCTTAGTTTAAGCTGTTTTATAATAACATCTTTTGGCAAAAGGTACTTCTTAAAGAACCATATATAGATTTGTAAAACTTCTAATAACATTGTTTTTACATATTTTTCCCTTACCCCTTAGGCTCAACAGTCACAATCACTCAGCTCGTTTTCTTTTGGAGACACCATAGCCGTTGTATGTGGAGTTAACTATAATTCCATAGGGAATTCCCATGTTTGGTCCACAGTATAACAGATGTGGCTTCACAGCAGACTTTTAACATTCAGAGAACTTCCAGAATCAGGAGATAAAATAAACATGTAAATCATGCCAGCTACAAAACGATGGGGCAGCAGGGTTTGTGAGGAAGCACTTTCTAAAGTTAAGGCATTTAGGCATTTAGCTAACCACACTGCTAGCAAGGAAGTGTGGCCTGGGTAAGGGGACACCCCCCCCACCCCCCCACCCCCTCGTTAGCTAACTCCACTGCATCTCTCTTGCTTCTTGCTAATTCTTATTTCCCTGGGGCATATTTCCTACACAAATCCAACACAAGTTAAAATATAAACAGTTTAGTAGTGAAAACTTTGAACAATTAAGAGATTTTTGTTGTTATTGCTGTTTTCTTTGTAGGGCACATAGACTTCCAGTCCCCTAAGACTGTTGACCCATTTATAAATTTGGTTTCCTCCTCTCTGGTACAAAACTGAGAGACAGAGCTATGAGAAAGTGGAAAGAGGGACAGAGTTTAATCTTTGAAATAAAATTTAGAACTTAAACAGAAGTCAGGAGTTGTATAGTGCCATTATTTAATCAACAAAGCACACCATCTGAGTCATACTCTGAAGTTACATGATATCAAAAGAAGATTTAACAGCTGTAGGTTTTAGTATAAGCCAAACACCATTTTACAGACATCATAAATATTATTTCAAATAACTGCCACTAAAATTCTTTTGGGTAGGTCTTCTTGTGCAATTTTATAAAGAAGGAAATAGGTTGAGAAATTTATCTATAGTCATTTAAGTGTTAAGTTAGAGATTTAGACCCAGGCTCTCTGGTCTTTCCTGTTTTCCCAAAAATATCTCAGCACTTACTTAGCAGTCAAAATTGAAATAACAACAACAATTTTAAAATTTTTTTTAAAACTTCCAGGAAATTTATATACTTTCTCTGAAAAAAAAATTCTTAATGTTTTTGTATTATCTTTATAAATATAACATAAATAGCCCTTTGGTTATCCACCATCAAAACTTTATTAATTCCTTTGCTCTTCATTTTGCAAAAACTCCCCTCAAGTGACCTAATTATCTTTGCCTAGCATGTTTAAAAGCCATGAGCAAAGATCAAAAATAACAACAAAAAGAAATAATACTTCTTTATGGACAAAATAATTGTGTTTGTGTACTGGGTCTCCATATTTTATTCAAAAACACCGAATGGAAGAAAATTAATTTTGACCTTTACATATAAATTTAAAATGCCATAAACCATTGTTTTAATTCCAAATATGTCTATTACTTTACTTTTCACAAAAAGACTTTAACCTCTGTAATTAATGTTAGAAGAAAAATTCTACTGGCATTTTAAAAAATAAAGATCATTCCCATTACTTGACATTTGATATTTTTCACTGTTTTTATAAAAGGCTATTTTTTATGTTTTTGGAAAACAATGGTCATAAACTGTCAACACATCATTGCAGAGTCTAATTCAAAATGTCCGCCTGCCCAGGAAACAAGTAATTTTATATCTGTAGCATTATCTAACCTACAAAACTCTGTTGGTCAGGGCTCTTGCAGATCCAAATAAAGAAAAATCCACTCTAGCACAGGTAGGGAAGGGAGAATCATTACTGGCTCATTTAACCAAACCAAAGCCTGTGGCAAGCTAAGTGGTAGAAGGCACTGGGCCCTGGGCCTGTGCTCAGGGTAGACTGGACAGCATCAGGCCTCCCTACTCTCCAACCCTTGGGCTCAATCTTAATTTTATGAAGATAAGAAAGCTGTTGGTTCCTTTCAGATATCTTTCAGGAAGATTCACTGTGGATAGATGTTTAAACCTGAATGTAAACACCCATTGCAAAAGTTCCCAGACCCAGGTATGGTGCCCAAGTCTCAGCAGCAGTTCTGTCGACAGGAGTCCTGGCACGGTGGAATAGTGGCAGGTATACTTGCTGGATTTGGA
Organism: Geosciurus inauris; assembly: GCA_004024805.1. Lineage (NCBI taxonomy): Eukaryota > Metazoa > Chordata > Mammalia > Rodentia > Sciuridae > Geosciurus > Geosciurus inauris. The sequence continues at coordinate 119,309 of PVHX01001224.1, read as the reverse complement.
GAAAGGCAAAGCTTTAAATCTTAGCTCAGAATTTAGAGGGAGATTTAAATTAAATATCAATGGTCCTCAGCTTCAGCTTCCTAAAATGTAAAGATTATGATAGCTACTTATGTTTCAATTATGATTCAATAAAACCACATGTTCAAGGGCATGCACAGAACTTGATACATAGCTACCACTTACTATGTATGCTGGGACCATGGAAAATAAGAGGAAATGTGGTTTCCTCTAAACAGATGGACTCTAGCAGGGTCAAGCATACAAGGCAGTATTTTGTAAACACTAAAGCACAATTAGACATCGATTATATAATGTTCCATCTCCAAACTTTGACTTGTCATGTTTCTTTCTTTTTTTCTCTTAATTTTTTTAAATATTTTTTTAGTTGTAGATGGACACAATGTCTTTATTTTATTGCTTTGTATGTGGTGCTGAGGATTGAACCCAGGGCCTCACGCATGTGAGGCAAGCGCTCTACCACTGAGCTACAATCCCAGCCCTTGTCATGTTTCTTTACCACAAATTGGGCCAGTGTTCTCTGTCTGGCCCACTAGAGCTTAGGATGCTATTCCAAAGCCTGTGCCTTCTCAGTAAGTGAATCAAACCAGGACAGGGGCCACTTCCTACATGGCCCTTTCCTGACCCCAACCTCTATAGTTTCTAGAGCCACACAGAGCACAGAATAAAGGACCAACAAAAAAGGGTAAGAAATTTAGTTCAGTGGTGAGAGTGTTAGCCTAGCATGTGAAAGACCCTGGATTCAATCTCCAGTATGAAAAGAAAAAAATAAAAATAAAAACAAGAATAAAGGCCCAATATACATCTGAGGACTGGTTAATAAGATTTATTTCATCATCTAGTCATTGACAGAAATAAAAATTCTCAATGATGATGTAAGTAGAATCTCATCTTTTTATACTACCAAAAATAATTAATATGTAACATTTTGAATAACAAAGCAGGTGACTATTTATGGGTCTCCTTTCAAGTTGACAACAAACTACTAAGTCTGAAGGTTTAAATGTTTTTCTTCTTGCAGAAATAATACAAAGTGGCTAGTGAATACTATGGTTAATAAAAATTTGTAACTATAACAAATAATATGTGGTAAATTGAAGTAGTTCCGTTCAAAATTGAAATGCTACAACATGAAAATAAATTCTCATGTGAATGTGATCCTTTTTGAAATACATTGATTTGTCCCTGAAGATTGAGGTACTACAAAGGATTAATTTTTAAGATAGCTTACCACTTTAGAGACCTGGGCTTTATCTTAATTTTGAGATACTACTACACTTAGTTTTGGCATCTGAAGTCTGAAAGAAACTTCAGCAGTTATCCACTCCACCTTCAACCTAATGCAAAATAACTTCTACAGCTTCTCAACCACAGATTTGTGTTCATACAATAAGAACCACGAATCTTGTTTTGTTTTATTTTCTTTCCCTTAACTGTTCTAGCTGCTAGGAATATTAGAAACATATTTATGGCCCAATTTTAGTCAATGAGGTAGGTTTCCAGGATATACATTCCATGAACTAATTCACCTTAGTTTTACCTTTTTTTTTTAAGTGTTTGCCTCCTATTTTTACCTCATTTTCAATTCTCTTAGATGTTATGAATATTCTCTCTATTTTGGGAGAAAAGGTAGAATATGCTTGAATGAATGAGGTTATAAATGACCTCCCTCCCCTATCATCTGATCCTACTCGGTACAAGGCAGTCAAATTTAATTGTGCTTTCCTTGCTTTATCTTGCTCATACAGCATTCAGTATTATCTGTAGTATTTTACTTCTCATTTTGATTTTTTTTCATGACAAATGTCATGTCTGTTACCAATTTTTTTAAAAATAAAGGGATGTGGAAAGAGAAAAATGAAAGACCCCCTTTCCTCAGTTTAACTGCTATTCTCCTAGCCCTTTTCCCCAGGGTCCACTCCCAAGAGCTGTTTCCTGGAGAGGACACTGGCCACATAACAACCTGATGTATGTAATTCAGAATGCATATATATAATTAGCTTGTGTGTGTGTGTGTGTGTAACATTTTTCATCACTTGTCATATCTTTAAAGGCCAAGAACCATTATGCTGTATGGACATACTATAATTTACTTAGCCAAACATAGGTATTTTCTGGTCTGGGGACACAGAAAGAATGCAGAGGACATTCTTCTATGTATGTCTTTGTCTGCACGTGCATTTCTGTAGAACAGTGTTTTCTCCTTCTAATTTTAATTCAATGGTTCTACTCTGCTACCAGACAGGACTTTGGAGAATCAGGAGGACTAGAATGCCACATGAAGTGGAAAATGTGTTTTGAGGGGCTGAGGGCTACTCTATTAGTAACATTCATGTCTTTTACATTCTAATCTTCATGAAATGCATCTGTTCTCAATCCAAAGACTTTTGTTTTTCTGAATTTACTTATGCCCTGGATGACTGAGATTATTAACTCATCCTCACTTCCACTTATTGAGTACCAGCAGTTTTGAGGAAATATGTTTTCCTGGGGTATCCAGGGAAAAGGAATGAGATGTGGTTCCTAAACAAGAGTATATGGTAATTTAAAAATGACCGTATAATCACATTCCTAATTTGAATAAACAATTTTTAGAGAATTACTTTTCTTAAAGAAAATTTATCTACTTGTGTTTATTTTGACTACTCATGTATTGGCATTTGTTCATACAACTTTATTTTGTATTTTCTTTCTTTCTTTCTTTCTTTCTTTTTTTGGTACTGAGGATTGAACTCAGGGGCACTCGACCACTGAGCCACATCCCCAGCGCTATTTTATATTTTATGTAGAGACAGGGTCTCACTGAGTTGCTTAGCACCTCAGCGTTTTTGAGGCTGGCTTTGAACTCGCGATTCTCCTGTCTCAGCCTCCCAAAGGGCTGGGATTACAGGCGTGAGCCACCGTGCCCGGCTTGCATTTTCTTGACCACACATTTTTCATTTCCTTGTTCTGCCCTTTCTTGCTTATTACTAACTGCCACTGAGGCTGACTAAATTTTTGTTGCTGATTCTTCACTCTTCTGCTATGGCAACATGGATATACTCTTGATGCAACCTCTGGGTGGCAGGTTTTGGGCTCGGCCAACATGATGTTAGAAGACGTAATTCAAGTGGGGGCCTGATGTGTACTTGCACTGTTGATTCAGAACACTGTTTTGTTCTGGGTATGATTTATATTAACTTTGAATGGGTTTCTCCCAGCATAGGAGTATTATATATTAGAGTTCCCATCACTGTTTTTAAGACTAGAATTCAAATAATTTTATCATTTTTCTCCCATGGGCAGACAGAAGTTTCCAAATGGCTTCCCTGTGCCAATAGTCTGTTTTGGTTTTCCAGGTTTTGAATTTCCTTTCCACAGTAGGAGAAACACTCAGGCTTTGCCTGCTGCTGGATGTTAGCTCCCGCTTTAAGAAAGCCCAAAGCATATCTGCTACCCCAAAATGGGATTTTCCTTCATATCTTTTTAGTTTGATTATGCACTCAAACATTTATTTTATGCTTACTGGACATTTCAAACTATATGCAACAGAAGGAGGGGTCAGTCCACATTAGATTAGTTTGATATTTGCTCAAAGTCAATCAGAAAGTCTGCGCCTGATTAGTTCATTTAGTCATAAAACAAGTAAATTAAAATCACTGGAAGAAACTGAGCATAAAGTCAAGAATAATAGTTCTGTTACAATTCATTCTCATGGGTGGAAGTATCTCATATTAAAAACTATGCCAGTCATAGGTGAGTGGTACTGTATGATATCATTTATCAAATCTTATGATACTATTGTATTTTAGGAATCCAAAAACCAAATGTGAATTTAAGGAGATGGAATTTCAAAAAGAAATACTTAATATGTGCATACAAATAATAAAAAAAATGAAAGTATGAAAAAAATAAGCAGATAAAAAAGATATGAGAGTAGGAAAAATCATTCCAGCTGAGGCAGACACTGAAAGTCAGCCTTGAAGAAATCACTCCTTCTTTCTTTACTCCACCCTCCCTTCTCATTGCAAATATTTACTGAGCATCTCCTGTTCCTATCTAGGCATTGATCTGGGCTGGGAAGCAACCCTTGACAACAACAGATAAACTCCCTGCTCTCATGGAGATAATAAATTGGTGTGGGCAGGGAGGCCATGATAAAATAAATACATAGAGTTTTAAGGAATGAAAAGTACTACAAAATATAAGGTAGAATAAAGGGGTAGAAAGTGAAGTGGTGGGGCATAATTTTAGATCTGAGGTGATGAGTGTTAGGTATGTGAAATAAAATGACTTTTGAGTAGAACTGAGTGAAGAAGTCAAGGGAACTTCTATCAAATTTGAAGGAAATTACAAATTTGAAAAATCGCAAGAAAATTAGTGTGCAGTAGTGTGCAGATAAGAGAGAAAGTGATAGAGACCAGAAGAGCCAGATCCTGCAGGGCCAAGTAAACATGGTAGGAGTGTGGATTCCATTCTCCATTCTCATTGGAGTGATGGGATCTGACTTTTTGATGAAGAACATTTTGTCAATTAAATAGAAAATACATCTGTGGGGAGGGACAGGGTCCAGTGCAAGAGTGGGAACACAGCCATGAGAAAGGCCTGGCAGAAGTGAGAAATAAAGGCAGTGTGCTCTATGGTATTGCCAGTATAGCAAAGAAAATGGGTCAGATTTTGCATATATTTTAAAGGCGGAGCCAATAAGCCTTTGTAGGGATGGAATGTGGGTCTGGGGTATAGGAGATGCGGGAGACAGTGAGATATCAATTATGATCCCTGGGTTTGTGAAAGGGAAGAATAAACGAAGAGCCAACTTGGGTAAGGAGGGAGAAGCGTTGAGTTAAAGCTAACCTTATGAACACTCTTGAAGTAATGATATCGTACAGTTCTGTACTAGGATACCATGGTTGATTTGCAAAAAGACTTTTGTTTAAAATTACTCTTAAAGCAAAAGTCCTTCATGCCTAAATGATGGTTCCAATTAGAACAGAGAAAGAAGCTGGGCAACAATATAGCTCAGACCTATTGTTCTTTTCCTACAACCACAGAAACCAGGAAATGGGACATTTTAAATATTCATTCTGCTTACTTCCTATGTGGTTTTGATTCTATCCAGACCTGGTCTATGACAATGATTTTTTTGATCAACAAATGAAAGGGGATAAAAAAGGACAATCAGTGTAAATGTTTAAAAAATATCCAAGTCAGTATTAAAGCTAGAAAGATGATATAACTGATTGGATTTAGCTTAGTATACACATTGAACATATTAACAAGCAAAATCACTTATATCTGGGATAAGATCTAATTTATAGATGGCCTAAAATATCTTTTCAATATTTCAACATTTGAATTTTTGAAATTTTAGTGGTTTCCTACTTTAGATGATTCTTTTTAAAAATTTATCAGGTGACAGTACAAATTGTAAATACTTAGCTTCCAGCAGCAATTTGTAATCTCTTTGCTTTAAATTAAAATTATTTTATTTTATTGAAGTAATATTTCCATTTGAATTGGTTATAAATCATGCTAAAGAAAGTAATTTTAAAATGCCCATAGTAAATTGATATTTAAATTTTAAATACTCGGGAAGAAAACAACAAAATCATAAAACACTTCTGAACAACTAGAAATTTTTTGTTTAACTTGTGATCTAGACACAGTCCTATCTGCATCTGGACAATTAACATTTGCTTTTGTATTATCAGTACAACATACTAGTAGCTGACCTCTTTGATCTCAAAACTGATTAAGATTACTTTAAAGAATTAATTTTTAAAAATCCCTTAGCCCAGTATGTTGGTGTAACTTGCAAGTCCAATCAATTTCATTGCTAAGCAAATGCTGAAGCAAAGACAAAGGGTTTAAAAAAAAATAAGGCTTTCAATCTCTCCATCCCTATCTAGAACAAGCAGATGATCCCAATGTATAATAAACTCTGTAAGATTGATATATAAAACTGTCAATCAGACCATGTGATCTCTGCGTTGAAAGCAGCCCTACTGAGCATTCACAAAAAAAAAAATCAATAAATTTATTAGTACCACTCTTCATTCCTAGGAAATAAAAGTAATGAGAAAACCAGGAGTGCTACATTTCTAGAAAACATTCAGGAACATTTCCTCATAATACCCTATCAGTTAACAGATATTAATGAATCAGATAAAAAATATAATCCAATAGTTTTCACATACTAAAACAAGAATGTATTAGAAAAGTTATCTTGGCAAACTAATATGATAAAGTTGATAAAAAATATACAAAATTACGATGAATAATGTTGTAGTGCAAGTAAGTAATAAGACATGTTGGTTATTGAAGAACAGTAAATTTTATTGTTTTCACATTTGTATAGACGGTTAAGGATATAAAGATCAAGAGAGAGGTATGTAGGACCTCAAAATAGTTCACTATCTAAAAAGTGTTTTCTTCTTAAAGGCTGCATGTAGAAAATGTTTGAGCATATGCCCACAAAGGTACAAATTAATTACACATATATAATATGGATTAGATTCAATTTAAAATTATATGTACAAACTACTGTCTTAATATTAGTTGCATATATTATGAAATATATACATAATCCAAAGGTATGATATAAAATTTTATTTTCAAATACAAATTATAATATTTCTCCCCTTGAATTCTCCATAGGGATTCATGTGTCCTACTTTGGAAACTGCTGATCAAAGAAAACAGATAATCAAATGTGCAAATTGTGACAGCGATATGAGCCTGCTTCTGTGATAAAAATTTAGGGGGAACATCTACATCAGAAAGGAAGATAATCCCAAAATAAAATGATCAGAGGCTAAGGGCCTAGACTTGGATATATTAGGAAGATTATATCTATGATGCTGTAGTATCTTTTATTATTATTATTGTATTATCTCTTGTTCAATTTTGTCAACATAAAAACTCTTAATTACAGGATTTTAGAAAAAGGTGATAATGGTGGCATAGTTTGTAAATTCTTCTATAAAGAGAAATAATACAGCCTAGATAGAAAAATGAATAATCCAGGAAAGAAACCTACAACAAAAGTAGGTGCAGGATATGATGGGCAAAATTTTGAATTTGTCCCCAAGATTCTTGCCCCAATTTCTCCGAAGTATGGGCAGGACCTGTGAATGTAATTGGATATCCTACTCAGAATTGCTTTAAAACGTGGTAAAGATGGAGAGATTCTGAAGACACAATTAAGGTTAGGGGAAAAAAAAAACCAGTTGAATTTGAGAAAACAAAAAAGAAATTATCCTGGGTAGACTCAGCATGATCATTTGCAGAGCCCTTAAAATATGTACTGGTTTTCCCACATCAATGTTTAAAGGAGCTCAATTCACAATGGCTAATCTATGGAACCAACATAGGTGCCCTTCAAAGAAAAATGGATAAAGAAAATGTGGATATATACACAATGGAATGTTAGTTATCCTTAAAGACGAATGAAATTTGCTGGTAAATGGACAGAACTAGACTGTCATGCTAAGTGAAATAAGCCAATCCCTCCAAACCAAAGGCCAAATGTCCTCCCTGACATGCAGATGCTAACACACAAAAGGGGGAGGGAGAAAAAAATTGAAGTTCACTGCATTATATAAAGTGCAATGAAGGGAAGGAAGGGGGCATGGGAAGAGGAAAGAGAATGAATCGGATATAACTTTCTTATGTTCATATATGAATATACAACCACATCATGTTCACATGTAAATCCACATCATGTTCAACCACAATCAGGGGATCCTAATTAGAGTAAGTTATATTCCATGTCTGTACAATATGTCAAAATAAATTCTGCTATCATGTATATCTAAAAAGAACAAATTAAGAAAAAATAAAATAAGATGGAAAAAACTATGTACTGGGCCCTTTCTGAAGATAGACTCTTTCTTTCTGACCTTGAAGAACACCCTCTGGAGAAAGCTGCCTTTCAGAATCCTAGAAGAAAAGACTTTTTCTCTCCTTTGCTGCATCTGAAGAAGCAAGCTTCCCTAAGTTGCACAGATAGAAGAAAATTAATTCCGACAACAACCTGAGGGGTCTCTGAAGCAGGGTCTTCTCTAGCAGAGCCTACAGATGAGATGCTGCCCAGCCCAGAGGACATAAGTAAATCCATGGGACAAAAGCTCTGAGGGCACGAATGGCTGCTGACATAAGCAATTACATGTGTTATGCAGCATAGAATTTGTTATAGATCACAGCAAATTAATTCACAAGCCACCTGCAAGAGTTCTATAATGCATCTGAGGGATGGCAAAGCACTAACAGCCAGGAGACACCCATGTTGTCAGCACTGGGGCTGGAAAAAAATAAAGGAAACCAAAAGACCACTTAACACACAAGCATAACCCACAGATTGTCAGTGAAAGCCACAGCAACTGAGAGAGCAAACTGAGCAACTGAGAGATCCCTTGGCAACTCTCTAGGAAGAGCAAAGGGTTTGCATTAAGATCCAAGAGTCAGTCCGGGCCCTTTGAACTTACAAAAGCTACCTTACAGATGAAGTTTCATATTAAAAGTAAATTGTGGGAATAGAAAGAAATTGAGATAAATTGTAATAATAGTGATTGAAGAAAAAGTCCAGAAAAACAGGGAAGAAGACAGAACCAGGACAAATCTGATAGTATGAAACTATATTTTTTACCTTATTGGAAAATCACAGAATAGAGTTTTAAAACTGTGACAACAGAAAAGATATTTTAAGTCACTACTTTCATTCAAAATTTTAAAAAACCCAATATCATGCCCAAAATTAAAAATGAAAACAGGATTCTTTGCATCTCATATAAAATTATAATAACATAAAAGAAAATAAAGTGTGAATAACATTCCTACAAGCAAAGAAAGCATATCCAAAAGCCTTGCAAATGAATCAGATTAAAATTCTACCCTAATTTTTCAAATTAAGCTAAAAGAAATTTTAAGAAAATAACTGAAAATGTTTTTAAAAAAAACACCATGAATATGTATTAGGAAAACTCAGGAATTAGATGGTAAAAGTTAGAAAATTCAGAAATAAAGGAAATAATGAAATTTAGAAAGGAAAAATAAACCAGAAAGAATGTAACATAATAGATATAAAAGATTCTAAAGGAAGTCACAAATATAAAATGTAGAAAATTCCAATATATAAGACTACTTAAAAAAGAAAGTCAACAACAGAATGCTAAAATTAAATACTGAAACTTTATTAAAATGAGAAAAAGATTCAGAAATATGTGCATATGCATAGTATATTTTATGTTTACAGAAAGTTACCTGAATGACCAACATGAAGATATATTCTAGTCATATTATAGTAAAACTTAAATAGGAAAAAAAAAAAATGGAAACCTAGACAAAAACTCTAAGGTACTTATATGAGGGAAAAGTCTGATTGTAATAAAAGTGTTTTTTTGGTACTGGAGATTGAACTCAGGGGCACTCAACCACTGAGCCACATCCCCAGCCCTATTTTGTGTTTTATGTAGAGACAGGGTCTCACTGAGTTGCTTAAGTGCCTCGCCCTTGCTGAGGCTGGCTTTGAACTCGCGATTCTCCTCTCTCAGCCTCCCTAAATGCTGGGATTACAGGCTTGCACCACAGCGCCCAGCTGTAATAAAACTTTTGATAGCATTGAAAACAATGCTTTGTGGCAGAAGACAACTGAAGAAAATAAAATTCCAGATTATAGTTTTAGGTCAAGCAAATCACTTTTAAATATTAAAGTGCAGACCAACTGTTATCTGCATGTGAGAATAAAAGAAATATTCCAACCAGCTCTTCCTGAAGTATTACCCTCAGTCATTGAAGCTAAGTAGAGAAACAGTGGCATAAGACTACTGAAGAAAAATAAGTGGATCTTGAGCAGAAACTTTCAATTTTTAGAGAAAGGAAAATCTTACCTGTTTTTTAGTATATACTATTTTATAATCATAACTTTAGAAACAGGTAATATTTTACTAAATTATAAAAAAATAAATTTAAAAGGGCAATTTCCAAAAATAGAAAACAAAATTAAAATGATCTTAAATGTATATTCAATTGGTAATATACCCAGACAAGAGTTATTTCATGTGACTTTAATTTGACTATAATTTCCTAAGGGGATGTATCATGAGGACAAACAGCTCAAACAAATTTTGAACTCAACTCTGTAGTTAAACAGATCAGCTAGTAATGAAATTGTTATTCTGAGTCTTTTTTGTGTGTAACATGGCAAATAAATAAATAATACAATACTTAATTCTATTATTATTTTCAGTGTTATTTAAAATTAGAAGTACAGGTGAAAGAAGTTATATATGTACAGTAGCACTCGTTATGTACAAATACCACAGTTCTGATTTTGAGTTGAAACAGTGTGAACTGAAGACACATTTTATATAAAAACAAACCAACAAAACAAAACCCTGACTAACCCTGACTTTTGAAAGGCTAGGAACTACTAATCCTATTGACAATGAGTATCCTAGCCCCAAAGTTTGTATACTATTTTCTACTAAAGAGTCCAAAGCTCTGATGCAAAGTCCCAGACAAGAGTTGCAGAAAGTCTAAGAATAAGATTGAAGAGACTCCAGTGATTAAAATGACAAACAATGCAATAGAATAATAAATGTAATGTGTTAAAATATGTCAAACATGTCTAAATTTTTTTTCTTTTTCTGTCAGCACTTAATAAGCACTATAGTTTATTAATTACAAGGAAAGTATAGTCACTCCCAGTGGGTTTAGTACCTAAGAAATAAATGTCAAGGTAAATATGTCAAAATTCATAATCTAATAATAAAATTCATCAGCCACCAGTGAAAGAACCTAGAAAGTGAATTCACTCTCTTAAAATCCAGTAAATAAAAGGAAAGAGTCAACTATTTGACTTGACTTTCCTATATAAAGGATTTCACTATTTAATCTCATTGTAGATGAAGGGAATTTTTTTCTTTAGAAGCATGCTGCTAATAAATATAAAAATAATGATAGAATTGGAACATGCATTTTCAATCCCTAATAAGTTAGTGGAATCATTGAGCTTGATTGTTACTGACATCAAACAAGAGAAACAAGCAAAAGTTATATAACTTCCAATAAAAGAACACAACACCAAGCATGAAATAGACTTGCCAAAAGAAAATCAAACTGATTCTATTCAAAACTTTATATCCAGCTAACAGATTACAGCAAACTCAGAGGACTGAAGAACATGATAAAGCACTCCACAGGGATGCCATCATTAAAATCCAGACTGTAGCAACTACAGTACAAATGACCAGCCTTCTTCAACATTGATTTGTTACAGAGGGGGAAAAAAGCAAAAAAGAAAGATGAAAGACAAAACTATTGATTAAAGAGACTAAAAAAACGGAACAGATTTGTAAATTCTGGGCATGTTAGGGAATATGGATTATACTGAAAGACAACAAAATCAAAACATTATGATGTTTACAAGACAATTGGGAATTTAAATACTGGCTAGCTACTGATGCCTTCAGGAATTAAATGTGAAATGTGAAACAATATTAATTAAATCTATAATAATTTTTCTTTTAGAAATTCACACAGAAATATTTGAGGAAAAATATGATGTTAGAATTTGCATTAAAATAATACCTGGGTGTGGGTAAGGCACAAGTTTATGGGAGAACAGAATACTCATAGAGCCTTGCAGTGGAGTTACTTCAAGGGGATAAAGGACACACTGGAGTTGGTTACACTACGCTATGCATGTTCGCACCTGTTTGAAAATTCGTACAATAAACGTGAGGAGCAATTCACAACTATGAACTCAATTCAACTCATTAGTAATTTTGATATTTTTGAATTATAAAAACTAAACACCATAAAAATTCTAAAAGAGTTGCAAGTTTGGAATGGGCATTGCATTTGTTGCTACTTTAGTAGTTCTTGTCATCAGTTCAAATTACATTCTCAATTTTACATAACATTCAAGTTTACCTGAAAGATTTGTATCACAGACCCAGACAAGTATTCCTGCAATAACAGCACATCTAAGACCACATACTTATTTTTTAATATCTATAGTAAAATAAAATATAATAGCTTCTTATAAGGAGCTAGAAAATACAAATAAGCATGAAAATTTTGTTTTTACATTATGTTTTTAAATTTAAAGCAATGCTTTCTCAGAATCTATAAGAGTAATTTTTAAGAGGATATAGTACTCTTAAAATGCAATTTAGCATAATCATGGAATCTTTGGAGAAGCAACTGTTTGATTTCAAAATAATAAAGGAGGCACATAAGCAAAACAGCACTGTGTAGGAGAAAAAGTGCTACCTTAGGAATAGAGAAAAGTAGGTTCTAATTCTCACTATCATTACCTTTGTGGCCTAAGGGAAATCATACATTGGGATTTAATTTTTTTCATTAGTACCATAAAGTGAGAATATATTGTTTGTATAAATATCTCCAACTGTTTTAAAAAACAAAGTGTTTTCTCATCTTTGAAATAGAGTGATTACAATAATATTAATATTTTACTGGGATATTTTGAGTGTCATGCTATAGAAAAGCAGGGCACAATTATTTAGCTAACAGAGAGCCTGCAAATTTACTCTCAGCTAGTAAAACCTGATTTTCCTTTCACACTAAGAGCAGTGAGTGAACTGGAAACAAACATGAAAAAGAATCCATATTTGTTGACTTAAAACGCAGACTACATAGTGCTAGAGGTTAGTGAAAACCTCCTCTCCCAGGTAGTGTTTTTCAGTGTGGAGGTCAGGGAGAGTCCCAGGGTCTGGAAACTGAAAGCAGAGAAATAAATAGAGCCGTATAGGGAAAGTGGCTCTAATCAGCAAGGGACAGAGATCCTCCACTGCTCTCATGTCTGGTCACAAAGAAAAGGCAATTTTATTGTATAACCTCTGTGCCCTAGAAAAGGCTTAGAAAAGTTAAAGCTACTTCTAGTGAAGTTGAGAAAATGTCTTTTTAAAGTATGGGTGAGGATTTTGACAACTCAAGATTCCCGCTTAAACACTGGTTGACAACATTTTATTTCAATTTTCTCAGTTAAACTTGAATGTTTTATTTATTTCAAATGGGTGTGTACTAAATTTATATTTAAAAAATCCAGAATGTCCCAATTTAAACTGTACAGCAAGTCTCAAATAAGTTTTAGTATTAAATTTCATGCTTGCCAAAGAGCAAATCAAATATCAAAATGACTAGGTCTACTGCAGTTCAGGAAGGGATATACGTATCTTTTCATATATATTGTGAATATATATGTATTCACATACATACAGTGTAGATATATACATAATGTGCATAAGTATGTGTATGTATACACATCATACATACATGTGGTGTATGTTTGTATACATACACATATACCTAAAAGTGTATGATGATAGCTTAATATATTCTAAGAAAGGTGCCAAAAACATACATTGGAGAAAAGATAGCCTTTTTAATAAACAATGTTGGGAAAACCAGATATCCAAATGTGGATGAATAAAACTAGATCCCTATCTCTTTTGCTAGATTAAAATCAACTCAAAGTGGATCAAATACCTAAGAATTAGACAAGAAACACTATAACTGCTAAAAGCACACTCCAATATACAGGTTCACACAATAACCTTCTTAAGACTCATAAAGCTCAAGAAATAAAACCAAGAATCAATAAGTGGGATGGCATTAAATTAAAAAAACTTATTCACAGCAAAGTAAACAAGAGTGTGAAGAAAGAGCTTACAAAATGGGATTAATATTCAGGATATTTAAAGAACTCAAAAAACACCAGTAAAACAAATAAACCAGTCAATAAATGGGTAATGATCTAAATAGGCATTTCTCAAAATAAGAAATAAAAATGGCCAACAAACATATGAAAAAATGTTCATCATCCTTAGCAATCAGGAAGATGTAAATAAAAAAAGAAACTACATGGAGATTTCATATCATTCCAGATACAACAGAAATCATCAAGAATACAGAAAAAAGTCATTGCCAATCATAATACCAAGGGAAAGGTACGCATACATTGTTGGTGGGAATGCAAATTAGTACAATTACCTTGGAAAGCAGTACAGAGATTCCTCAAAAAACTAAAAATGAAATCACCATATGACCCAACCCTCCTACTCCTTTGTTCTTATCCAAAGGAACTAAAATCAGCATACTATAGTGATACATGCAAACCAAAGTTTATAGTCACACAATTCCCAATATGCAAGTCATGGAAACAGCCTAGGTGTCTGTCAACAGACTAATGGATAAAGAAAACGTGTATACCTGCTACAATGGAGTTTTCTTCAGCAATACAGAAAAATGAAATTGTCATTTTCTGCTAAATGAATGGAACTGGAGAATATCATGCTAAGTGAAATAAGCCAGACTCAAAAAGTTAAAGGTTGAATATTTTCTCTTATAGGTGGGAGATGGAGAGAAACAAGAAAGAACAAAAGGGGATCACATGAAAATAAAAGGGAGATCAATAGAATATAGAAGGAGATCAAGAAGGAGAGAGAAGGGGAGAGCATGAGGAAGTACTGAAGAATGAAATGCTCCATAATTATGCAGTTTATCTATGAATGTGCCACAATGGATCCCACTTTCATATATGATTGTAGTGTACTAATTAAAATAATAATAATATAATGACAATAATAGAAGAGAGAAATAGAGTAGAGCAGGTTGGATTAGGGAGATGGGGGGCAGAGAGGGAAATAGTACTGGGGAATGAAATTGATCAAATTATGTAATGTGCACATATGAATAGGGTATAATGGATCCCACACTTATGCATACTTATAATGCAACAATAAAATTTTAAAATAAATTTAACAAGATAAATAAATGGAAAGATATCCATGTTCATTGAAAGACTTATTAGTATATTCATAAATATTCATGTAACACAAAGAAATACACAAATTCAATAAAATTCCCATTAAGCTCAATAGTCATTTTTACAGAATCAGAAGAAAATTCTAAAATTAATATGAAACGACAAAAAACCCAACTACTGCAAACAATTTTGAGAAAGAAGTATAAAACGGAATTAGTTATCTTTCCTGATTTCAAAATATATTACAAAAATACATCAATCAAAATGTTACGGTACTAGAATAAAAACAGACATAAGAACTCATGAAACAGAAGAAAGAGTGAACCCAGAGATAAATCTACACATATATTGTCACTGATCTTTGACAAGTGGAAAGAATACACAAGGGAAAAGGAAAGTTTCTCTAAAAAGTGTTGAGAAAACTAATGGCTTCAAGGAAACTGAACCATGATTGAACACTGTACACAAAAATGACACAAAATGAATTAAGACGTAAACAGGACTCAAAGAAAATCTAAGGGAAAAGCTTCATGGTATTGGTTTTGACAATGATTTCACAGATATAACATGAAAAGCATAGGTAATGAAAACAAATGCTATTGCATCAGACTACAAAGCTTCTTCACATAAAAAGGAATTCTTCAACAGAGTGAAAAAATCCTATGAAATGAGAGAAAATATTCATAAAATCATGTATCATACATGGGATAATCTTCAAAATATATAAAAGAATTCCTATAACAAAGTAGCAAAACAAATACATGTACACACAGGAAAAAAAACAAACAAACCTAAAAGCAATAAATGAATAGCCCAATCAAAAATAGGGCAAAGGGCTTCATCACTAATCATCAGGAAAATGAAAATCAAAAGTATAATGAGATATCACCTCCAATGTGTTAGAATGCTTATTAACAAAAAATCAGAAGACAAGTGTTGGTCTGGATTGGGAAATCTGTAATCCTTGTACACTGCTGACAGGAATATCAATTGCTATATACAGTTAATGGAAAACTGTATGGAAGTTTCTCAAAAATTAAAAACAAAAGTACTACATGATCCAGCTATTCTACTTCTGTGTTTTTATCCAAAATAATTTGAATTGGCGTCTGTAAAGATATACCAACACTCCCAAGTACACTGTAGCACTTTTTGCAATAGCCAACATGTAAAAACCATCCAAAGGCATAGCACCAGATGAATGGATAAAGAAAATGTGGTCTATACTTTTTAGCCTTAAAAAAAAAAAGGAAATTCTAAAATATGTGATAGTACAGAGAAAGCTTGAAGATGTTTTGCTAAATGAAATACGCCAGTCACAGAAAAATACTACAATTCCACTTAAATAAGGTTTCTAAAATAGTCAAATCTACAAAATTAAAGGCTAGAATGGTGGTTGCCAGGGGCATGGGTCAGGGCTTGGGGTTAATAATAAAAGAGGCATAAAATTTTAGTAAAGCAAGATAAACAAGTTCTAGATTTGTGCTGTATATAATATTCTCCCCATAGTCAAAAATAATGTATTGTAAATACGAAAAAAGTTTGGTGAATGTAGATCTCATGCTATGTATTCTTACCACAGTAAAATAACACCATCTAAAACAGTTATACATTAACTAGTTTATAAAACCAAAATGATTAACATAGGTACCCTTTAAGGAATATGACTTGTTAAAAATGACATTTCATCATTGTAAAAGTAATATGTATGACGTGGACCATCTAGGGTACAATAGAAAATATAAAGAATAATAAAATCAAACCATAATCTAACCAACTAGAGATAAGCACTATAAACATTTTCAGAAACTGCCTTCTAGTGAAAAAAATGTATTTCTTTAATAAATCTGAAAAACTATCTTATTTTCCTAAATAAAACATTTTATTCAATTTAAAATATATTTGGAAATACAAATAAAAGTGGGGGAACAAGCTCCTCCTTTAAAACATAAATCTACTCTCCATCAATGAGGAAGTGGGACTAAATTATCAACAAGAATCTTTTGGATTCTCATTTTAAACAATTGTTTCCATGAATTCAATCTTTCATTAAACCAAATTTTCATTAAGATTAGCAACATTTATCTTTAGGGTAGTTGAGTAAGTAGGAAGCAATTCTCTAGACAGTGTTCAGTGATTATTTTTTCTTTTAACTAAATTGAATGTATTAGTTGAATAAACTACAAAAATAAAAAAAACTGTTCAATGCATCTCTCTTTCTACTTATCTACCTCACCTCAGCTATTTCTAAAGTCCAGAGTATACACAATTTCTGACAGGAAATAAGTGGCAGAATGTTGGGTAATGCAAATAGCACTAGCTTGAGCAAGCATGAAACCAAACAATCATTCTTTATAACCCAGTGAGCTATGCATTAAAAGCTCCTAACACTCTCCCAGAAACATTCACTGTCAACTAAAAAGCAGCCATATCATGACCTACGAGATAACAGAAAAAGGAATTTCCTGTCTAATGAGTGACGGAAACAAAAGCGACCAAATTGACAATACTTTGATGCACAATGAAAGAAGCTTGCATTTCTATACTGGTTATATATTTTTTGATTGCATGAACTCCCACTGTTCTAGTTTTACAAGTGGAATTTAAGTATTTGAAAAATGTCCTAATATAAACAGAAAATATTTTTCAGATATCCAAAACTTCTTAAAAACAGAGCATGTAAATAATTGTTTAAACTCAGTCTTCACCATCGAGATATGGCGTTTACTTAAGCATGAAGAAAGCCAACATCTGATTAAACACAGTAAATTTGTTTTTGTTATGGTTGACAGGGTCTTGCTATATTGCTCAGGCTGGCCTCTGACTGGCAATTCCCCGGCCTCAATCTCTTCAGTAGGTGAGAGTATAGGCATGTGCCACTGTACCAGGCTGGCTTTGTGTGCTTTAAACTCACCTTTCACTGAATACTATACATATATTCAAGTGCTCACTACCTGTGACTTGTTCTCATAAAGAGCAAATCCTGTGTCAGAATAATCACAGGCTCCTTTTCTAGGATGTAGGACACAAAGCCCATAAACTGACATAGGTGAATTAAAGCTGCATCTGATAACAAGTTTCTGATTGTCAGTTCATCTCTTCCAGCACAGAATTAAAAAAACACACACACACACAAAAACACAAAATTGGTAAGAACTGAAAGGACATAAAAATTGAATCCTAACACAGAGTGTCTAGCCTTGTGATTTCTTGTAATCATTCTGAATGAGATAGACTGCTATCCTGTACTTCACTTATTTGGTTGAAATCTCACTTTTTAAAAAATTGGCTTACTTGATAAATAATTAATGTAACTAGATTTCACTATCTTAAAATGCAAATTCAATTGCTTTTAAAATATTTACAGTATTGCATAATCATCAACATAATTGAACTGTGGAACACTTCCATCATCCCAAAGGACCATGTTACTCCCTCCCAGATGAAGTAAGGGGATGATGAAGTAAGGGGGAAGGAGAAAAAGGGAGTGGAGAGCAGGAGAGACAAAGAGGACCTTAATCCTAAAGAGTGAAAATGATGCTTAACTTTTTTTAAATTCTGGAAATATAAATTCAAAAATTTTAAAGTATATTTATCACTTTTTTCTAGATAATTTTTTTCCTTTCTTATTCATTGGTCAAAACCATTCCTTTATTAATCACAAAATGGGCAAAAGATCTGCAGCAAAGGGCTTTGTAAGTCACGGGTCTCCTCTACTAGAGCACTGGGGCATCTTGATTGGTTTTATCACTCTGCTAATGATGGAGTTCAATTTTCACTGACAATTATTGGACTTAGTCCATGTTACCTTGGGATATTTTAAAATAATGCAAGTATTTTCCTTTCATTCTTTCATCTAACACCCAGTTTCAAGACTCAATTCATATTTTCTTTCAGTTCTTAACAATCTTTTGCTTTTTTATTTGTTTTAATTAGTTATGCATGACAGTAGAATCCATTTTGACACATCATTCACATATGGAGTATAACTTCTCATTCTTCTGGTTGTATATAATGTAGAATCAGTTGGTCATGTAATCATATATGTACAAAGGGTAATAATGTCCGATTCATTCTACTATTCTTCCTACCCCCACACCCCTACCCTCCCTTCACTCCCCTCTGCCTAAGCCAAAGTTCCTCTATTCTTCCCTAGTCTCCGCCCCTATCCCGCCCTTCTTGTGAATTAGCATCCGTATATCAGAGAAAACATTTGGCTTTTGGTTTTTGGGGATTGATTTATTTAACTTAGCATGATGTAATCTTTTGCTTTTTACCCCTGTGATAGAAAAAGATGGACTTGACCATCAGAAAACTGGCATCAATTGCAATTTTAATTCATCTATTTTCACCTACTCCTCCTTTCCTAAGGGCATGCTCTAGGTTTTCTATTCGTTTCTTGCCCAATTTCAAACACCATTTTTACTGATTTGCTCTGCACTGACCTAGGATATAGGCAGACACTAACATTTTCCCCAAACTTACTTTTCTTTGAAATTTGCTAGGGCAGCAGAATCAGTGTCACATTCTCCAAATTACCATGCAACTCTTCAAAAAACCGCCCGCCAGGAATTACCATTAAACTTTTCAGTATCTTGAGCTACATTTCACAGACAGATATATAAGCCCTGCAGTCTTCAGAGATAAAGTTGCTTTATTGCTTAGATAAAATAGATTTCATTAGAGATCATTCTTCCTAGCCCTGAGAAACAGAAACCTTAGTAACCTTCATTCTATAGTCTTCTTTTTTAAGTTGCAAAGTGTGCTCATTACTCTTATCTGTGAAATACACAATTTCCTTATATTTATTCCTTACTTTAATCAGAGGCTACAAAGAACTCCAGAGAAAATTATCAGGGTCATATTAATCTATAGTTAGAAATTCTAGTTATTTGTAAACTAATTCTGGGACTATGAATCAAAACCAAAAACTCTGTGTAAGTTCATAAACAGTATTTTAAATCATCTTAATACTACATTCTAACATCTGAAGACTTATCCCATGGTGACACATTTATTCTGGATATATCATTATTCTATAAAAACATAATTCAAATGTGATACTAGTGGCTGAAAGGGGTCTCCAGATACCAACTATTCACTCTGTTAGAGTCCCATTTCAAAATTATAAAAGAGCCACTCAGATTAATTCCAATTAAATTATAAATTATTCTAATTATTTTGAGTTTGTGTTTGGAAGAAACCAGAAGAATATCTATTATTTTGTGATTAAAAAATTCCTTTTCATGATTCATAGTATTACATTCCCTGGGGAACTGGCACACCACTGACTACCAGGTTGTCCAGCTTTAGCATTCTTTTGAGTGCTCTAGGAGGGCTTTCAAATCCTTCACTTAGTTCTTCCTAAATTACACTATAAAAACATGCAAGTAGAAGTCATAAGAATGGTTTTTCAAATGGTTACATAGCTGTAGTTAATACTGTGATTAAAAAATGCATTCATGTAATTTGTTTTTCTATAAAGGATATGGCAACAATTTCAGTGAAGTAGACTGAAACCAAATAAAACATAACTTACTCATCAAGTAGGTATGTAAAAACCAACCAATTCTAACTAAACACATTTTATTTATAAAGCAACACCAATTTAATTTAATACATTAAATTTCATTATTAAAAAACAAACTGAAATTAGGACACTTCTTTAAAAAATACAAGAACCCACTTACATAATATCACTTGTCTCCAAAATAATTATTTTAGCATTTAATTTTAATTAGTGTATAAGATGATAACATAGTTTCTTAAAATTATATATTTCTCTTGTTTAGAGACAGTATCAGAGAATTAAAAATCTGATAGCAACATAAACTTTACTTTCTCAAAAAATAACCCAGTATTACAATTAATAATAAATATATCCATCAATCTCTTATTTAAAACAATATTAACTGGGAAGCTATATTGTGGCTGACATTATATGAGTGACCAAGACAGAAATAACCTATGCCTCAGTGCTTGCTTATACACTCTCATGTTTGCTTACACATATATATCTTGGGAGGTGTGGTGGAGGGATAATTGTACATAATAATTTTTAAAAAGATAAACGAGGTACCACGGGAATATATTATAATAGCATCTTAACCATTGTAAAAAAATCAGAATGTTCCTGGGAAGTCAATATTTAAGCTACAATGTCATGAGCAGTAAATAAAATCATTGCTTTGAACTATATAAACCCAGGACAGGGAGACACTGCTTCTGGGAACCCTGTGGTGCAAGAGTGCTAGGGGAACGCCCATTTAAAGATGACTCCTGTGGATAGGGAGAATTCTGTGCTTGCCATGGAATTCTCTAGTTCAAAAGTACTGAATTCAAATCCCAGCTATCCCAGGTAGAAGAGATGGGCATAAAATACTAAGGCCCACCAAGCTGCTTTGCTCAACTTCATCCTATTTCCCTCAGAAAGATTTTTCACACTGAAACCCTTTGATGCTCATACCTATATAATGAACACATGGGCTCTCATTCTTGGTTAGACTCCACAAGAGCTGGATTGCCCACCAAGTCCTACTTCCCCTTATAAATGAGTTTTTTTCTTTATTTCCTATAATTTCTTATTTTCTTAATCTGACCCACCACCTGCATTGGGAGAACTGTTTGATGCTGCATGGGTCACAGTACTACAACTTGAAATATTGAAGTAAAAAATTTACCATGTAGAAGGAAACATGGCAGGCAAAGATTTGATGGTGAGGAAACATGGCATTTTAAAAAAACAGAACAATAAGGATGAAAGTGGAGAAAAAGGAAAGGAGAGACAATAGATGTGGTTGAAGAAGAAATGAGACATCGAAGAAACAGTTTGGTACCCTAAGGATTGCAATGGGAAGCAACTGAAGTTATCTGGGAAATATCAATCTGCATGTAAATGTGTTGAGAGAGCCGGGCGCTGTGGTACACACCTGTAAACTCAACACTTTGAGGGGCTGAGACAGGAGAATCATGAGTTCAAAGCCTGCCTCAGCAACGATGAGGCACTAAGCAGCTCAGTGAGACTCTGTCTCTAAATAAAACAAAAATAGGGCTGGGGATGTGGCTCAGTGGTCCAGTACCCCTGAGTTCAATCCCCACTACCAAAAACAAAACAAACAAACAAAAAATGCATTGAAGGTTTTGTATATACCTTCATTAGGGATATTGGACTGTCGTCTTTTTTTTTTTTTCTAATAATATCCTTCTCCTGCCCAGTGTGGTGGTGTCCACTTATAATTCCAGCAACTCGGGAGGCTGAGGCAGGATTCCAAATTCAAAGCTGCCCTCAGCAATTTGCAAGGTCCTTAAGCAACTTGGTGAAACCCTGTCTCAAAAAACTCAAAACAAAACAAAACAAAACAAAACAAAAACCTTATCTGGTTTCAGTATCAGGGGAACAGTGACTTTGTAAAATAAGTTTGTAAGTTGTCCCTTTGGTAGAGAGTATAAGGATTAGAATTAGAATTAAATTTTTACTTGGTAAAATCTGGCAATGAAGCCATCAGATCCTGTGCTTTTCTTTGATAGGAGTTTATTTACTGATTCAATCTCCTGAATCATTATTGGTCTATTCAGATTTTCTTTTTCTTTATTTAGTGTGAGAGCAGTATGTATCCAAGAATTTACCCATTTCTTCTAGGTTATCCAATGTATTTATGCATATTTGTTCACAGGAGTCTGTTTGAATCCTTTATATCTGTGGCTTCAACTGTATCCGCTTTCATTTCTGAATTTTAGTCTTTTCTATTTTTACCTTATGTAGTCCAGCTAAATAATAAACTTTTCAAAACCCCAACTTATATTGATTTTTTGTATTGATTTTCTACTCTATTTCATTTATTTCTACTCTGATTTTGATTATAAATTTCCATTCTTCTGCTAATTTTGGGCTTCACTATTCTTATCCTATTCCCTCGAGGTATAATTTTAAGGGTTCTTTTTAATCTTTCTTTTTAGGTTTTGATATGTGTTTATAAACTACCCTGATAGAACTACTATTGTTACTGCTTTATTGCATGTTTTATATGTCATCTTTCCATTTTCATTTGTCCACAAATATATTTTTCAAATTCTATTTTAATTTCTTCTTTGACTCACTGGCTTTTTAGAAGCATGTTTAATTTTCAGATATGTGTGAATTTCTAAAATTCCTCCTGTTGATTACCAATTTCATACTATTGTGATCAGAAAAGATACTTGATATAATTCTTCAGATCTGTTAATATTTGCTTTCTATATTTATGTGCTCGAATTGTGGCTGCATATGTATTTAAAATTGTTATATCGTGGTGAATCAATCCTCTTATCATTAATGTATGATCCCTCTTTGTCTCCTTTTATAATTTTAGACTCAAGGTCTATTGTATCTTATGTAAGTGTAGGTAAGCCTGCTTTCCTTTGGTTTTTCCATGGGCATAGGGTATCTTTTCCATCATTCTAATTTTAATCTACTTTTGTCTTTAAAGGCGAAGTAAATCTCTCATAGGCAGCATACAGTTGCATTTTTTTTATGATTCATCCAGCCACTCACAACATTAGATTGTGCCACAGAAGATGGTACCGAGGCTTAAGTTCTAGGTACCAGCCCAACACTGAGCAGTCCTAAAGTCTGTGTTCACAAGTGCCAGCCGGGTGCCTGAGGCTGGTGGTGCTGACTTAGCACAGGGGCTGACCTGAAACTTAGGGCTATGTGGACTGATTCTTGCTCTGGGATGATCTCGAACATGAAGCAGGCCTGGAAGCAGGGAGGATTAGGGGCAGGTCTGAAGTCTAGGGCTACTAGGCTCAGCCATACAGTCAGATGAGCCTTGATACTGAGTCAGTGGAACAGGCCTGCAGCTTGAAATTGTGGAATCTGATCTGGCACTGGGGCATGTCTAGAAACTCTGAGCCCAGGAACTGGCCTTGAGTCTGGGGTCACCAGGGCCTGCCCAGTGCTCATTTTTATTAGGGGAGGCCCAGTGTTAAGGTACAAAGCAAAAATAAGTGTCCACTCTTCCTTCTGCTAGTCAATGAAATCTCTCATTAAGCTGGCTCTTCGGGCTTGGGAGATGGGGAATGTAATGTAATGTAATATAAACCTTTCTTTCTACCTTAGTCCATTTGTCCTTTCTTATTCTGTGCTACATCTAGATCTTTTTATCTCTCACCTGGTCTCCTTAGCTCTAGAGAAAGTACTTTTGCATGTTAATAGTTTTTCAAGTTGGGATTTCTGCAAGCGGATAAGTGCTAGAAAGTCCTATTCTACCATCTTTCAGATATCCAGTCCACCTTTGAGATTATTAATTTACTGAAGGCTACTTTAAAAAGAAATAATGATCAAATTTTTAATTCACTTGATTTCTGATTTACTCTTTTCTATTCAAGCAATATCTCTCGTATCCATCTGCTATTACAGATTAATTGCACTCTGTTTCATTTAACTTTTGCTATCTCAGTGCTGTGGTCTATCATCAGTGAGAGTGGGAAAACAGACCATCCTGAAGAAAGGACAATTTTGGTATTTGGTCTCCTGGTAATAAGTTCTCTAATTCTCCTCATCATTGCTAATCATCTGAACACTTACAGATTTCCTCCAATCCAATCTCATATACTCACTCACTGTACCACAAAATATAAATGATGGTTCTGCTGGTTTAAAATATGATTGCTCCTCTACTGTATTCTAACTAAACGACCAATTTCTTATCCTTGGACATATTGCTTTTCCAGCAATCTGGAACCTTCCTTTTGAGTATGGTGCCATCTTGGGGTCTTGCCCACCTTCGATTAAGAGCCTTCCTGTGCAGGTATTGAGATGCGGTTTCCTTCCCAAATACAATATATTTTTGGCCTACTGTGTATTTTCTGCTTATTTCCCAGCATAGTCATTAATTAAATTATATATGATGTATTTACTTTCTGTTTCATCTAGGGATTTGAGTTGTGAGTAGAACATTGCTGCATGTGCTTGGTTTATAATAAGAAACAAAAAAAGTCTATTAATTTTCTTCTCAAAAAGGAATTTAACATCAAGTATGTGTTTAATTTATATAAGGGAATATCAGAAGTTCTAATAGTTTCATCTTTCTGAAAATAATATTGTGTTCACTTAGGGCAAAGAGCTAATATATTTGTTTTACTATTTCAATAACTTGTTTTTATCCTTTCTAATTAAACAATTTAAGAGATTCACTTTGAACATTCTTTATGATGGTATATACTAAAATACCTGTATATAAAACCATAAATCTGCATATTAGGTATGAGAGAAGATAGGTTCAGGAATCTGAAATGAATAAAATATAAGGAGGTAGGAGGTACTAAAGTGTGGGAGAAGATGAAATACGTAACATGCCTAGATCTGAGCTGAATGACAGATCATCTGTAAGAAGACAACAAGGGAACAATGATGAGGTGTTCATTTTTTTTAATTGAAAACCTTTCTTCAGTGTTAACATGTGTTCCTCACAAGTAGGGTAGTAGACAGAATAAGGACAACAGCTGCATTCTACTCTCATCTCTGTCATTTGCACAGAAAAATTTACTTTCCCTCTTTATGACTAAGCTTTCTCACCTGTACACTGAGTTACCTTCCTCAAAATTCCACTGTGATGATTAAATAAATGGGTCAATTTGTATATGTAGAACATTGACTAATCTATACTATATAATATGAAACTGTTGGTTATCATTGTCATTATTATCATTGTGATTATTATTATGCTACGAATTCCATGACAGATTTTTGAAACTCATTCAGGAGTTAAGAAAATTCCACTCAAGGACTGGGTATAATCAGCCCATAAACTTCTAGCAGATAGGTTTTCCAGAGAAGTCCATGTTTGTTGTCCTAATTAAGCCAAAATTTTGGATACATAAAGTTATTTATTCTTTGCATAAATAAAGTGATATATGTGATATAAGCTGTCTTTGGAAAACTCAATATCCTCACTGAAATATAAGCTTGGGCTTATTTCCTCTGGTATATATTTGTATCTATATTTTCTTATGATAACTAACAGAGAAATTTATTTCTAGTATGCCTATTATTAGAATCTATTCAAAACTACTTTAAAGAAAGCGTGTTTATTTTATAGTTATTAAGAGTGTAAAAGTATGCTTGAGTTTTGTAATTAAACAGAAAAAAATTTCTACTACATTCCAGATCAAGATTTACACATAGTTTTTACTGATGAGTCTAAGCAAATAATGTTGTTTAAGCAATTATCTAAAAACATTTCTTAAAAATCCCACATAAGGATCAAATAGATTTCCTTATTACAGGTAATTGCCATCATTTGTCCATGAATTAAAGTTATAATGAACATAATTATCCTGCGATATCTCTTGGTAACTCCAAAATAACAGAATAGCCTAAAGATGTTTGAAAATTTTAATTGAATCATATCATCCAGGATGTGTTAATGGGACAGTTGTTTAATATTCTGAAAACAGAAGAACATGCAAATATGTTCTCACAGCACACCCATGGATTTGTAAAAAGTACATTTAATATTAAAGTTCTAATTTTGCATCCCAAAAATCTAAATACTACTTAAGTCTTACAGAAATTAGTAAAGTCTGAACAGGAATGTCTAATCACCTTACATAAGGCGACCTGGAATTATCTGTGACAACTTACATAAAATGATCTATTTCTGTGTATTATATTACTACCACTCACTAATAATGGTTTGCAAAATCCAATGAGAAAAACTTCAATCTAAATTTATTTTCTACATTATGTCCAAAATTAGTGTTTCCCTGATTTATCAAATAGCTACTTGACCCTTAGGATATGCAATCTATATTTCCTTATATATTTCAAGATATTTTATAAATACCTGGACCAGATTTTATGGTCCTCTATCCTCTTGCAATTTTTTTCTCCTAAGTCAAAAGATACCCATTCTTTTGAAATCAATTGCTTATTTTGTAAAATATTTTTGTAAATATCTTATTTCAGGTACATTTTATATGCTAAAATTTACCCCCAAAATGTATTTTTCTGTTTATAAATGTAGTATATGCTCATTGAACACACTGTGCTTTAAAGCAAAACTTAGAAAAGACAATTAAAACCCACATTACTGCCGTATCCTAGCTATCTTTTTTCACCAACGTTGCTCAGATTATTCCTTGTCTCCATGTTGCACCCAATGTGATTTTTATAAACACAATCTTCTTAAGTCATTTGCCTGCTTAATTCCCTCCTATGTCACCACTGCTCCCTCCCCACCACACACACATGCACGCGCTATCAGAGTTAGGATAATGTCAAATTCCATAAAATGTTTTCTTGTCATCTGTTCCATTACCTTCTTTGCCATTATCCTTTCTCTCTCTCTTTCTTCCAAACTCTGCTAGGAACACCAACATTATTTTGTATCCTCCTCTAGTTGGTTAAATAGTGTTCCCTACAAGATTGAAACCTATTCAGAATCTCAGGTGATCTCAATATAGAAAATAGGTTCTTTGCAGATATAATTAGCTAAGAGAATTCTGATAAAAATCATTCTGAATTTCCTATGGGCTCCAATCCAATAACTGGTATATTTATAACAGGAACAGAAGACACAGAGACACACAGGAAAGGAGGCCATCCAGGGACTTGCTCTGTTGACTAGAGCTGAGGCACACAAGAAGTCACCAGAAACAGAAGGAAGGCAACAAAGAAGGATGCTCCCTGACAGTCTCTGGAGGGATAGTGCCCCTGCTGGCATCTTGATTGCTTCCATAACTGTTAGAGAATGATTGTTTATTGTTTTAATCCCACCTCCCCCAATTTGTGTTTTTTTCTGAGTGCAGGCAGTCTGACAGAACTGTGCATCAAGTACCTGGGTTCCTGGCAGAGGGCAAATGACAGACTCAGGCATGAACACTCATTTTGTGAATGTGGTGTGGAGGAAGGGGGCAACATTAAACACATTACTGGCCCAGATTTAGTTCCAGAAGACCCGATGGGGGTCTCTTTCTACTTCCTCTTTTGTAGATCTCTGGAACAGTCTGGCTCCTAGCTTTTCTGAAAATTCTTTTATCTGATTACCTTCTGAGTCTTTGAGCAAAACCATATTCTTTCTGCAAATTGCTCTTTTTGTTTAAATACCCAGAACTAATGTCTCCTACTGCAATCCAAGAATAGTAATTATACTGTTCAAATGTAGATGTGATCAATACATAACATGAACTGCTTACTTAAGTAGGTGTTGGTTTACAGATGGTCACCTGATCAAAAAGCTCCTAGTTTAGATTGTCAGGCCATGTAAATGATGAATGATGCCACTGGAAATTCATGACTTGCCATTATTTTCTGAGAAGCCACTTCCATTTCTTCATGTATTGCATGTATTAAAGCAAACTCTACTCTTCTCCTTCATTTATTTAACCCTTTATAAATGTAAATGCAAATATAAAATTTATTTGTTAATTTTTTAAAAATTTACTGAACTAAATATCCTCAATGAAAATCATCTAAAATAAACTATTTCATGAAGAAAGTTACCTCTAATAAGTCAAGGTTCTGTTATAATGAATGGTACTGTCTTTGCACAAATAAATCATTTACAGTAAATTAGCACTTTACAATATAAAGACCAACATATGTGATGAGCTACCACTTGATAGACTTCCTTATTTCATTAAAATGATAATTAACATACGAAGAAACTATTCTTGCAATACATATCATTTAAGTATCCAGAACATTTTTTCTTAGAAACTCCTTACTAAAGGAAAACCAATGTTAACATTGCATAGGTGAAGACTAATTTGAACATCAAGATGAAAACAGGAATACGCTTTACACATACAGAAATACTAAATGTTAACTTTAAAGGGTCAATAACAACAAAATGATGTTCCTTAATTTCTTCAGTGGCTTAACAGTTGTTTGCTTTTGTATTTAAACATATAAAACATCATCTAAATATGCTTGCATTTGTCCTCCACTCAGGGATTTGCCTAGGGAGTCTCTTCACCTGAACTCAGGTGAACTCCACCACTGAGCCACATCCCCAGCCCTATTTTGTGTTTTACGAAGAGACAGGGTCTCACTGAGTTGCTTAGTGCATCGCTGTTGCTGAAGCTGGCTTTGAACTCTCAATTCTCCTGTTTCAGCCTCTCAAAGTACTGGGATTATAGGCTTGCACCACTGCGCCCGGCTAAGAACATACCTTTTAAGGCTGCAAAAACTTAAACCCACCATTATAAATACATTAGAATCTAAACTTTTAAAATTTGTTCTTTTTATTTACACATAACAGTAGAGTATATTTTGACATATTTAGGCAAACATGAAGTATCTGTTATTCTATTTAGGATCCCAGTCTTGTGGATGTATATGTTGTGGAGATTCACTGTGGTGTATGCATACGTGTACATAGGGAAGTCATATTAGATTCATGCCACTGTCTTTCTTATTCCTATCTCCCCTTCCTTCCCTTTATTCCCCTTTCCATTTCTTATGCCTGAAATTTCTAGCATGACATTTCATGGGTTAATACTTTCAGTGATGTTAAATAAAAGTAAGGCTATCAACCTTGTTTTCTTGCTCCCAACTTATTCATAATGCCACTAGCATTTTCCCATTGAGTAAAATGCTGTCCTTATAATATCAATATGTAAATTTAATACTACTGAAAAAGATATACATTAATTCCTATTTTCTTTTTTTTTAAATCAGAGATACTATATTTTTCAGTCTCTGTGGAATCATTCATTCTGCTGTCTTTCCTATTCCTATCTCACTCTCCTTCCCTTTATTCCTCTTTATCTAATTAAATGAACTTCTATTCCCCTCACTTGGTGTATATTAGCATCTACATATCAGAGAGAACATTTGACCTTCAGATTTTGAGGACTGGCTTATTTCACTTTGCATGAGTCTCCAGTTGCATCCATTTACCAACAGATGTCATAAAGTCATTCTTTTTTATGGCTGAGTAATATTCTATTGTGTGTGTATATATGTATATGTATGTATGTATACATATATACATACATACATATATATACATATACATATATATCACATTTTCTTCATCCATTCATCTGTTGTTGGGCACCTAGTTTGGTTCCATAGCTTTACTACTGTGAATAGAGGTGCTATAAACGTTTATGTGACTGTATCACTGTAGTATGCTGATTTTAACTCCCTTGGATATATACCCAGGAGTGGTATAAGCAGATAAAATGATGGATCCATTCAAAGTCTTTTGAAGAATTTTCATAATGCTTTCCAAGTATTACAGTAATTTGCAGTCCCACCAGTAATGTATGAGTGTACCCTTCTCCCCACATCTTCACCAACATTTATTGTTACCTGTATTCTTTTTTTATTTCTTCTAATCCATTATATATGACAGCAGAATGTTCTTTGATGCATTGTACACAAATGGAGCATAATTTTTCACATCTCTGGTTGAACACAAATTAGGGTCACACTATTTGTGCAAACATACATGTACCTAGGGTAATGATGACCATCTCATTCCACCATCTTTCCTATCCCCATGCCCCCTTTCTTTTCCTCCCTCCCCTTTGGCCAATCCAAAGTTCCTCTACTTGTCCAATGCACTCCCCTTACGGATTAGCATCCACTCATCAGAGAAAACATTCCGTTTTTTTTGGGGGGGGGATTGACTTACTTTGCTTAATTAGCATGATATTCTCTAACTCCATCCATTTACCTGAAAATGCCATAATTTTATTTTCTTTTATTGCTGAGTAATAGTCCATTGTGTACATATACCACAGTTTCTTTATCCACTTATCTATTGAAGGTCATCTAGGTTGGTTTCACAGTTTGGCTCTTGTGGATTGTGCTGTTATAAACATTGATGCAGCTGAATCACTGTAGTATGCTGTTTTTAAGTCCTTTGAGTACAGACCAAGGATTGGGATAGCTGGGTCAAATGGTGGTTCCATTCAAGTTTTCTAAGAAATCTCCATACTGCTTTCCGGATTGTTACCTGTATTCTTGATTGTTGCCATTCTGACTGAAGTGAGATGAAATCTCAGTGAAGTTTTAATTTGCATTACTTTAATTGCTAGAGAATATTTTTTCATATATTTGTTGATCATTCATATTTCTTCTGTGAAGAGCCTATTCAGTTCCTTTGCCAATTATTAACTGGGTTTGTTTTATTGGTATCAAGTTTTTTCAGTTCTTTAAATATCCCGGAGATTAATGCTCTGAATTACAGGTGGCAAAGATTTTCTCCAATTCTGTAAGCTCTTTATTTGTGTTCTTAATTCTTTTCTTTGCTGTAAAGAAGCTTTTTAGTTTGATACAATCCCATTTATTGATTCTTGATTGTACTCTTTGAGCTTTCAGAGTCTTATTGAGGAAGTTGGCTCGTAAGCCAACATGATGGAGTGTTGGGACATTTCCTTCTAGCAGGTGCAGGGTTTCTGGTCTAATGCCTAGGTTTTTGATCCACTTTGAGTTGAGTTTTGTGCAAGGTGAGAGACAGGGGTTAAATTTCATTCCACTACAAATGAATTTCCAGTTTTCCTAGCACCATTTGTTGAGGAGACTCTTTTCTCCAACATATGTTTATGGCACCTTTGTTTAGTATGAGATAACTGTATTTATGTGGGTGTGTATCTGTATCTTCTATTCTGTTCCATTAGTCTTCATTTCCATTTTTATGCCAGTACCATGCTGTGTCTGGTACTACAATTTAAGCTCTATACTACAATTTAAGGTCTGGTATTGTAATGCCTACTGCATCACTTTTCTCACTAAGGATTGCTTTGGCTCTTCTGGGTCTCTTATTTTTCCAAATGAATTTCATGGGTACTTTTTCTCTTTCTATGAACAATATCATTGGAATTTTAATAGGAATTGCATTAAATCTGTATAGAACTTTTGGTAGTATGGCCATTTTGACAATTTTAATTCTGCCTATCCAAGAACATTGGAGATCTTTCCATCTTGTAAGGTCATCTTCAATTTCTTTCCTTGATGTTCTGTAGTTTTCACTGTAGAGATCTTTCACCTCTATTGTTAGATTGATTCCAATTGTTTTACTTTTTTTTTGAGGCTATTGTGAATGGGATAATTTTCCTAATTTCTCTTTCAGCTGATTCATCATTGCTGTATAGGAATGCAATTGATTTTGGGGTGTTAATTTTATATTGTGCTACTTCACTGAATTTATTTATGAGTTCTAGAAGTTTTCTGGTAGAGTTTGGGGTCTTCTAAATATAGAATCATGTTATTGGCAAATAGGCACAGTTTGGGCTCTCCTTTTCCTATTCATATCCATTTAATTTCTTTCTTTTGCCTAAATGCTCCTGTTCGAATTTCAAGGACTATGTTGAATAGAAGTGGTGAAAGCGTCCCTGTCTTATTCTAGTTTTTCAAGACAATGCTTTAATTTTCCTCCATTTATAATAGATGTTAGCCTTGGATTTAACATATATTACAATGTTGAGGTATGTTCCTTCTATCCCTAGTTTTCTTGTATTTTGAACATGAATAAATGCTGTATTTTGTCAAATGCTTTTTCTATATCTATTGAAATAATCATGTGACTTCTGTCTTTAAGTCTATTGATATGACAAATTACATTTATTGATTTCCACATGTTGAACCAGCCTTGCATCCCTGGATAAATCCCACATAATAATGGTGCACTATCATTTTAATGTGTTTTCATATGCAATTAGCCAGTATTTTATTAAGAATTGTTGCATCTATGTTCATCATGGATATTGGTCTAAAGTTTTGTTCTCTTGATGTGTCTTCATCTGGTTAAACTTTATTTATAATCTAAAACCAAAACTTTCTCATTTTGTAAACTTTTTTTACTTCCTACTTCTCCTACACATTTACACTGAACTTATATTTTCTTTAACCCTATCCTTAAATTTCCTAATTCTCCTCCATAATCAGTCCATAAATTCCTTTCTTTTTTCTTTATTTCCAGTTTAGCCTAGTGCAAAAGTTTAGCAATTTTGTTGAGTTTTAGAGTTTTCTGTTTCCCACTCTTTCATCTTTTCCATTAGTTTTAAATAGATAAAAACCCATTATGTGCTGACCATTAATATTAGACATCCTACTAGGTATTCTGAATTTTAAAAAACACCTATTTGGTGGAAAAAGAAAATTATATAGGTAAAAATTGGAGAACACAATATGTTTTGAAATTTTTATACAATTCTATAAATGTATGTTAAGTAATAATTAAATATAAAGTTGAAATCAGGAAGTCAAAAGTCAGATCACCAGGAACTATTTCCTGTAAGTAACAGTCACGCAGCCTATAAAGAAGGGAAACCCAAAGAAAAATGTTAAGTAAAAGGAATGACCTTATCCCATATGGGTTTTTATATCTACTTTGCAGGGAAGATTTGAAGAGGAAAAGCTTAGAAAGACTGAACATTTAAAGGTTTTTAAACTACTTGTGGAAAGCTATCATAAAAGCTTGAAAACAGTAGGAGAGACATTAAAAATAAAGAGTTCAATGATAAAAATGCAGAGAATAGAATGAAAAAGAATGGCTAGTCAATGTAAAAATATAGGTTTTAAAAGACAAGGCATTTCACTTGACTCTGTTTTCCAGTTTGATTATTTAAGCAAATAGTAATTCTGATCAGAGAGGCAGTAAATAAAAATGAAAGATCACGATTTTGAAAACATGAGATAATAATTCCAACCTCTGACCTACTGCATTTGTTCACGTATAGACCATCATACAAATGGAGGTAGCCAGAAGTGAAATCAGATGTAAGAGATAGATTCTAAGATGATTTCCAGCAATCTCCACCTGCTGATTTTCTTGCCCCACTGTGATTGTCTACTCTTGAAATGTAACCTAGACTCAGTAACTTACTTCTAAATAACAGGAGAATACAGAAACAGTGGTATATTAGTTTCCCGGGGCTGCCAAAATGAATTAGCACACATACACTGGCTGGCTTTAAAGAATAGAAATGCATCCTGTTGTCAATCTAAAAGCCTGAAGTCTGAATCAAGGTGTTGGAAAAGCTACGCTTCCTCAGTAAACTATAGGGGAGGTTATGTCCCCTTTGTCTTCCAGCTTCTGGTGGCTTCTCCACAGCATGTGGCTACATCAACAGCTAATAGGAGATACCCGAAGTCCCAGAATGTCTTCACTGATCTTCTCTTTATATCTTTATTATTTTTATTGGTACGTTATAATTATACAATAAGATTCATTATGGCATATTTGTATATTCACTAAATATAATTGGTTAATCTCATTCCCCAGTACTATCCCTTTCCCTACCCTCCTCCCTCCCCAGTCTATTTGTTTTACTCTATTGAACTCCTTTCTGTAATTATTGTTGTTGTTATTTTTATTAGTGAAATATAATTAAATATATAATTAAGATTCATTGTGGTATATTTATACATGGTCACAGCATAATATGGTAGATTTTGTTCACCAATACTTCCCCATTTCTTTATCTTTTAAGGACTTGTGTCATTGGAGTCAGGGTTTATTTGATTAATCCAAGAGGATCACATGCAAAGATCCTTAATTATACATGAAAATATTCCATTTCCAAATAACTTCACATTCATAAGTTAGGGCTTGAATATCTGTTTGGAAACCAACATGTAACTCATTGCAGATGGGATGACACTTCCCAGATTTGGTTATAAAACAATGCAGCTCCACTGTGGAGTTAAATACCCAAATGGCTGCTAGTCATTCCTTAAATCTAAATCTATCCTTAAAATGTCATGGTGCACTATATTCATTTGTCACAAATACTTCATTCACTACATTACAACCTCCCCAGGGTAGGGATTATGTCTTCTTCATTATTTACCTTCTATACTTCATGGCTTAGTGCCTGGCAAATAGCAAATATTCAGCAAATGATTTCAGGGAAGGAAAAGTTTACCATTTATTCTGCCCTTCTTTGGTCTGGGTTCTATTCATTCTTCTAAAACATGTATCACTGGATTAATTTCTTTAAGAGCAGCAAAGATCATCTGATCTTTTATAGTTAGTTCTCTCTAATGATGAAATTCAAATTCCTAAGTATGCCAACCGAAATCAGAGAACATACTCCCCAGTACTTTGCTCTCTCTACCCTATCTGTCCAATTTTCTGATAACCCTTCTGCCTTCTCCACCCTGCCCTTTGCTCACAGTTGGCTCTCCATTTGGCTCACCTACCAGTCCTACCTATCCTGGAAAGTACAACCCTCCTGGCCTCTCACATGTGAAGAGGCCTTGCTTCCCAAGCTGGAAGAGTCATCAGCAGAAACTGCTCTTTCACTTCTTCTGTAGCACTTGATACATCCTGCCTATCCCTAAATCACTGAAATGTGTATCTTATCATATTTTATTGAAAATTACAAGTAACAAGGAACTATTTCTGTGCTTTTCTGTCTCTAATCTCTACTAACACCATTCCCATTGCTCAAAAAATCACAGTGGTTAGGTTTAGTGTAATACTAAATTTTCAATAAGTATCAGTTGAACAAATGCATACCTGCCTTCATTGACAAATACTGCATTTTCAGTTGTGTGGAAAGAGTATGCATATATAGTAGCCACTTTTCTTCTAGGATTAGTTATATAAGAGAATATGTTTGTTAAATGTATCTGAGGAGTAAGAAGTTACTGTTTGCAATCAAAATTTATAATCTTAGTTTTGAATTTTCCATCAACTCAAAGTAAGTTTTGATGATGAAATTTTTTGAATGATAAAATATTAGTCAATAATTCAACAATCTTCAAAATTGATAAGGATGACTTTAGCCATTGCCACCTTCTGTGGGTAAACTCAGCAACAAGAACAAAAAACCTTTAAAACATCATAGTCATTGACTCAGTGATGTTATTTTAATAACTCTACTAAGATAATAATAACTCTGCTTTCTCTATAAGGATATTCACTGAATAATAAAGACACATACCCTAAATACATATATATTTGTGGGGAGTGGGTACCAGGGATTGAACTCAGGGGCATTCAACCACTGAGCCACATATCCAGCCCATTTTGTTATTTTGTGTTTTATTTAGACACAGGGTCTCACTGAGAGTTGCTTCTTAGCACTTCACTGTTGCTGAGGCTGGCCTTGAACTTGCAATCCTCCTGCCTCAGCCTCCCAAACTGCTGGAATTACGGGCATGTGCCACCATGCACATACCCTAAAATATTTTAAAATTATTTATATGTTAAATGATACAGTGGAAAATATTAAACATTAATTCATATTCCCCAAGAACAGAACAAAATAGGTGTGTTACAAAAGTAATAAAGAAAGCTGAGGGTGTAGTTCAGTGGTAGAATAATTTGCCTAGCATGAGTTTGACCCGCAGCACCACAAAATAATAAAAAATAACAATAATAATAAAGAAAATCAACAAAAATACAAAGATATAATATAAATATTTGGTTTAAAGGGGAAAACCAACAAAGCAAGTATAAAATGACATAAAACAAAATGATGACAGAAGTTATTTTTTTAAAAAGACATTTGTTTATGTTTTGTTTTGTTTTTTGTACTAAGGATTGAACTCAAGGAACTCTACCACCGAGTAACATCCCTAGCCATTTTTATTTTTATACAGAGTCTCATTAAGTAGCCCAAGTTAGCCTTGAACTTTCAATCCTCCTGCCTCAGCCTCTTGAGTTGCTTGGATTACAGGTGTGTACCATGGTACTCCACTTGTTTCTGTTCATAACTTTCTTTTACTTTAATGGATTTTTATCATTTTCTCTAATAATCTTCTTTGGAAATAGTATATATATAAGCAATCATTTACTCTTACCTGAATATGCCCAAATATAGTTGAAAGAGTATATGGACTTGACTTTCTGTAGCTTCAATCATATACTTGCCAACAGAATTATTCTTCTGTCACTTTCTCTCCTATGTATATCAAATGAAATAACATAATAAAAAAATGAAATTAAAATTGGGCTTAGTAGAATTTATCAATAATTATATTCTTTTAATTTAGAGATTAATATATCTTCTAAATTTTTAATTATATTTCTTGTGAAAGTTCAAGAAAGTTACCACATAATAGGAGAATAATAATAAAACATATTTTAAGAAAAGGTAGAGCTACAGGTTGCTAGATGTTGACAAATAGCAATACTCCCACATAGTGAGTTCAATGTTTTAACTCATAGGTACGTTACTGTTGTAACGCAATGGTAGCTCCTCCACAATATATGCCTCTCTTCCTTGAGCTGTGCTAAGCTATCTCTTTCACATAGTAGCTAATTAGACTAACCAAGTGCACAACCTGCTCATGATTCCCAAGATGATACAGAATATGAGAAAGCAAAGATTTAGTTTAATTCCACTTCAACTGTGATGGAAAGGCATTTAGGTAGTTTATCCTTCTGTTGATCAACATGGTATAACTAAAACAGATAACGTCTACTGGTTAACGCTTTTAAATTTTTATCCCAACAGACAAAATGAAAAAGACTTTCCAAGTAGACCCAACAGCACAAATGGTCTTCCCTTAATTCAGTCATTTCAAAAGTACTTCCATCATAAATTCAAATAGGAGCAGAAAAATTCATGGAATAATACCTCTTCCTGCCAAAACACCAGATTTTCTTTTTTTTTTTTTGCAAAACTAAGGAAATATATATATGTATGTACATACATATGTATATAAGTGTATATACATATATAAATATGTATCTATATGTATATATAAGTATATACATATATGTATAAATATATACATACATGCATAAACACACACACACATATATATATAAACTCATTTATCTACTTTCACCATGATATAGATATCAGTGATGCCACACCTATAGCTTTTACTTTCTTCAATAGAGAGATGTCAAATATTATTTTATTCCTGCCTCTGTGTTTGCATCTAAGCCATATGTATATTCTGAAAACTCTTCTTCCATCTTAGGTGCAATCTTCTTTAGAAGTTTATCTATTTGTTCACTTTCTTTTCCTTTTTCTAACAAAGCTTTAGAAAGATATTAATTTAGCTTCCCCCAGAGGCAAATTCTGATGTAACAACTCAATTACAAAACAATTTATTTGAGAGATGATCCCAGGAAATAACAATAGGGAGAAAAGAAGTGAGACAAGTAGTATAAGGCCTCATTAATAGAGCATTGTCAGGTCCATTAACACTGTTGGCAAAGGTAGTGTAATCTGGCTTGGGAAAATATGATACCCAGTGTAAACAGATACATCTCATCTGAAGAATGACAAGCAGGCATAGGGATACACCAACCCTCAAAATCTCATTAGTAATTAGCTGAGCATGCTCCCGAGTGGTGATAATTCCTTGAGACTTCCAGCCTGCTTTGGTTGGCAAAGTTGTCTTTGGTAGTAAAAGAATCCCTTAGGTAGAGAAATATAGAAATACCTGATATTGGAGATTCTGCCAGTATGAACTATAGTACTAAGGGGAATAGTATGTAGGCAGTTCATCAATAGCATCTGCCCCAGAAGGCTCCAATTTAAATATTTGAATTAAAATATAAGGAAGGTATATTTCAAGGCCACATGTAGGTACTTTATAATATTAGAGATGAAGAATGTTTGCTCACCCAATGTGATGATATTGCTAAACCATATGGTATTCTCTTACTGATTACTAGACTTTGGAGTGTGTGAGTGATAAAATTCATTTTATCTTTCCTCAAAATGTAAAGACTGCTTTGTCATGTACTGCCAGCTCTAAAAAGAGTTTTGTCCAAGGACAGAGAATTTTAAGCATGATATATAGTGATAAGAAAACTATGAAACTATGTCATGATTTCCAGATTGATTTATCAGATCATATTTTTCTTGTTTGTCTTAGGGAAGAAGAAAGAGGAGGTAAAAATTAGTTCTTTTTCAGGATAAGGGTAATTTTCCTACTTATGTTGTGGTAAATATTGATCTAAAAAATTAGAAGCTATCCAAGATAGCATAAATGTTAACAGAACTATTCAATAAATCATACTCTAAAATATTATTAAAAAGTAAACATATTCCTTGAAATGGTCAGTTCAACTTAACATTCCCAGAGCTATTATTTCCATTTCAGATTAACTAAAACTCAGTCTTACTGCAGGAAATACATTTCAAAGTAGATTATTTTATGCAATGTGACAGAATAAAGAAGACCATAAAAATACCCACATCAAAAACAAGAACGAACTTGTGCCTACTTCTTTCTTTTTGCAGGAAAATGACATATATTCTGCATTGGATCTATTATTCCAAGGCTGATATGATTAGATTTGTTCATAGAAAGAACATTTTGAATGATCTTCAAAAAAATGAGATTGGCTTATGAGCTTCTCTTTTGAACATATTTTTATTTTATATTTTAATATAAAATCCTGCTTTCCAATTCAAATGCTTGTTTAAATTTTAGCATGTTCAATTTGATACTGTTTTGCCACTATTCATGACATTCTCATACAATTTGACAATGTATAGGAAATAAAGGAAGATAATCATTCCTTTAGCAAAACTTTCATTTTCCCCAACAGCACTAACTTAAGAAAAAACATTATTAGAATCGCCAACATGAACTTGTTAATCTAACACTTGTATCTTTAAATTTTCCTATTCAACAAAACCAAACTGAACAAACAAGTCACAGGAAAAGTCATTTCTATTTGTCAATAGTTGACATACAGACCACAATTATTATTATTATCATTCTACATAGTCCAAGAATTTAATATGATTTCAATTTAATCTGCAAAATGTTGCAAAAAATTCCTATAGTCGTCTCCAACAGTCTCTAAAATTCAAAATACACAAAATCAGATTTTTGGATCTAATTTTCTTTTTGCCTTTATTTTTCTTCCTATTTTTCTTTTCTCCTTTTTTAAAATGACTTCAAGTACGTAAATAGAACAGTGGTTACTGTACCAGCCAGAAACCTAGCATTATTAGTCCCTCCTATTTCCCCTTTTCGCCCACATGCAGTTATGTCAGCGTACATTACACTCCACTTAATAAACAGACTTCAGTTTGTTTCCTCTTCTGGTTTACGCCCCCTGTTACCCATCCCTAACCAGCCATGATCTCTTCTCACATGGCCATATCACCCTTTGGACAAACTCCAAATGCCTTTGCATGTCTTTAAAATATTTTCTCAAATCTTTCCACCCTAAGGTACAAATGTGGTGACTTAGGATGACTGTCCTAAGTGTCTTGGGGCAATCATTTCCTGTGTATTCCAGTCTTCCTATTAAGACTATGGTATACATGCAATCATGACCACACCCCCTACTCTTAAGGAAAATACACAGGAGAAATCATTTAGTCCACTTGACCAATATTAACCATCTATTGAATGCTTAATTGTTTTAGTCAGTAATGAAAGGACAATAAGTCTCTATTCTCTTTTGCATTTGTCAATGTAATAAGTGCTGTGTAAACAGGTCAGGTGTTGCAAAAACAGAGAGAAGTTTCCAGAAAATGTTCCTTAAAAAAAGATACAACCTATGAACTTTCAGTTAGAAACTATCCAGCTAGTAAGCAGGAAAAGAACACAGGTGGAAGAGGGAGAATAAGAAACAACTCGCCAAGTGGCAGGAGAGGCAGATAGTACACATGACTTGAAAGTAAAATACTTATAGGAGTCTCTCTTGCAGAAAGTTCTAGTGACAATATAAGACCACATCATGAAAGCTTGTGAACACCATGCTGTAAAATTTGTATTTTACCCTAAGGTGACAGGAGGATGATAAAAAAGAGAAGTGCTATGGTGCTACCCTATATAAAGAGTAAAACATATATATAATATATAATATATAATATATATACCTATGTAGGTATATATATGTATATATAATGTGTGTGTGTGTGTGTGTGTGTGTGTGTGTGTGTGTATATATATATCTTTTTTTGGAAGATTATGCTGCCAGTTTGGCTCTGAGCAGACATAAGAGGAAGATGTAAAAGAAGTTTATTCCTGCTTATATGCCATCATATGACTATAACCCACTTTTGAGCTATTTTCCAATTTTAGATTTAAGAGTTTTCCATTTTTCACTACCTACAAAACACTATAATGAATAGGCTTGAAGCA
This sequence comes from Geosciurus inauris, assembly GCA_004024805.1. Classification (NCBI taxonomy): domain Eukaryota; kingdom Metazoa; phylum Chordata; class Mammalia; order Rodentia; family Sciuridae; genus Geosciurus; species Geosciurus inauris. The sequence goes on along the minus strand of PVHX01001224.1, from coordinate 78,504 downwards.
GAGTAATATAGTCGTTATAAATGCATGATTGTAGTTGGTGTGGAAAACATACTAAACTTGATTCTAAAACTGTCACTTGGGCAAGATCTACCTCATTCTCCTCATCCATACAATCTAATATAGTTTCGTTTTGAGAAAAAAATCGCAGTTTGTGAAACAAAGTATTGAATGATAAATTATAAGTGTATATGTTAGCCATTATGTTCACATATACAATTACATAAGTTTCTGATTATTGGAAAAAAGAGAATGGAAATTACTGGATAAAAATCCATGTATAATTAAGATAATTTTCCTGGGAAATTGCATGAATTATAGTCCCAGAGCGTAGGGAAGGGTGCAGATCTCAATGTAACCTCTCAATACTGTGTAGATCAAGATGTTTTATAGCTTATATTAATTCAATGGAAAAACTGAACTATAATATAAAATTGGCCTAATATATATTATATAATATTGTTTTTCACTTGCATTTTTTGTTTAGGTAATATTAACTCTTTGCCCATTTTTTCCTATGAAGATTTTTGTTTATGTTTTTTATTTTGCATTTCTCAATTTTTAAAATTATACCTGTTATATAATGAAGTATATAGAGTGAGAAATGGGAATTTTGTTTTGTTTCCCACCTTTTTTCTTTTTGCTTTTGTTTTTTCTCCCAATAGTAAAACAAGCCTTCTTGGAGTAGGTATTTGATAATAATAATTACACAGAAAACATCTTTTAGTGATTTCTCAAAAAATTAAATTAATGGCCAAACTATAGAACCAGTCTGGGTGTCCATCAATGGATGAACGGATTAAAAAAATGTAGTTTATATACGCAATGAAGTTCATTCCATCATAAAGAAAAAATTATGTCACTTTCAGGAAATTGGATGGAACTTGAGAATATTACGTTAAACAAAATATGCCAAATTAAGGTCAAGGGTCTCATGTTTTCTCTCATATTCAGAAGCTAGAGAGGAAAAAGGAAAATAAAGTTGGGGGAGGGACCTTATGAAAATTGAAGGGAGTCTAGTAGAGTAAAGGAAAGGGACAGGGGAGGGTAGTGAAGGATGGTATTGGCCAAATTACATTGTTATATTGTGTGCATGTATGAATATGTAACAATAAGAACCACCATTAAGTATAATTATAATGAACCAATTTTTAAAAATCTTATTGTTAAAATTTTTTAGGATGTGAAAAAAGAAACTGTCAAAAGCCACCCTTAATTTTGAAAAGACTTTATAATACTAACAAAAGCTGCAATACCCTGTAAATATATTTCCAAATTCAGGAAAGCAGCTATTCAATAAAGGCCCTTGTTAAGCAGTTTTTAAATAGTCACACAATAAATACTGTTCAAATGAAAGAAACCAAGAATTGGTTGTTGATTACTTAATGAAAAGTTGGACTAGAAAGTATTCATTAACTTGGATTACATAAACAGTCACTAGTTTAATTTTTCTAGTCCTATGAAGCCTCATGATACTCTCCACAAAGCATGTAATATATTTACATGCAAATTTTAGTGAGCTATATAATTCAGTCTTCAACTTCCCACAGTTGGTTAGGGATGGAGGGAATTTTACCTAATCTTGTCTTTATCCTAAATTGATTGTAATATCACCATAATTGAATATGATTCGCTTTAAATTATACACTCAATAAAATCTGGAAACCTCTTCATATTATAATGCAGCACAAGAAGTGTACATATGAATGTACTGTTAATCATAGAATTATTATTTAATAGACAAGGAAACAGACTCAGAGATGCAAATATCACAAGTATCTTATATAAAGACTGAGCATGTTTGAAGTGTTTTCTTTAGCAAACATTTTCAGATGTTTTACAAGCATTCTATATGCTACTCTAATACCAAATGTTAGTGTACTATTTTGTATTTGGCGACATTTTCACACAACAGTGTATCTTGCATTCTTCATTTAATTTAGTATATACTTACATTGTGCTTTCCTGCCACCACTCTAACCCCTCCTCACCCCAAATATTCTGGTAATAGCATCTTGGGTTTCTTTTGCAGACACACACTTTTCCCCTTTCCTTGCAGACATGTTTGGGTAAGGACTCCAATGCTAGTTCCAGGACTGGACAATAAGAGTACCATGATCCTAGTTATAAGCATTCATGAAAAAAAGGTGTGGATAAAGTTAAAATATACAAAATAAAATCGATGCCTTTCTCTAAATCTTTAAAAAAGTAATCCTTTCCCCTTGAATTGATTGACTGCACAAGTGAAAGCCTGGAAGATATTTGGATATTAGATTTTTTTTACTTGAAATATCTAATTTACTGGAAAGCAGGGCAGTGAAAAAGAAATAAATATCTGAGTGCCTAGATTTAGCCCATACTTGAAGACCACTCTACAACATTTGATTATGATGACAAATGTATATTTTGTTTTGTTTAACTGAGTTTTAATTGTTTTGTGCCAAGTACAACCAAATAATTACTCTTAAATGTACACTATTTACTGATACTTTATTGAATTTTATACGGCGTCCCCTAAATTGAGTTAGCATCACAAAATAATAATGGGACAAAACGATTGATATGCTGATGAAAATAAAATTTCCCTGCAAAATTACTATTCAACCATCCCTTTGTTGTTTTGAAGATACTTATTATTGTTAGAGGCTTTAAAAGGACATAGAATTTCAAATGAACCTTCAGTAGGTTTTTCAGATAAACAGGGAGAATTTTATAGACTTCAAAATTTTTGTTTGCTTAAGATACAATACATTGTTTTATCAAATTGAAGTAGGGATATTACAGTATTAATTACATTTTCACTTTCGTTGAGGATAATAGAGGGGATCAAACAGTAAATACACAGATTTAGCTGAGATATGAACAATTTCATAAACTTCATATTGAATATTAATGTGGAAAATTTCCTAACTTAAAAATTACACAAAGTCAATGGTATCTCATAGCTGAGGTATTACTGTAATATTTCACAATGTAATCAAATAAAAAATGTATTGGTTGGTAAATAGAGTTATTTCAACCTTTTTCTGCTCTGAAAAGGTAATTTCTTGTTTCTTTAAAGTTCCATACAAGAATCATAGCTAAATAAATATTTTGTGTCCTACTGACTGGGCACTGAAGTTTCCAGAGTTAAGTATCTGCTTTGACATTTGGACCTTTTTTAATAGCTTTTCATGACTAAGGATTTGATATCTTCTATGTGATGTCTGAAGAGCCTATTGAAAATAATCACTTGAAATATCAGCACTTGTAGAAGTGGAAATGTAAACTCAACTTTATTTTATAAGAAAGTTATAGATATATCAGATACCTGAGTCTAATATTTCACAATTTCATTTTGAAGACGGGGTGCTGTTCTATGTCACAGTATCACAAAATATAAAGTGTGAAAAAGTTCTCCCCAAATATCAGCTATTAAATTCATAAAAGTTTAGCTTATGAAAGTTCATTTTTCATCATGGTTCCCTTATCAAAATGTTATGCCATTTTTTCTTTTCTGGGTCCAATATATATATATCAACATTTACTGCTCCCCACAAGTACCTGATCATCTCTAGAAATTCTTTCTCCATTTTTCCCCTTTCCGTTAACACTGAGTCCCAACTCAAACAGAATTCTGCCTGTTATAACCACTGAAGAAATAAGCCATGCATCATAAATATGTATTTGAATGATTCCCTTTCCCCAGCCCCATCAGATATCTGGACTATAAAATTAATATATAAAATACTTATAAAGAACAAACACCATATATACCCAACTGTAACCAACTTTCTGTTGAGCCTTCTTTACATTTTCTTCATCAAAATAAGTTTTCCTCTGTCTTAACAATACTTTAAAATTTTCTCCTTTTCCAACAGTTCTGTGATATTTGAAGACAGTTTTCCATCTGTGAGCAAAGAAGACAGCAATCATTTCGTTTGAGTTTAATCTCCCAAGACCCAATGATATAGATTAAAGGAGATATAGTAAATCTCTTCTTTGTTCACAGATTTATCAGAAAAATAAAAAGTAATGGCAATGTCAAATAATAAGATCAAGTCTAACTTCATTTGATGATTAAGTATATTGCATGGAAGTTCATTCAAATGTTCTATAACTTATAGAACATTTGCCACACTATATTATCTTTCCTTCTTCTCTTCTAGGGGCATGTATGAAAGCTTTAAGTACTATACAAATGTCAGAGCACATTACCAGCAACAAAAAAAATGCATTCCAGAATGTTATGACTTATACTAAAGAGGCAAAATGTGCAACCAACTTCACTTTTCCAATAAGTAGGATCAAAATCTGCACTTCCAAGTAAACTTTCAGTAAGATATTTCAACAAGAAGCCACAGAAAATACAAGATCATTTAATACCAAGAATGTCTAATTTCCATCTGGGATTCGTTAAAAGAAGTAAATAATCAAAGAGCAGTCTTCCCAATTTTCAGCACCTATTCATTAGGGGGAAAGAACTAGCATCAGTCATATAGGAAGTCACTCCCCTGGAGAACTCATCTCTGGAAAACTGGGCAAACCAGTCTTCATTTCTTTGCTGTTCATGAAAACACTTAAAATCAAATCAGTAGGAAACATTATTTCAGACAATGAAGACATCACCTAATACAGCTATGAGGGCAATACTGCCAGGAGCACATTCTTTACAGCGTACTATAACCATTTACAGCAAAAGAAATGAACTGAAGGGAACAAAAATCTTCCAATCTCAGTTTGAAGCACAGATGAATCAATGACAGTATGATAGATCTACCTCTCTCTGTAAAATATGGCAAAGTTGCTGGAATATTTATAATAATCATATTCTGATATTTTAAAGATTATTCTTTCCTCAGCTTCTTCCTAGTTTTATTCAGCCAATGAACATTTATTGAACACTTGCTCAGTGTCTGGCATTGCATTTTGGATTAGGAAAAGAGATGAAGAAATTTAGCTTCAAATCAAGTAGAGGGGACATACATGCAAAGGAATTATAATAACTTGTTGTAATAAATGCTAAAATTGACGCCAGCCCTGTAAGTAGTTTGATCTAACTTAATTCTTAATTTCTAAGTAGCAATCTGTACAAATTAGATCAGTCTCTGATGATGAATTGGTAAGGTTCTTTTCATTTTTCAAAGTGCTTTCACTGACATAATTGCATTTTATTTTGAAAACAACCATGTCCCATATGTAAGATTCCATTTTCCCTCTTTTACCAAAGAGAAAATAACAGTGAGAATTGAGTTAGTAGCATAAGAGCCAAGACCACATCTTTATTTCCTTTCTATACCTGGAGGATATCACACGTAGTTTGCATACTAAAATCCTTGTTATTTATCCTTTGATTTTACTTTTTTTGATATTTATCCTTTGATTTTACTTTTTTTGATAAACTCTTAAGTTTTTATGATAGTCCTGGAATAGAAAAGCTCTCATCCATTTTGGATAAAATATAGTCTTTATAAGAAAACTTTTCTAAACTATGAATTGTTTATTGTCAAATGAAATAATGGTGAAGTTCGGTCTTTTTTTTGTATTAATACCTGCCAAGAATATCTGCTACAAAATAAAACAGACACAGTATAAAGTTTGAAAGAATATGAGATGTGTGTACAAATGAATGAAAATTGCTGCCTAATCAAGGAAACCATAGTATTCAAAATACTGATATCTTGCCAGCTGCATTTTAAGTGTGGCAATCATACCCTTAGTATATATCTTTATTATATAGAAATTGCATCATTTTCTTTAGGCCTGTACATAGTAAATGCTCAATACATGTTTGGGAAGGATTTGAGTGAGGAAACGAAAGAGTTGAAGTGTGAGAATCTTATTAGTAAGTCAACAAGCTCTACTCTTAACAATAAACAAACAAAAACAAGGGGTCTGGAAAGACTGTGGGGATGGAGAGAAAGAGAGAGTTAGTTAAGCAAAAGTAACTTACATTCGAAAGGCAACCTCATCTCCCATTTAAAAAACTCTAGCTGTGCTTTCAGGGATACTGTCTGCATAATCTGTGAGCACCTGCTAAGGGACTTTACAGCCAAGTAATTTTCCAAGATAGAAGCAATACTCTGAGATGCAATCTTTGTTGCTTTAAAAAAACTGAACTAGTCTTACATGCTTACAGATGTCACCAATATCAAGTAAGTTCAACCTCCTACAGAAGTAACTTATGTATTTTTTAAGTTCCACCTATAGGTGGAAATAACTCATAAAGCAATAAATAAAAATGAAATTGGAAGGGAAATATGTAAATTAAATGAGGGAGATGATAAGGAAAATATGCAATAAAATCCAAAGAAAGCCTCAAAAAAAAAAAAGAGAAATAAATATCTCTTATTCACTGACTCCTTTGCCCAAAGCAAAAACACATGGAAGGTCAACTATGAGCATTTCCCTCGTGTGGGCACTGCAAGTGGTCCTCCAACCACTGCACTCCACATGTCCAAGTAATTTCTCACTGTACTCAAACTGGCCATCTCTGTGTTCTGAAAATGATCATTGTTGCTATAAATCTCATCTGCAAGCATCCTGCCCTCCTCCTCCTGCTGAAAGAATTACCCTACCTGAGGCATTGAGCATAACTCTTCCCCTTCTGAGGAGACCAAAGTGAGCACCTGGGTTAAGACCAGATGATCTAAGTCTTATGTGGGAAACTGCACCCCACATGAACAAAAGCTCTATCCAAACAGAGCAAGTGAATTACCAGAACATGGAACATGTTCTAGATTCTATTCAGTCCTTGTAACTAGAGCAGGAAACAAAAGATATGTGAGAAGAAGATGCTTTACAAATGTTAGGAGGCCGCAGGTGTCATGCAGAGTAAGAATTGTGAGTGATGGCAAACTGGGTCAGAAGAAGACAAACATGATCCAGAAGAGTGTTGAGAGTAGCAGAAAAAACAAGACAGAGGGAACCTTTCTCATTCCAATGGTAGAGAATCAACTCTGTCACTAGAGGGCAGAGAGGGAATCTGCTTGGAAGAGTTGCATTGGTTACTTTCCATTTCATAATCTCAGTTCATTTTCCCTGGGAATCCTTATAGACTGGACACATGGCTGGAACTCCTGTCTTCATCACTAAGCTTAACCTCACCAGGGTAACCTGTATGAGTCCTTTTCTTTGTAACCCAAAGAACCTAATACCATCTCTTCTACCCTGTCCCCTTAATATCCTCCTAAAGAATAAGTGTTTAAAAAACAAACAAAAAAGCAAAAACTTAATTATATCCAACATTGTAAAATAATTTCATATTTACTCTATTCAGTTGATATACTCTCTAAGAATTATAATGCCCCGATGAAAAGGAGGGAAAAGATCACATAAATCTGTTGATATCTGTTCTTCTCTAGGTAATTCAAAAGCAAAATCAACAAGTTTCTGCTGTGATTTTTCTTTCTTCCCAAGAACAATAAAGCAAAAATAATGGTTCCTGTATTTTTTGTTGTGCTTAAAACACTTTATGAATTTTTTTTGAACTCAAGGCTAAATTAAATGTATTCTTAGACTATATCAATGTAGCAAAATAAATAAATAAATTTTCAATGTATCCCCACACATTTTTCCTAGATTATTCTTAGTTATATATTAGCTTTTAGTTTCCAGTCATAAAACATTAGGTACAAAACTTTTTCCATGCTTACAAAATATGCCCTGCATCTGGAAGGGGGAAAAAAAAAAGGGAAAGCAAAGGTTGAAAGGGAGAAGAGAAAGACATTACCACATCCTTACCACATCCTTATTTCCCAGGCTTCACACCATTGGATTCCCAACCCACTTACCCTACAGACAAAAATCACTTTAGGAAAGAGAATACCTAGGGTTTTCCATTCCTCATTCAATCATATTCTTCACTGTGCTTACTGGTTGAAGAACAAGGCTGACTGCTGGGCCCTGAGTCACAGCCTCCTTCCACCTGGAAGACATCTATTCTGTTAAGGGGATTTAAACATTACATTTCTAATTCTGCACCCCTTGTTGAGTTTCAGTATGTAACTATTACTATCTTGGTACCTATTTCTATGTTCCTAGGATCACGTGATACTTTTGTTACTCTCTCTCTAGGGAAGCTGAAACTTGACAAATAAATCCCATGCAGACAGGAGCAAAGCCAGACTACACAAAGAACACCTGTTATAGCCCTGGGTGTCTCTGTATTAAATACCACCTGATTCTCCACTATTGTGCCATGCCCTCAAACTAAAGCTCCCTGTTGCTTCATGTTGGACTCACGGAGCTAATCTATTTCCTCCAAAATACCTGGAGGTGGTCTAAGGTAACTTGGCCATGAGGTTTCTGTCCACCCATTGGAACTCAACTGTGTGACCTGCAGCTGAGACAAAGCCCCAGCACCTGTCCTGTCCCTCCTTCAATCCTGGCCAGTCCACACAGACACACAGATAGATGCTAACATAAGAGAAAAATTGAAAATGGGAACATCTTTCCAGTAGTTATAACATATTCATTTAATCAGTGTTTGTTTAATTCCAGGGATGTATTCATACAATAGTGATATAACAATGAGAAGACAGATTTTGTACACTATGGAATTTATGTTTTATTTATCTAAACATGTAGGCTGAAATTTAGCAATATATAAAGATAAAATCATGGTTCATTTGTTACCACAATAAATAAAAATATATGTGCTATGACTATTACTTAATGTAGAGGAAGTATCTGGAATGCTAAGGAGACACACCACATTTCCTTGAGTAGGAGAATCAGGGGTTTAAGAAATAAGAAGTTGCCCTACAAAGCACATGAAACTAAAACACAAAGAAAAGCCTGCAACAGAGAGACATTCAAATGGATCAAAAGGTAATGAGGAAAGTAGAGTGTGTTCAGATGCAATAGATGGATATTTCAACAGTTATCACAGAAGTGCATACAGTTAACACTCAGATGTGTGCGAACATAAACCTCATTTTCTAACTTGAAATTGCATATTACATCATAAACTTCAAACATCCCAATCTGTCTAACATAAAATACTTTTTGCCTTCCTAGTATTTTCAGTCCAGTTATTTTAGTATAAACTATTTCTTTGTTTGTTTGTTTGTTTTTTCTTGTTGTTAAGTCCCAGTCCCTGTTCAGTGCAAAACTTCTAATTTAGATCCTCCTTCCCTTCTTCCAAACCTCTTTCTGTCCCTCCAACTCCTATGCCTTCTTTTCTTGAAGAGTCACTCTGGCTGCTGGAAGCATAACAGAAAGTTGACTAAGAAAGAAAAGCCTGAGGAAGAAAGTTGAGTAGTTGTTCTTGATCATTTCTTTCCTTGTTGGCCTTCGCTGCTCCCTTCATTATTTAACCTGGCCTTGGCACTGGAATGGCATTCACCAAGTAACTTTCTGATTATTCATTCTCTCTGGTTCTCTCGGGTGGTTTCAGCTCTTTTTTGAGCACATAAGGTGATCTTCAGGTGTCCATAAGACACTACCTTCATGGTCTTCTGACCTGAGATGCCAGGAGCAATGTTGCCTCCTTTGCCTTACCTCTAGCAACAATCTCTACATGTGCCTTAACAAAAAACATTCCTGATTGGTCGACTAGACCTGCTGCTTTCTTCTCAGGTCTGGACTCTACTGCACCTCCTGATAAGGCCTGGTGAGACCTATGAAAAACTTAAGTATCCTTAGCAGATTTTCTTGATGGCATGCTCTCTCTTAACTCATTCTTTCTAAAGTTCATTGAGTCTTGAACAACTGTACAGACGTTTTTACTCAGTTAGGTCTTATAACAAGGCCTAAACCAATGTCCAGTCAATGATTATCAGCTTCCTTATACTACACAGTGATAGCCCCTAAGATTAGCTTCCTCACAAAAACGTCACACACACACACACACACACACACACACACAAATTCTGTCAGATGAGCAAATATTTATTAAGCAGATATTTATTTATCTTCCCACTATAAATGTCCCCTGCATAGAAGGTCATCTCCAAGCATATAACAGAGCATGTACTCAAGATGATTAATAAGCCTTCCCAATAGTTCAGAGAATCGACTCCAGAACAGACTCTCCTTTAAGGACAGACTAGGGAGCTTGGATTCCAGAATGTTCCATAGCTGTCACAGCAGAGCTGTCTGAACAGTATTTCTAACCACCTGCGTATCATGAACACCATTTGTTTTGCCAGGGATATTTTAATATGTGTTACGCTTGTTATGGTTTGGATATGAGGTGATACCCAAAAGCTCACATGTGAGACAATGCAAGAAGGTTCAGAGGAGAAATTATTGAATTGTGATTGATACCCTGATTGAGATTAACTGACTGTTAAATTAAGTGGTAGGGTATGCCTGGAGGAGGTGGGAATTGAGGCATGGCTTTGGGGTATATATTTGTATCGGGCAAGTGGAGTCTCTCTCTGCTTGCTGATCATGATGTGAGCAGCTTCTCTCTGCCACACTCTTCTGCCATGATATTGAGACTCACCTCGAGCCTAGACCAATGGAGCCAGCCTTCTATGGACTAAGATCTCTGAAACCATGTACCCTCAAATAAACTTTTTCTCCTCTACAGTTGGTCTGCTCAAGTCCTTTAGTCACAGCAGCAAAAAAGCTGACTAAAACAATGCTAATTAAAATCAAGGCTTTAAACCTTGCCCCAGCCACTTCTGAAACTTGAATCATTGATTGGAGTCTTCAAAAATCATCTGAACACTCCATGCATGCTGAATAAAGTATGTATGTCTAATGTATGTGTGTGAGTGTATACATCACAAGGTCTATACTACAGAGTATCAATATAAATTATAGGCAATATTCAGAATGCAATTCTAATTTTCCCCTCCTTGGAGAAAACCATAAGCTTTCATGGTGTACATAATCAGCATCTCACTCCCTAGAGAAAAAGACAAAGGTGAGAGGACAAGGTGACAGTACTCCACAGCTATTCACCTTCAATGTTAGAGTCTACCTTAAAGCTCCCTCTTTAAAATGTCCTGCAACTAAAACATTATAAATTAGTTGGTTTTCATCAGAACACTGATGTGGATGCTAAGGGCCTAGTACCAAGTTCAACCTGCTACTCTGAAGACAATGCTTGGAATTCAAAATCTTTCACTGTCTACTGTGATTTTTCTCCTCAGATATCCTGTGCTAAGGAGTAATCTAAGTAACCCTGGGGAACAGTAAGTGGTTTCAAAGAACTCCCCCTCTACCTAACAGAAACACAAATCCCAACACATAAAGTCAACAGGGATGTTCCTGAGACCTGCGGACACAGATTGGCAAAAGTGCTCTCTACTGCTTGAACATTGAATAGGAGATCAGGTGAAAAAAAACCAAGGAATTATTTATTTATTTAACCACAATGAATGAGGGAAGCATCAGTGAGAAAAGTCAGCAAGTTCTAAATAAGACAGGTGATAAAGTAGCAATAGCATACAGCAAGCCCTCTGCATGTAAGTTGGAGATTTTTAATGTATCTTTTAAAAAGCAATTCGAAGTTTGATATATTTGACACTCAATGAAATTGTATATAACACAAGCATGTGAGGTATGATTAGCAGAGATCACCGCCACTGGTCAGCTCCCAAGGCTGCCACAAATTAGACACTTCCAAATAATCCCTTTTCTTCAGGACCTTCAAAGCTGCTCTTCAACTTTCTCACCTTGTAAATATCTTCAGCTCTTCATGTTATACCATATTTCTTCCTTTCACTAAACTCTCTACATCCTGTCATCACATCCTGTGTATTTTGTTTTCAAAAAACTGCTAAAATGTATTTTTCCTTCTCCATTCCTACTGTCAGACACTAATAACCTGTGTTTTGAAAGCTGGACAAGCTTCCCTTGCCTACTCTGTTTTCTTTAGTCCTTGCTCCACTCTCCCGTAGGGACAGTCATAAATGTAAATCTTGATTCTGTAGGTCCACCTATTAACTATCTGTTATGGTCTGGATGTGAGGTGTCCCCAAAAAGCTCATGTGTGAGACAATGCACGAAGGTTCAGAGGAGAAATGATTGGGTTGTGACAGTCTTAATCTAATCAGTCTTAACCTAATCCTCCGATGGGATCAACTGGGTAGTGACTGGAGGCAAGTGGATATGGCTGGAGGAAGTTGTTAATTGGGGTCGTCGCTATAGGGTATATATTTGTATCTGACAAGTGGAGTCTCTTTCTTTCTGCTTCTTGATCACCATGATGTGAGCTGCTTCCCTCTGCCACACTCTTCTGCCATGATGTTCAGACTCATCTTGAGCCCTGAGAAAGGGAACCGGCCTTCTATGGACTAAGACCTCTGAAACCATGAGCTCTCAACCTTTTCTTCTTCTATATTTGTTCTGGTCAGATCCTTTAGTCACAGCAGCGAAAAAGCTGACTAAAACACTATCCTTCAATGTTTTCCTAGAATTTGCAAAATAAATTTTACACGCCTTCAAATTTGATCCCTGAAAACCATCTTAAATTCAACTCTAGTCAACTACTCCTTGATTTACATCCATTGTTTTCAATACTACCCATCCATTGAACTAAATTTCCTCATGGAACACAATTATTTCAAAGCATGTACAAAGCCATATATGCACTGAATTGTCACAGAGACATATTATAATCATTCAAAGGTATAAAAACAAACCTTCCAACATATATATCAAACCAATTAGATGTTGTAATTTCAAATTCTTATAAAAGCAACTAACTCCTCCACCCAACCAAATTTTTTCTAGAAGAAAAAGCAGGCAATGATATTAATTGAAAAGACATTGAAAATTGGGAAAGGGATAGATTTTCAAATGGCTATTTCCATATCCATGGAGAAAGAACTTTTGAATGACCTGGATGACAATTTCATCCACTTAGTTTTATAATCTAAGCTTTTCATTTGTTAATTAGAGAGAGATCATGCTATTAGGTATCTGTTTCCTTTTTTATATTCCATTCTCTTTCACTGATTTGATAAGAAGTGAAAATTCTACAAAAACTTCCACAGTATATTTAGTGGGAAAAGCTAGTATGTACACCAAAAAAAATAAAAAATGCTCCACTCTTCTGGGCAGTATTAGCCATCAGCCTTCCAAGTCAGATACCAAAAGAAGGAAAATATCCATGCCGCTCAATGTCCATAAATTTGAGAAAAAGAAAAACCACAAAAACACAACCATCCAATGAAACTTAGCATAAAGCTAGGAGGACTGTAGTTACTTTTTTTTTTGCAAAAGAGCCTGGAGTCTCCTGTGAATTTAAATTTGACTTCAAAAGAACAAGCAAAAAGCCACTAGCAGATTTATCTGTAAGTCCTATAAGCACTTCACATCTGTTTGGCCTCAAAGAGAAACATAAGTCTTCAACTGTTTTATTCATAAATATGTGCAGGTGAGAAAAGCATCACCAATATTATCACCTGCAGAAAAAAAAGTCAGTTTTATGAGTAGAACTCAAAATGAATTCTGAGAAACACAGTTATATGAAATGTAAAAGTTATTTTATACACATACTCAAACTGGTTCCATCATCAAATATGTTTGGAAAACTCTTGAATGAAAAAAAAATTAAACATTTTACTATAGTACATCATGCATTTTAAGATATTAATGCATATTTTGAAGCTCAGAAAATGAACCATTCGAAATGAATCATTTGTAGGAAACGAGTCAATAACTACCACTAACCCTTGACTGAAATGCAGAAGGACATAATAGACAGATAATCATGAGGACATTAAGTCAGGTTCATAAAGATGCCATGAAATAATTTTATTTTTTAAAATTAGCTGACAATATATGGCAGCATTTGAAAGAACATTTTGTCATTAAGAAAGAAATAGATTTAAATCTGGAAAGGCAGGCAATTGTGATGAAAACTAAGTTTTGTTCAAAGTCCATTTGAATTAAGAAAAAGTTTTACTGAACATAAATGGCATGTGTATTTTTCTAAAAGCACTGTGCCTTCTCCCCATTACAATAGGATAATTATCACCATTCACATCAAAGTTGCTTACTATATCAGGTCATAAAAGCTGCATAAATAAGTGTCACTTTCCCCTAATATGGTTTTCTTTTCATAGAATCAATCTGAAAAAATTTACCTAGATTTATTTTAGGTGTGAACATCTGACAAAGCATAACAAACATCAAATATGTAATATCGGAGGATATTTTTTTCAGTAATGAGGATAAAGTCACAATGATCTCTCTATGCAAATAAGATCACATCATTTCCATGCACAAAATCATTTGATGTTTTCTGTACATACTTACAGACCCACAGGCCCAGCATGAGCTGGTCATTTGATGTTTTCTGTACATACTTACAGACCCACAGGCCCAGCATGAGCTGGTTACGTGTCTTCTCCCTCCCACCACCACCACCCTAACCCATCCACATAAATCTTCTTGTTGAGCTTCACTCAAGCCAACATCATTTCTACTTTAAGGGCTTTGTAAGAGTTCTTTTCCTAGAACTTTCACCAAGTTCAAGCACCTTCCCATGCCCAGAGAGTCTGATAGTTTGAGGTCAGAAATAGGTATCAATATTTCTTAAAACTGGTAAGATAGAAAGAGGTCCAAGGTGGAACAGGTAAATAAATGATTGACATAAATGAAGACAGCTACTCCTTACCAAAGACATTTACACAGGAAAACAATTTGTGCTGCATATAACTGTAGCACTTAACTCCTCACAGTCAAGATATTTATAATTGTCATCTGCCCAATATTACACAGTGCAATAATATTTTTAAAAAGCAAAGAGCTTTAAATTATTCATTTGTTGAGAAAAACAATTAAGGTTTCTAGTTTACACCACCATGAAAATGGAACCATAGTTTGTTGAGTGTGCTGAATGATTACAGTCTTCAATTGTAGGGTAACCAAACAATTTATGATATATTAAAATCAAGATGGTTATTTGGGCTATTTATTTTTCAACTTTTAAAATCAGATAATAAAATGAAATCTAAACTTCCATAATATTTCTAGAAGGAAGTTTGTGTTTTATTGCTCTGCATTCAAATGAGCATGTCAAGTGTTGCTATCTTTCCAAATACAGCAGCCAAATGGTTTCCACTTAATCTCTTCCTCTAGCATCTCGCCAGACAAGAACTCTGTCAGGATACAGGAATCAAACATTGTGCAAATCCTCACCCATCAAAAAAAAAAAAAAAAAAAAAGCTTCACTACTGACTTAGTCAACATTAATACTTAAATCAATCTTGCTCTTAAGAAATCAGAATAAAGGTTTCACAGGTGGAAGCTGTTCTTACTTCGAAATGACTTTCCATTATTTGATGCATTCCAAGATTTGGTGCCAAAAAATAGATAGAAACCTTGGAATGCTGCAAGTAATTTTCAGCTGGTAGGGAAAAAATGTATACGCTTGAAAATGTTAGAAGAAAACATGAAATTGTCTATGATACTTAATTGGTAGTCTCTAAGAACTGTAGTAAGCAAATATAGACTTTGGGGGCTGTGATTGATGGTCGTTCTGCCTTAAATTAGTAGTAGTTCAGAATAAAAGTGAAGCCTATTTTGTGCAGGATACATTCTCTTTAGTCATGAGTGACACTGTTTATAGCAGAACCAGAGCATTGAAGAATGAGCTAGGTAGACCATCAAAGCAAACCAGTGAGGGACTAACGGCAGGATGCTAATCAAAGAGAATCAGAGATCAAGAGACCTCAGAGTATGCTGCCAATGGGGAAGCAAAATTCCCCAACATCAAGGAGCCTGCATCACGGCAACAAAATGTCAACAAGTCTTGATAATCAAGATATTTTTAAAGCACTGTAGTCATAGAGCTCTAAACAATCACAGAACAAACACTGAAGACCTCCACATTTAGAATCTCCAGCTTTTTCCATAGTCTGTTTATTGGTTCTTTCCTCTCTGCTGTAATGACTTTGATATATCTGATTGTTTAATTCCCAAAGTTTACTAGTGCACAAGTAGCATTACAAATTGCATTCAGTCTTCTAAATCCTATAGTATTGTTCATGTTACACAGGGAAGTCAAGTTTTTTCTAAAACTATGATAAGGAAAAAATAACAATCAACTATTTTAAGTGTACTACCACCCTTCTCTCTATAAAATCAAAATCTAATAATAAATTGGCAAAAAAATTTAATACAATTAATCCTGATTTTATATCTGTATTAACTAGGAAGCCACCACTCATACTCAACACAAAGTGAGGCAAATTTTCCCATGAACTGAATTTGATGATTACCTAATTAATGGCTTTAATTGTGCATGTTGTAGATGCATGAAGAAGTATGATAATAGAACATGCATTCATTAAAACTGCTAAAGAAGAAAAAGATTCTAAAAGTTTGGCTTGGTTAGATAGATATTTGAGTTAGTTGATATTAGCTTATGTCTGTATTTTTTTTTTTTTTTTTTGGGTATCAGAGATTGAACTCGGGGGTACTCAACCACTGAGCTACATCCCCAGCCCAATTTTGTGTTTTATTTAGAGACAGGGTCTCACTGAGTTGCTTAGTGCCTCACTGTTGCTGAGGCTGGCTTTGAACTCGTGATTCTCCTGTCTCAGCCTCCCAAAGTACTGGGATTACAGGTGTGTGCTACCGCACCCAGCACTTATGCCTGTATTTTTACTTTCATTTTAAAAACCATTGAACACAATACCATTTATTTCTCCTTAGCATGTATCACTTAAGTAATTAACAGATAGTACATCTGGTTTATATACTACTTTATGTCCAACTATTGTACAATGCCTAAAGTATACTGTAACACAGACCATATCTACTGAAAGAATAATTAATATTAAGTAAAGAAATGAGAGCAAGGTGGAAGCATATCAACTGACAAATACTTTGTGAAATAAATGTCTGTAATTTTACATATTTCTTTGTTATCCAAGTCCAATGTAAATATTAATTTTTTTCATGAAATTATAACTAACAAGCCTTCCAACACTTCTTTAAAACTGCTATTATAATTTGTAAGTATTTTGGAAAAAATCTTGGTTCTCTTCCCAAAATAAAAATAATCCAAAAGCCAAAAGAATATAATTTAGATCATTTCCAACATACAATAGAAGTGCTGCACTGAGTACTTATTTTTGATGTGTCAATTAGCTAATGCTTTCTTATTGAAATGGACATCCATCATGCTAAGTGAAATATGCCAGACTCAGAAAATCAAGGTCCAGTGTTTTCTCCTATAGGCAGAAGCTAGAGAATAAAAAGGAATTTAAAAAGGGGATCTCAAGAAAATAGAAGGGAGATCTGTAGAAGAGAAGCCAGGGGCCAAAAGGGAGGGAAGGAGAGGGAAGAGGGAAAAGTTTGAGAATTGAGTTGACCAAATTATGCTATGTGAATCTATGAATATATCAGAATGAATTCTACTTTTATGTATAGCTATAATGCACCACTTTTTAAAAAATAAATAAAAAGAGGAAGACCAACAGAGTAGAGAAAGGGGATTAGGAGGAAGGAAAAGGAGAGGGGAAAAAAGAAATACTAGGAATTTAAATGAATAAAATTATGTTATATGCATTTATAAATATGTCAGAATGGACCACTTATTATGTATAACTATAATGCATGAATAAATAAATTTTAGAAAAGAAATGGATGTTCCATGTTTGTAATTTTAATTAAACTACTGAATTTACAGCTAATGATCTCAAAGTGTTGTATTGGTATTTAAAGAAAGCTTGTTTTCATTTAATTTTCATCTTATGAAATACTGTGTAAGAATTAGGCAGTCTTAGATTTTATGTTGTGCAAAACTTATTCTGGCATCATTAACTATCTCTCCCCCCAAGTAAGTTATTTATATTTACCAAAATGTTTCAAGAAAATAGAAAAACAACCATGGGACATGGTTGCATGTACATCTACCTTATTTGTGTTTTTTTAACTTTTCTACTCAGACTTTTTTTTAAGATCGCCCAATTATTGTCAAAGATAAATATGTCACTTTAATCCTTAAATTTAAGGATTTAATTATTAAATCACCTCAAAATATAATCTTTAAACTCCTAATATTATTATGTTTATCATCATCCTTCTGTAAGAAGCACCTTTGCCAGAGCTATAATTAGTAAGGAGTCATCTATATTCTTCATAATGTATAAAATCTAGATTATCATCATTAACTTTTTTGTTTCCTGTCTCTTGCTTCAAGAGCACAACTATTTTCCTTGTTTTTTTATTCTTCATTTCCTTGCTTTCTCTTTACCACAATTTGCATAATATTATCACTGTCATCACGAATATTCATTTTAAGTCACATCATATAAAGGGAAACAGAATGCACTGAATACTTCTTGGGTACTAAATTTAGTTGTTCTTTTATTTGGTATTTTCCAGCACTAACCTACCTAAAACATAGCTCAGGAGTTTCATTTGCCTCCAAATGGTCCCCAAACTATATCCCAATATACACATTAATCAATGTCAATTTCTAACCAAGGACCTATTCATTTTTCAGCTGATTTTACTGGGAAGACTTCATTTTCTGCTTAACAACAGAAGTATCCCCATCAAATAAATTTATCAAGAAATAAAGCTCAAATAAAATAAAATAAAGCTAAAATTCAGTTGAATTTTGATTAAATTTAAAAGTATTTTCCTAAATTCAGAACCATACATTTCATGACACAAAGCAAAGTTAAAGGGTGAGAAATCTGGTTACAATCATATAGCAATCAGTGGTACATAAATTTATATTCATGAGTGTAACTTAATGGTACAAACCAAAACTAATGATTCATCAATGATATGCATATTTGTTAAAATAATTTTCCTGTTTAAATTTACTTTAAATGGAAACTGAAATTTCCCAATTATTTCTTGATATAAAGTTTTAATGAAAATTTTATATGTGTCTAGTAACAAATCTTTGAAGTATGTGATTTTAGTGAAGTTACTTTGCAGATACCATTCTGGAATTCTCTATAACAATACCTTTTAGTTTTAAAAGTTGTTTAACTTCTTTGAAGTTATTTATTGTTTACATATATTTGAATATTCCTACATGAACTAAGATTTTAGAATTAATATAGTTATCTTAATATCTACATAATTTTATAAAAGTGTATTATCACTATAAGTTTCCACAGTTGGAAAAATAAAAATGTATTATTTTAAAGGACATTTTTAATAGTTTTTTGAAATGTTAAATAACTATGCAAAAGACCATACAATATTAACATGTATTTTAAAGAAAAATATTTTAAAATTTTATCACTGAAAGCAAATATTGCTCTTACCCAGCCTAGAAGATATTCATTAAATTCTCTGGCAAGATTTTCATTCCATTTTCTACTCTCTCTACTGCATGGGAGGTTTCTGGGTGTCCAAGTGATCTATGGGCTATATAAATGCATTCCAAGAAGTCCTCAACTGCCTAAAGTTATATGCAATATGAGATGTATATATACATATATATATTTGATATTTTCAAATGGACCTAAAATTCCAGTGCTATATGTTAAGTACTGCTATTTTGCATTCATTGCTACTTTTGTGCACAAGCTCACATGAATTCATGAGTGGTTTAAACACACATACACTTTTTTATTTTCCTTAGTTACAATAAAGTTATTGCTTATGTAAACTAGAGAGTATCCAGATGAACTTCTTTCCAAGTACCTGATTAAAGTTCATCTAACACATCTTGGTTTCAGTCCTCAAATCTGCAGTCTTTAATCTATGTCTGAGTTTCTCAATGAATTATCTGTGAAATATAAAGCCAATAGAAAAGCCTTTTGGAATTAGAACGTTATAAACCCAAACATGCAGGTGCATACCCTGGAAATTCCTTAGCAAACTAGGTTAAAACACTTTTAAAGTATTTCTTTCAGCTTTTGATTTAACACATATAAATACATACATTGAAAATAAACTTTCAAGTACAGTGATGACCATACCATACTAAAGTGAAATGGCCACAGAAAAACTTAGAAAACATCTGAATGTACTTACCTTGCCCTGCCTCCTACATGGGCCATGTTGATAATTTGTAATCACACCACTTCTCACTTTTTAGGTTTTCTTATTATAAAAAGTGTTCTTCTCACTTTTTATGACAAGAAAAACCTCACTGGCTGGCTAAGCAGCTTGAGAGAACCCAACGGTAAACAAAGCATAGGGCCTCATTTGCAAAACAAGATTGATTGGCTATTTTGACAAGTAAGAATAGGAGGGTGTAGATGGGGGGAAGAAAAGAAAGAAAAAGAAGAGAGGCTATTTTTTATTTACATAAATAAAAATACATAAATAAAATCTACTTTAAATATAATTTGCCATTTTCTCAGATTTATAGAGTGGTAATGATCTTAAATTTTTAAGGCAAGTGTACTGTTTGTACTTGTAAAATCTTGTACTTGCCTTTATTTTTTATCCATCGCCTTTTACTTCAACTTTTTATTTAGTCTTTTAAAGTGGGAGGTGGTGGGAAGGGCTGTCTGTCAAGGATTCTTTATAATAGACATATTTTCTTTTTGATAACATCCCAAAGCATGTGATGCTCATTTTTGTATACCCTTTTAACTTCTAAAAATTTATGCTTGAATGAATTATCAGAGTAAGATTTCTTAAGCCTAAAATATTGTTTATTTTCTTTAATTCTGATTGTGGTTAAAAATACCTGGCATGAAATTTATCATTTAATCATTTTGCTCACAACTTGTTATGGTTTGGACCTGAAATGTTCCCCAAAGTGTCACACATTCATAGGGTGGGACTTTTGGAGAAGTGATTGGATCATTAGTGTTCTGACCTTATCAGTGGATTAATCCCTTGATGGCTGAATGGACTAGTGGGAGGTGGGACCCAGTTGGAGGAAATAGGTCATAGGTCACAGCAGGCATGCTCTACAAGAGTTTATCTTCTCCCAACTGTTTCTGCATCCTGGCTACCATGACCTGAGCAGTTTTCCTCTGCCACACCCTCCTGCCATGTTGTTCTTCCTTACCTCAGATCCAGAACAATGAAGCCAGCTGATGATGGACTGAAAACCATGAGCCAAAATAAATATTCCCTTCTTTAAGTTGTTTTTCTCAGTTATTTGTCACAATGATACAAAGCTAATACACCATAACTATTATTCCAGTAGTTTTAAGTATATTCACTTTATTGTAATCCAGCCTTCAGAACTGTTTTCATCTTACAAAACAGAAATTCTAAATCCATTAAACATCAACTCCCCATTGCCCCTCCCCCAGTTGCTGTCAAATACAAGGCACTTTTAATTAGATGGGAAAGTATGAACTCCTTGAGTAAATGAAATAAATAAATAAACTCCTTGAATAAATTGTTTTTTGTATTTCTTCAAAGTACTCACTGCATAGAATTTTTGGCTCAAAATATGTGTTGATCATGGACAGTATCTCTTTATAATTGGCACAAGAAAACACATTACATTATTTTCTGGACATCAGTGACAACTATGAACCAGGAGCTATTTTTGATAATGAAGACTGATTCAAACAACCTGCACACATTTTATGTGCTCAGACCTTATTAATAATGTTAGATAACAATAGAATAGAAAACTTCTGTGTGCTTTAAAATCTATTTATTATTCTACTTTTGACAACAAATATATGGTAATTACTAATACTAGCACTATTTCAGATGCGAAATTGAAGCAAGCTAGTAGCCTAGTTTATGAGCATTATGTGATCATACAAATTTGAAGATTCACTTTAGTATGGAGAAACAACTGAAGATCAAAGGTCAATGAACACCTTGGTGCCCATTTTGATGTTGCCAAGAAGGATTCTTCCTAAGGTCTAAAATGATAACAATTTCAGCGCATGTGCTTCTGGTCTCTATATTGTAGATAGAGATGCTCATGGGCTTTGAAAACTGAGCTTGAGTGAACTTCTGTTCCACTGCTTCCTAATTTTGGATATAACACTTCAACACATCCCGTCTGTTAAATGGGACACTCCCACACCCCTGCTTCATGGGGTGTATATATAGGATAAAAGGATAGGAAGAGGGAGAGACAACATGCCAACAAGGATTCTGCTCATTCCAGTAAGTGTAAGGAAGTACTTCATTCTTATGTGTGAATGGATACATAAGAAGAGAGCACCAGGCAGTGTTAAACCACAACAACTAGAGCCAGAGTGTTCAGTGTAAATACCAGTTGAGTGACTTTGCAAATTATTTAGCTTCTTTATGATTTATTTTCTTCACTCCTAAAATTAAAAGAGCCGAGCATGGTGGCACACGTCTGTAATCTCAGCACTTTGGGAGGCTGAGACAGGAGAATTGCAAGTTCAAAGCCAGCCTCAGCAACAGCGAGGCCCTAAGCAACTCAGTGAGACCCTGTCTCTAAACAAAACACAAAATAGGGATTTGGATGTGGCTCAGTGGTCAAATAACCCTGAGTTCAATCCCCAGTACCAAAAAAAAAAAAAAAAATTAATACATAAATAAAAGAATAGCGCCATGGCTTGCTGTGAGGACAAATGAGTTAGTATGCATATAGCACTTAGAATAGTACATGATACATAATGAATGTTTGGTATATGTTAGCTTCCACTTTAGTTTATTATTTCCTATTATAAATTGTGGTTTTTAATCTTCTACCAAGTCCTTTCCTACATTAATTCATGTAAAGGGCCTAGTAAAGCATTTACCAAGTAGTAAACACTTGAAGACATTGGACATTGTACACCTATCCATTTAATGTATCATCAGTTTTCCAGGCTACCATTTTATCATAATTTTTGCACACAAATATAATTGGTACTCATGTGTCTCACAAAATCTTACAATCACATTCAAAGGGAAAAAACTGCTTCATTTAGCTGATTAAATTTAAAGTATAAATATACGTAATATGTGATAAATCAGTGTTACTTTGTTAATTATCAAACTTATTTCCTTCTGCTTTTTGTCATTTTCTTAGAAGTTCAATAATTACAAATGATTTCAGAATTTCTGCATTTATATAGTTAACATATTCCTACTTTGGTTCCTCAAGGGTGATGTTGAAGACTGAAGACATGCATTCAAATTGAAATTTTACTGAAACATGAATTCAAATGTATCAAAAGTAGGTTGACCCTATGTACAGGTATGATTGCACAAATGGTGTGACTCTACATCATGTACCACCAGAGAAATAAAAAGTTGTGCTCTATTTGTGTAAAAATAAAATTAATTTTAAAAAATAAACCGAAATAAAGTAGGTTGACAATGTTAGTCAGGGTTCTTCAGAGAAACAGAACAAATATGGGGTATATGCGGGTGTAGGTGTGTGCTGGAGAGAGAGAAAGACAGAGAATTGTCCAACTCATGGACTCATGCAATTATGGAGGCTAAGAACACCTAAGATCAATAGTCAGCAAGCTGGAGACCCAGGAGAGCTGAAGGTGCACTTTCAGGCTAAGTATAAAGGCCTGAGAACTAGGAGAGCCGCTGGAAAGAGTTCCAGTCCAAAATCTTTGCAGGCTAGAGAGCCAAGAAGATCTGATGTTTCAGTCTGAGTCTGAAGTCCAGAGATCAGTGTTCCAGCTGGAGCAGCCAGAAAAAAGGAATTCCCTCTTACTTAGCTTTTTTGTTCTGTTTGAGCTTCTACAGGTTGCATACCCATCCCATCTCACCTCCCACATTGGAGAGGAAAATCTACTTTACTCAGTCTACAATTCAAATGTTAACCTCATCCAGAAACACCTTCACAGATATACACCCAAAATGTTTCACAAAATGTCTGGGCATCCAATGATCAGTCAAGTTGACTCATAAAATTAGCCATCACTAGCGGTGATGCAATTTAGCGGGAAAAGGCAGCTAAATGAATAAGATGCCAGGTCTTTGTACAAACTCAGATTATCTCTGCTGAATAGGGATGCTTGTTAACCCAACTAAAAGGTTTGGGATCAGTTAAGAGAAATTTAGCTAGTATAAGAAGCAAGCTACCTTCTTTTCACAAATCCAAAATCATACCTTAGGCCTGGGAATGTAGTAGACATGAAGCAAATGTTTACTGAATAAATGAGGAAATTAATATGTGATTACTGAAGTGTAATCACACTCTAGAAGCCCAAATTGATAACAGGATGCCACAATGCTAATGAAAACATCAAATTCACACTACACATTAGAATACATTCCTGTAAATTTTTAATATAGAAATTTAGGGACTTTTTTCCTACTTATCATGAGCATCCTGGGCTATGACCCTTAGAATGTACAGGGTAGAGTTTAGGCTCCTCTGCTGTGAGGTGCACTTCAGTGGAAAATTTCAACCACTCTACTCAGAAACACAGGTTGGATAAATGACATGCCACTAGAGATTTGCAGGATGTATGAAAGTCCACCAGCCTACATAGATACTCTGAAATGCAACGTGATTTAAAGAACACAGGGTTTGGAATCAAAAGGCTGTGTTTTAAGTGTTAGCTGTTCCATTCATAACTTTGGGACCTGAACAATTCATAGTACCTCTTCTCATATTCTTAGCTGGTAACATTAGTTATTTTTTTTTCTTTCTTCCCTCTACTCTGCCCTAATTAATCTTTCACAAATTCATTTAT
Source organism: Geosciurus inauris (assembly GCA_004024805.1). Taxonomy (NCBI): domain Eukaryota; kingdom Metazoa; phylum Chordata; class Mammalia; order Rodentia; family Sciuridae; genus Geosciurus; species Geosciurus inauris. The sequence continues at coordinate 54,037 of PVHX01001224.1, read as the reverse complement.
TTTGTTGCTCATAAGTTCTCTCCATTTCATCTATCTTTTCTATTCTAATTAAAATTAACCTTTCTAAATCATATCTGCCTTACCAGAAAATACTTCTGATTAATCTTTTATTGTCTTCCTCAAACTGCACTCCATTCTCTGCACTATTTTTCTAAAAACTGATAGTAAAATTATATCCATTCTTTAAAAGAATGAGGCTGTGTTCTGCCTTTTTCATAGTCTTATGACTTACCTCAGTCTGCAGGTTTTTGGTTTTTAGTTTTCTTAACATCCATTGAATTTTTCCTCAATACTACATTTTCCCTGGAGCTATTTCGAGCACGCTGAGATACAGTTTCTCCATGAAATTAAGTTGTGTGGAAAGAGACAATTTTTTTTTTCTAACCTCTTATTTCCTAGTACATTCTTGGAAATGAATATTTGCCAACAATTGGATTATGAAATGAAGATGACTTGCTTTCCAGGTTCATTCTTTGTTGTACTGAAAATGTGGACTAACAGATGCCACAATTAGCATAATCATGATTTCTAGAAACCTGTTACAACTACATATTATTAAACTTGTTATACTATGAAATTCAAATTTTCAAAACTATTTAAGAAAAAGAGATGAAAAGCATAACCACATTTTATATATAAAAAATATCTGATGGAAACAATAAAAAACCTCTAAGAATGATTAAACAAGTTCAATAAGATGAATATTCAAAAATTAATTATATTTCTATACAGAGCAATGAACAGTTTGAAAATCAAATTAAGGAAACAATTCCATTAACAATAACATCAAGAATAATAAAATAAATAGAATAAATTTAATTTCAGAAGTGTAAGATGTGTACTCTGAAAATGACAATAATTTTGTTGAAAGAAATTAAAGATCTGATTAATGAAAAAGAAACACTATGCTCATGTGTTGAAGATTTCATATTGTTAAAATAGCAATATTCCCTAAATTGATCTATAGATGTAATATAATCTGTATCAAAAAATTAGCTGCCTTAAAGCAATTAAAACTGACCCTAAACTCTTATAAAAGTGCAAGAAAACCAGAAGCAATCTTAAAAAAATTAGAAAAAAGCTGGAAGATACACTTTTTAATCTTAAAATCTACAACAAAACAACAATAATTAAGATACTGTGGTACTGTCGTCATAGGCTAGACAGATAGATCAATAGAGAGTCTAGAAATAAACCTTTACCTATATATTCAATTGATTTCCTACAAGAGTACAAGGATAAATCAATAGGGAAAAAGTCTTTTCAATACATAGTGCTCATAAAATTGGATATACATATACAGAAGAGTGAAGTTGGACCCTTATGTCATAGTACACACAAAATTTCATTCTCAATGATTTACATAAACCTTTAGAAAAAAACTTAGAAGTAATTTTCATAATTCAGACAATAGTTTCTTACATATGATACCATAAGGGAAAGCAAGACATGCATTAAGTTACATAGATACACACATATACGCACACATGTGTGATATATACATATATATATATATATATAAAATCAAATCTTTTCATATAAGTTAAAGTGCTTTATGCTTTCAAGAAATACAGTGTCTTTCTTTATATCTCAAGAAAGTGAAGACAACCCATGGAATGGCAGAAAATATTTGCAAATCCTACATTTGATAAGAGTACAACTCAACAATAATTTAAAACTTCACTAGAGGTCTGAGTACACATTTCTCCAGAAAATATGTACAGATGACTACTAATCACTTGAAAAGATGCTCAATATTATTAGCTGTCAGAAAGGTGCAAACCAAAGCCATAAAGAGATGGCATTACAAACCCACTAGGACGGCTAAAATAAGCAAGACAGATATTTATAAGTGCTGACAAGCATGAAAAGAACTTTGAACTCTCATGCATTGCTTATGGGATTGTAAAATAGTGCAGCTGTTTTGGGAGTCATTTTGACGAGTTCACAAAATAGTAAACACAGAGTTAGCATGTGACCCAGTGTTTCCACCAAGATATATGCTCAGAGAAACTATGTCCATAAAAATGTTGGATGCAAATGTTCAGAATAGCAGATTTCAAAACAGATAAAAAGAGTAAGCAACTCAAACGTGTCAACTAATAAATACATACACAGATTGAGATATGCTAAAAAAATGATGTACACTTCAGTCATCAGCCATGACTCCTTATCACTAACCAATAATATACACTCGAATAAGTTGCTTAACTTTCTAATTTTCTTAACCAGAAAATTCACTTAATAATGAGCTCTACAGCAGGGGTAGCAGTGAAGGTAACATAAGAAACTAAATTCAAATTTCTTAATGCTATGCCTGGTGCATAAGTCTCAACACATCAGCTACTGTTGTTGACTTTTCTGAGCCCCAATTTCCTTATCTATGATGGCACAATAACAATACTCTTCCACCTTGGATCAGTGATGTCATGAATCAAGAGCAATGATGCCTGACATCATGCTTTATCAAATGATACAAACAATGCACTCCCTAAATGGAAAACATTTTAATACTGTAGTTTATCAGACACTCACTATGGATCATAAAGGGTACTGCTTTTTCTTGTTTGTGCTTTTAAAGACTCTGCTATTAGCCCTCATTAACAATGTGTATATACTTGAGTCTAGCAGCCTCTAAATGACAACTCTCATAAACATTAGGAGGCATTAATTGACTCCACAGGGAGTCCCTTCAACCTTGAGATTCTACAATTGGGCTCAAGCCAACCATCCCATTACATGTGGGTTTAATGCTACTCTGAATCAAGCACATCATCTTTAACAATAGAAGCTTGATAAAAATACTACTAGAATTAGGTCCTAAAAGATAAGAATTATTTGTTTTCAGTGCCAAGTTAAGAGGAATTTCCACTCTAAATTATTCATCCAGATGGGTATATTAAATCATGGCTCTCAATAAAAACAGGCCAGAACATGCTTAAGGCAGGAATGACCCCTATTCACATCTTGGGTGATGGCTTTAGAGTATAAATTTCGAAGAGCAGGAATAAGACTTCAGGGCTCTCTTCATATAACATCAGACAGAATGGCATGTTCAATACATTCAAGTAATATTAGAGTTTATTGCTATTAATAAGAGTTTAAAGAATTTGTGGAGGAACACTGTTTTAGGATGGATTAGGGTCAAAATTCAAGAATTTTCTCCTCTCTTTTATAACTCATACTCCTCTTCACTGACTTCTTCATACACATGTCTACCTCTCTCAACTGACATAAAATCTGTCTCCACCCTGTCCTATCCACTCACAGGTAGCATTGTTGAAAGAGTGGTCCACACACAGCACTTGCATTTCCTAACTGCTCTTGTACTGCTGAAATCACAGCAATTTACATTCACCACCCAACTATGCCCAAACTCTAAGGAACACATTTAGCCTTCACTTAACCTCTCTCAGCACTTGAGCAGGGTCACTATTTTTCCCCTTTTTATATCTGTTCCCTTGGCTTCTGGGCACCATTTCTTCCCACTTTTTGTCTGAGCTAGTTCCCTCTCACAGGCTCCTATGAGACCCAACAAGTTAGCTGCGGTATAATGTAGCTCCTTGGAGGGATCTGAGAAAATCAGTAAAGTAAAAAGATCTTGAAAACCATTTTCAAGTGTTCTGTTGTGACAGCGTGAGCAAGCGACACATAGGGCAAAATGCTTAGGAGAGTGGTGTGATGCTAATGGTTTAGGAAAATGGTCCTGTGCAACTGGAGGGAGAGGAGAGAGTCCATCTGCTTCACAGCTAGCTCCACAAACTGGTCATGAAAATAATAAAGACAATTTTTCAAAACCATACTTAGTAAGCAAAAAGTGTATTTTTGGCAGAGCCTACAGTACATACTCTGAGGTTTTAAAGAAAGCCAATGTTCACAAGCATTGCTCAGAGTTTTGGCATAGAATTTATTATTCATGAAAATAAGATGCTAATTGTTTTGGTAATAACAAAGCTATAATCTTTTGAAAAGTATAGTACATTGTATGTATTTTGCAGGCATATCTGTTCAAAGAACATAATCTTAATGTGTGCAAACATATAAATGCACATATATGTATGTACGCTATATGTGTGTGAGTGTATTTACACTAAGCACAGCCTTAATCAATCACATCTACATTGCGTCTCTGACCTACTAAACTCAAGTATGATGAGAATGGCCACCCAGGAAAAGACCACCCAAGAAGAGGTACAGAGCTAGATGACCCTGTGGTCACAGAAGTACAGAAATACTTTCTCACAATCTGAAGTCAATTTTGGAAATGTGTTTCCCCTCATCTCTGCCTATGATACAAATACCAGGAATTTATCATTTCTCAACCCCACAAAATAAGGCACTTTCCTTCTTATGAATTCCTCTGCTATCTTGTCCTTCAAAGATGGCTCCAATCTAATTTTCTGTATAAATCCTTTTCTCTTGAATCCTGTGTGAGCTTTGTGAAGCACTTTTAAAGGACAATTAGAAGACTAGCTGTTCTAAGGACAAAGTTCCACTAAACCAGCTCAGGGCTTCCTTTTAAATGTCCATTCTTCATTCCTCCCTTCTAAGCAATTCACTGTTTAGTCAGGTAGTCACTCCTCTTGTCACATTCTGTACCATCAAGCCAGCTAATGTGGGGAGGAAGTCATTAAAATTTAAAAGAAATGTGCACTTGTATTGCAGTACAGGTGTTCCCAAATTCTTTTTCCATTTGAAGAAGTCAACACTGGGTTGATCTGTAATGAGGATTGTTTACATAGGAAAGATTTTGTAGAACTTCAATCATGGGACTCCTGCTCAAGGAAGAGCCCCGATTTCCAGGAAGTTTAACAAATAAGTGTATCTGTCTAAAGTTTCTGACGAAATAATAGTTTAACCCATTAAGTCCTAAATTTTCAATTCTATGAATATTTCAAAGAAATTGACACATGCATTAAAATTAAGGTTGAAAATCATAACTAAGAGCTTTATATTCTTTATATATACTTTTGTAAATATATATAAAATATAGAGATATATATTCAAATGCTCTAGTGATTCACCAATTACTTTTCTCAAAAGAATAGAACTCTGAAAACATATTTATTGCAAAGTGACCGTAAGTGGCATATTTGTTGCTCAATTTTGTTTTTTATAAGTATTTTCATACCTGGGATGATGAGATGAAATGGTTAAGTAGATATGCACCTTTTTAATAATTATTTTTAGATGCCTTTTATATTACCTTACAATCTTTTCAGATAAAGGGACTTCTACTCTAAATGTATGTTATAGTTTTTTTTATGTGATAGCCTCCAAAAGCTCATGTATTAGACAATGCATGAAAGTTTGAAGGTGAAATGATTGAGCCATGAAATTTAATCTAATCGGTGTGTTAACCTACTTGAATATGTTAACTGGGAGCTAAATGTAGGCAGGCAGGATGTGCTTGGAGGAGGTAACTCACTAGGGGTGAGCTTTGGGGGTTTATATTTTATCCCTAGTGGTGAGGCTGTCTCTGCTTTCTGATTGCTATATGCTGAGCTAGGTTCCCCCTCCACATCTTTCTGCCATGAGATTCTGCCTCACCTTGGCCCAGAGCTATGGAGTAGGTCATCTATGAACTGAGGCCTCTGCAACTGTGTCAAATAAATTTTTCATTCCTTAAAACTCTTCTTTTTAGGTCTTTTGGTTACAGCAACAAAAGGCTGACTAAAACAATGTACTATTCTAGCTTTTATTTTTCAGTTAGCATCTCTTCCCTAGTATGCTCCTAAACTGTTTAAAAGCATTTATTTAAGTTTGGATCACAGAAACATATTGATTGCTTTATGCCTGTATAAATCACCTGTCATTCTCAATTAGCTCTTTTCTTATCTCTAAAAGTGGGTTCAAAATTAAAGCCCACATTTCTTCATAAACCACCTCTCCAGAACTTTTTGCCATCTAAAGGCTGCTTTTCTCCCTCTATACATTTTATTTCCTGGAAATCATTTCCTGTTCTACTCTACAGAGGATCAGAATTTGTAAAACAATGAGAATGGCATCCAGATTTCTTGATACCCAGTATAGTGTAGCTCTGTCTTTTCTCTATTAAGTGTCACCAATTTTGGATAATCACCTAATATTATTACATCTTCTTTGCATTTTCAATCTTTTGAATTCATTCTCTCTTCACTAATTCTAGTGCCAATTTCCTAGGTCATAATCGTTAGTGTTTTGGCATAAGACTCAAAAAGACTTCACTGAAATGTGTATTATCTTTTTACCAGAGTCTCTTAAAAGTAATTTCAAATATCAAAGCTTCAAGTAATAAGGAATTAAGTATGCATACGTATAAAAATTAACATTTATTTTTATAGAGATATATCAAAAAAATGAAATTTAACTCTAAAATTTTGGAGGAGATATTTCTGGCATTAAGCTATTGTACATTTAAAAATATTCCTTTATTGCCAGGCATAGTTCTGCATACCTATAATCCCAGCAACTTGGGAGACTGAAACAGGAGGATCATAAGTTCAAAGCCAGCCTCTGCAACTTAGCTAGGCCCTCAGCAATTTAGTGAGACCATGTCTCAGAATAAAAACTAAAAAGGGCTGGGATGTGGCTCAGTGGTAAAACACCCCTGGGTTAAATCTCCAGTACTAAAATAAATTAATTAGTTAATTAATTGAATGGAACACAAAAATATTCCTTTATAAAGTATGCCTAAAACCAGATAATCTGTGAAGTAAAATGGTCTGCAGCCAAAATTTTTATTTGCAGTATTTCACCTTTCTTTTATTTATTTATTTATTTACTTACTTATTTATTTTTCTGTGCTGGAGGTGGAACCCAGGACCTCACTCATGCTAGGCAATTGCCACTGAGGTACATCCCCAAGCCTCACCTATTTCTTTTACACAAAAACTCACAATACCCAATGGTTCAAATAGTGGTCCCCAAATTATATGCCTGAATCCTAACTTCCGGCACCTGTGAATGTGACTTTATTTGGAAATAAGGTCTTTGTAGATATAATTAAGATGAAATTTATGGATGAGATCATTCCTGATTTAATCCCATTAGATCACTGACCAATGACTGTCCTTATAAGAAGAACAGAAAGGAAGATTTGAGATATAAAGAAACAAAGCGGGGAAAGCCACCTGAAGATGGTGGCAAAGAGAGGAGTTATTCAGGTACAAGAAAAGAAATGCCACAAACTGTCAGCCACCACCCAGAAGGGAAATAATCACATAATAGGTTTTCCCAGAGAGTCTACAGGAGCAGCCAGTCCTGGCAAACATTGATTTGGACTTCTGGCTTCCAAAACTGTGAAAGAAAGATTTCTGTTGTTCCAAACCATCGACTTTGTGGCATTTGTTGTGGCAGCCCAAGAAATGAACACATTACATGATTACTTATTTAAACATTTTTCCTTGTATTCTTTCTACTTCCAAAAATGGATTTTATGGATTATAGGAAAAATGTCATGCATTCTGCTCATACAACAGAATAGAAGAATAAATAGAATTGGGTAAGCCAACAAAAATGTTTAGGAAAGAGCCTAGTCTAAAAGAATTGCTGTAGAGGGTCAGTACAGTATAGTGAAGACTGTAAGTTCTACAATTAGACTGGCAACTTCTACTCTTAGTTTGATCATTTATATTAATTATGTGAACTTGGACAAAGTATTTAATATTTATGAGCCACATGTCCTACCTCTTCCATATACTGAAAGAAAATAGTACTCTATAATGTAATTATGAGGAAAAAAAGGTGATCATTGATGTGAAAAATCTTTGCACATTTCCTGACATGTCATAAATAAATACATGTTGAATAAATGTTGGCTTTAATTAGTTATAATTAAATTTTCATGACAAATTACCTAAAATTTGATCCTTTATAGCAGATATAATTTCCCATGAGACTGAGAGGGCAGCTTTCCCTCCTATCTCCAGTGGCAGTTGCTATAATTTTAAAGAACTTCACCTGTGGGCTGGAATTGTAGCTCAATGGTTGAATGCTTGGCAACCATGCACAGGTCCCTGAGTTCAATCCTCAGTAGTGCAAAATAGATAAAAAAAGAAAAGAAATGAAAAAGAAAAGAAACTGCACCCATAAAATTGACATTACAGAAGATATTAGGAATGTCCCCTAAATAGGAAATAGTAACTTAACTATCATCCATGCTATTTACTTCACTAACACAGAAAATAAAGGGTTTATTGCCCTAAAGTTCTGCTTAAATTTGTTTCACCATTTTTCATGCCACTGCCTCTTAAAGATGTCCCATCACCTCTCTTGACCTCTATGATCCTACATTATTCTGATATAAAAAATTATACAAATACCCATTTAGTTTTTTTAGGTTAATCAATATTGAGTGACACTGGAACAAAGTCCTTTTTAATTAATGATCAACATGTGAACAGTATTTCAGAGTTCACCCTAGAACACTAGAACATTCATTTCCTGATAAAATCCTAATCCTATAAACAATGCATTCATTTCTATTTTACAAATAAGGACACCGGAGCTCAAAAAAAGCCTAATGAATTGTCTAAGGCATGGGGTAATGTTAGTCTCATACAAAAAATCCTCAAGTTTTTATTATGAAAAATTAAACATATATAAACAGAATAACAATAAATCACATGTTCTCATCACCTAACTATAATAGCTACTTTGAAGATTTGAAATTTCTCTAAATTTCCCTAGATAATACATGTACTTTCTAGTCCTAGTTCTTCAGTGATGCATCATTACAAATGTATACAATTTCTTAAAACAAATAAGGGAAAAGGAAAGTAGAAAAAGATCTGAATGTGATTTTCCATCCAAAGCATTCTGTCTCTATATCCATAAGGACAAAGAGAACAAAACCAAATGATAACACTCAAGTTATCCTAAATGTGTCACCAAAAACTTAGTAATCATGATCTAAATAGCAAGTCTAAAAACTCACTGGCAAAAGCAAAACCTAAGCATGCATAAGCCCAATAAGTGTGTCACATACGAAGTTATTTTAGGTCGAATATCTACTTTTTAATTGATATTAAATGTAAGCTACTCCTAAAAGTATATAATATCATAAGAAATCAGATCTTTAAATAAGAAAAATGAGGAACTATTTCTCTCCTAGTTATAACAGTGAGCAATTTTAATTAAAATAAATATTCCTAGGAGTCAATCACCATTTTTACCTGCATAGATCATAGAAGAGGGATTTTCTTTGCTAGTAGTCATCACAAAGCGCACTGTGCCCAACTGATGTGTCAATGAAAAAAAGAAAACAAATTGAGCTATGAATATAATTTCTAAAACAATAAAGCTGGCAGGGACAGAAAATGGAAAGTCATTCTGAAGAAGTAGTTATATTTTTAACAACTCTTCTGAGGCCACCCTGGCATAAGTACTGGACAGATGGGTATAGAGATAATTATAAACATATTTTTACCTTGCTTCTTTTTTTACAGCTATTAAAAAAACACCTGAAGTTTAGAAGGCATTTCTCAGATACAGTATAGTAGATTTCATAAAATATAGGTTACATATTTTATGAAAACAATGACTTCCACACAGACATTTACAATTCCTCAGAGTTGTTGTTAATAACTAAATCCATCAGTCTTACTGATGAGGGGGGATCTCAGTAAGAGTGGAGCTGACTGGATTAATGCATCCCTTGTTGATGATAAAGGTGGGAGTCTGGAGGGATTTGAACACTAGAGGAAGGGTTGAATCTTTGTATAAGATCCTGCTCTACAAGCTAAAGGAAGCCAAAAAGAGGCTTTAAGAAGGATACAACTGAATAGTTACTGTGCCCTCCCATGAATGCAGAGAAAATAGGCTTAGATAATAGAAGTTCACAATTGCTAGCTTTAAAAATAAATAAAATGAAAAATGGGCCTTTGAAATATGCAGTGTTTACATCTTCATGTTATCTTTTGACTATTAATTAGCACAAGCATATAGAGTTGGAATGACTTGCACAGGCAGTAAATTTCCCTGTCCCTCACTTTCAAGTACAAAGAAAGTTGACATAGAATTCTTAATTTCAAACAACATAAATGTACTTTATTTAATTTAAGAAAAATGAAGATTATGGAAGGGCATTACAGACTCACAGACAGATAAGACAGAACCAGGCTGTGTAGTCAAGAATAGCACTGAAATAGTGTAACACTAGTCCTGTAGGATCCACACTGCTACCATCACCATGCACACACATCAAAGTCCACTCTGTTAGCCCAGATCTGCGCATCAAATATTAGATTAGAAACTCCACTATGCCTGCCCCTGTCAACAAAATGTATTTGCCAAATTTATCACTGTCAGAATGGCTTCTATGGTGCCTGTTTCTTGTCACTAATTTTCCAAGATGGGGAAGCAGGCTTTAATTTTGGAAAATGACTCAAAAGAAAGGATTTCCTAAGTACACATAAAACTCATCAAAGATGTTGGGAGGAATTATAAAAAACATCACAGGTATCAAAATATCAAAGAGGTGAGAACATTATTATGGATTCCTCTGGAATATCTTCATATTGGTGTTTGAAAAGCAACATCTACCATTGACTCTAAGTCCACAAGCTGGACCTGCCAACCTCCCCAACTTATCTCCTGCTACTCTCCCCACCAGCCACATTGGTCCTTCATGGTCCTCCAATATTCAAAGCTCTTGCAGCCTTAGGATTTCTGTCTCCAACCATCCCTTTTCCTGGAACCCCACACTCCTAAATTTATACACAGCTGACTCCTGCTTTGATCTCAGGTCTCAACCTAACTGTTATCTCCTATGGGAAGTCTTTCCAGGCCACTCCATCCATAGACATCCACGACCACACACCAGCCACATACTTCCTTGTTACCAGATTATATTTGTTTTATAGCACTGATGACTAATTGATTGTTGTATTTGTTCATTTCCCACCCTAACTTGCCAAAATGTCAGTGTCTGTGATCTTGTCTATCTTTTGTACTGCCACATCTTCCACATCCATGTGTGTCTTTGGGTCCCATGTGACATTTCAATACATGTACACATTATGTAATGTTTAAATTATGTTAAGCATATCTATATCCTCAAATATTTATCATTTCCTCATGGTAAAAATGTTCAGAATCCATCTTTTTAGCTCTTTGAAACATACAGTACATTGTTCTTATGTATAGTCACCCTACTATGCAATAGCACACCAGATCCTTGCTCCCTTCTAACAGGACCTCAGTACACAGTGATCAACCCTCTCCCCATCCTTTCCTTCCCCATACTCTCCTTGACTTCTGTTAAACACCACTATACCCCAAACTCCTATGAGATCAACGTTTTCATATTTCACATATAAGTGATATCATGTGGCACTTGTCTTGTTCTGAGCTTATTTTATGTAACATAATGATCTCCAGTTCCACCTTTGTTATCACAAGTGACAGGATTCCATTCCTTTTTATGGCTGATTAATAATCCAGAGTACATAGGTACATTTTCTTTACTCATTTATCAGTCAATGGGCACATGGTTTGTTTATACTTTTGATTATTGTGAATAGTGCTGTAATAAACGTGAGAGTACAGATGCCTCCTTGATAGACTGATGTCATTTCCTTTGTTTTCGTTTTTTTCCTTTTTTCCTGATACTGGGGATTGAAGCCAGGGTCTTACACATACAAGACAAGCATTCTACCACTGGGCTACATTCCTAGCCCTCACTTCCTTTGGACATAAAAACAGTAATGGTATTTTGAATCATATGGTAGTTCAATTTTTAACTTTTTAAGAAACCTCCCTATTGTTTTCCATCCTCACTAGCACTTACTATCTTTCTATAATGGCCATTCTTAATGACATAAGGTGATCTCTCTGTGGTTTTGATTTGCATTTCTGTGACCATTAGTGATGTTGATCATTATTTCAAATATGTTGTGGCCATTTGTAAGTCTTCTTTCAAGAAATGTCTACTTAGATCTATTGAACATTTTTAATTGGGTTATTTGGGTAGGGTGTGTGTGTGTGTGTGTGTGTGTGTGTGTGTGTGTGTGTGTTGCTAATGAATTTTTGGAATTCCTCGTATATTCTAGATATTAACCTCTTGTCAGATGTACAGTTCGCAAATATTTTCTACCATTCTGTAGGTTGTCTCTTTACTGTGATGATTGTTTCCTTCATTGTGCAAGAGCTTTTAGTTTGATGCAATCCCATTTGTCTATTTTTTATTTCCTGTGCCTTCAGGTCAGCTGCTTCTCAAAGAAAAAGAGGCAACAGGGCAGAGTAGAAAGAATGTTGATTAGGGAAAAACAAAATATGAATTCTATATGCATTTCTGAGTCCAAACCTGTGCACCAAGAACTCATATTAACCTTGTAAGATTTTTGAGATCATTAAGTGTGACCACAAATGTAAAGGGTCTTTTATAGCATAATATGTATAAGTGCTTCATAACTGGAAGCCATAACAATTATTATTAATTTATGAGCAATGAATTCATGTCTGAGTTCATATTCTCTGAACAATATACTAGGAGAAACACGTTCTTAACATAATCTAAATCAAAGAGCTTTCCTGTATACAATGAGAGTGCTCTAATTTCATGCACAACTAAAATTTACTGGGATTTGCCATGTGACAAGGATGTTTTATACAATTTCTTCCTAGCTATTAATGCTAAGCACACTCCAATCTTAAAAGATTATGTAGTCACTGTAAAATAAGATAAAAAAAAGACTATTATTTTCACTTTTATTTATTTCAAAGCACTTGTTGAGTCAAACACTAAACAAAGTTCTAGAGACATAAAAGCCATTGAAAATAACCCCTGCCTTCAAGACACTTCTGGTTTCATAAAAGAAACTCACAAAATGAGTAACAATGTGACAAAGTGCTACAGCAACTCAGAAGAATGGCACCCAGTCTAAACTGCAAAGAAATTTTAAAGGGTTTTTAAAAAGAAGTGATTCTGAGTAGAATACCAGCTGAAGGATCAAGAGGAGTTAACCAGAGTACTAAGGGTCAGACATGCCCAGAAATTCTTTGCAGATGCAGAGAAAATAGCATCTGCAAAGATCCAGTGGAGAGTCTAAGCAGGAACATCTCTAAGAAACAGCAAGCGTAAGAAAGAATAGGATCACAAAAGCCCTAAGAGAGGAGCATTTTAAAGAAGAGGCTGTTCCTAACCCCCTCCAAGAGTGTTACAATTGCAAATGATTAATTTCCCTTATTTAGTCTATTTTCCCCAAAAAGAGAAAGAATTTATTCAATTTATTGTCACAATACCTTTCTAGTCTGGTGCTAATGCTCAGTTTGGGGTCAGGAATTATATTTTAAAATAAATGCAGGTGTGTTAAACATTATATTTTTTTCATCAGTGCTCAGACTCGTGTTCCTTTTTACATTCTCTTTATATTAGCAACTTTCCTGAAAATAATTGTACCTTGTCTTTCTCTGTGCCTGCAATGCCTTCAAGTCACCTTTCTTTGGCAATTTTCTCTAATTCCTCTAAGCAGCATTTTTCATTTCCTCCCATAAAGTGACAGCACTTTCTACATTACCTCTATTACAACTCTTAGCAAATTGCCTTTTAATAAGTTTCTTTCTTGCTAACTAAGCTTCTGGAGAGAAGGTTTGATCTTTGTATCCCAAACATGATTTCCCTCCCATAAACTTTTTTTAATTTTAGAACAGCTTTAGAATTACAGAAAAGTTGCCAAGGCAGTACAGATCCCTGCTGGAATCTTTTGAAATTCCGATTTAAATATGGAATGTCAGTGAAAGTCTCAATGTTATGGATTCCTAAGAAGTTTCAACCTGATGCAAAGGCTGCTGGGCCAGGGTCCCCAGTTTTGACAAGCGCCAGACACACCAGGAAAAAAGTTCTCAGTCCTGGTTACAAACTATAATCATCTGGGTACTTTTTCGTTGTTTTTAAATTCCAATGCCTAAACCCTATCTCCAGGGGTTCCAGTTTAATTAATCTGTCATAGATCCAGTATTCTATATTTCATTAAAAAGTCTTCAGGTGATTCCAATGTGCATCCACAGTCAAAAGTCACTTGTCCTAATTCAATGGACTCTCATATCCTACCAGGCTCCCAATTCCTCCTCTGAAACACAGAAATAATAAGTATCTGAGAAGTGGTTTTTGGACTAAATGAAAGAGTGAAAGTAAAGCACAAAATGCAGTGCCCACTACATTCTAATGTACTTCAACATGTTCACTTAAGATTAATTTTGTAGTAATTTTTCCTAAATTGTCTTCCCAGGGTTAGATTGCTCTCAGATCTCCAGCTGTCAAGAGAACATTTGAAAAGGGCAGAGTTCAGGGCTAGGGTGGAGTCACTATAGAAATTCCCAAGTCTTTAGGGAATGCAGTTGAAGTATCCTTTGATTAATTCAGCCGACCCTGCAGCTGAGCCTCAAGTACAGGGAGTCCTTGCCTGTGTAGGACAGAAACTGCTTTGTATGGGACAGTCCAAAGTGTGGCTACTTGGGTTTAAGCTGCTTTTCATAAAACAATGAGTGATCACATCTGCACTGCAGCTGGTCTTCAGGAGAAATCTCTGAGATTGATCTGGTTTTAAACCGCTGTTCATAGGCTTAAGGGCAAAGCTCCTAACAAAATTCAAACAGTGGTCATATTGTCATCAAATTCAGTACGAGAGCACTAGCAATTGTAAAATAACATGCTATTAGATGGACTTCTTCCAACATACTACCTTTCTCCAACCCTAAGGATAAAAATTATTTTATTTTTTAACAGTGCCTGAATGTTAAAGAGTAACCTCATCTTTATTTTCCTTGAACTACAGTTAGTAGGTTCTCAGGATAATTTGAAAAGACAGAGCTTATAGAATAAAAGATGCTATTCAAAATTACTACCTTCCTTGAATTAAAAAAGAAGAACAAATACAAAGACAATTAATTCTGGCTTGACCTAAAGCAGCTACCATCTCTGCATCTTTGTCTACCATATTTTCACCTGCGTGAACAGCAGGAATGCTACCTACAGCCCCTTCAAAGCCCCTTAACTTTTGCCTCTGACATTTCATAATATCCAAATAGTGTCCTAATTGGTCTCACTGTCTCCAGTTGAACTCCCCCACCCCCACTATCTGCCACACTGTTGCCATAATATAAAGCTGATCAGATTACTTAAATTCCCAAATTATTTACAATGGTATATAAAATGCTCCAAGATTAGAGCATTTAAGAAATGGAATTATACAAGTTATTTTATAACTGAATTTTTCTCTATACAATATTTTATAGTGAGTTATAATAATAACTTACATTTTTGACTATATGAAATGTTTGTTAAAAATGTAAATTGCTGGATTCCATCCCTGGTCTTTGGGTAGGGAGTCCTAAAATATTCATCTTAACCCTCTAAGTGACTCTTATACACAATAAACTTTGAGAGTCACTAACCACAGATAATGTTTTCAAATCATTATGGTAAAATGGCCAAAAATTGGAGGTTTCAAATATGTTTATTTTGGCTGGACAAAAGAAAGCCTAAGAGCAGTTACAAAATGGAATGGGTTATCATTCCAGCTGATGAGAGTCTGGCATCTGCAAATAGATCTTGAATAACTAGTCTCAGGGATGTGGTAGTCATTTTGTATTAAGGAAGAGGTTGAAAGAGATCATTTCTAGGGTCTATCTCAACTGTAAGATCCTAAGACTGTATAATTAAAGAATGTTAAAGCTAAATTATACTTCAGAGACAAAACAAGGAGAGTTACCTGGAAAAAGAATTATGAAACTAGCTGCATATGTTTTTAGGGAGTAGTTTATTGGTAAGGCAGTTCTCAGAGCTGACAAAAACCTTAATTAACTGAACACTTTTTTCCTAGAAAAAATTAGTAATGAACTTTTTTTAAAGAGTTTTTAACTAATTATCCTGTCGTTAAAATATCTCTTGGTAGCACTACAACACAGCAAGTAAAATCTAAGGACTCAGCTGAAAAAGTGAAAGAACCAGGAACCTTTGGCATTCCTGCCCACTGTGACCAGGCTGGATAGAGTCTCTAGAACAATGTAAACACCAGTAATCAAATTTAACTTTTCATTTGCAATCTAAAAGATGAAGTCCACAGAAGTGTGCTATAAATTCACAACGCTACTCAGTGACAAAATAAGTATTTTAGAAATCTACATTCAGACAACTAATCTCGTCTTTGGGCAATAAAGATTCCTTTAATATTACAAATTGATTTTGAATCAAAATCCTAAAATGTTTAAGAGAATCAAAGCAAGTCCAAGTGTGAGAAATTTTATTCATATAATAAATGTACCACATTGTAAACAAATGGCTTGAAATAACTGCATTTAAAAAGTAGAATGACATTTCAAGGATTGCTACAATAATGCCCCTTATGTTCTCTTCTCAGAGTTATAATTTAATTTTGTTTGGCAGGAAAATCAGTGATTACTCTTACTTTCTGACATTTTAAACAAAAATGCTTTCCAAAAATACAAGTAATATTTTCAAACATATTTCTTGTGCTATACACACTCCATATATATATACACATAAACACACACACACACACATACACACAACCTATAGTCCAGTTTACATAGACATGTCAGTATTTTAGTGGATATATATATTTACATGTCCTTATGGTATATACATATTAATGATGGAATATACTAGTTCTTTATTTTTGATAAATTCTGACACATCTTATTAATGCTGTTTTTAAAGTTTGACTGAAATTATCAACCACCATGTATTTAACAATAAACATTCTTTTTACTAATATCCAACTAAAGAGTTTGAGATTTAACAGCCTAAGTAATTTCAGTAAGTTTTGTAAATTTAAATACCATCTGCATGTTGATTTATATCTCTGGCCTAGACATTTCTTTTGAACTGCCTATTCAATGAATATCAAACTTAACAGTTTGAATATCAAAATCAAATTCCTAATCTTCTCCAAACTCTTCCCCCAGTGCTTTTGTTTGTTTGTTTTTGTTTTGTTTTGTTTGTACTGAGGATTGAACCTAGGGATGCTCTACCACTGAACAGCTGAGCTGCAGCCCCAAGTTTTTATTTTTTATTTTGAGACAGGCTCTTGCTAAGTTGCAGAGGTTGGCCTGGAACTTGTGATCCTCCTGCTTCAGGCTCCTGAGTAGCTGAGATTACAGGCATGTGCCACTGCACAGCTTCTCTTCCTCCAATGGTTGTCCTCATATCAGAAAAAAACACACATATACATCCAGTTGCTAAGGATGGCATAATTCTAGATTTTTCTGTTAACATTCTATGTACATCAGCAAATCCTGTCCCCATTGCAAAAACACATCCTATCACTCTTCACTATCTTTGCTGCTACAATCACCATTGTCTTCCTCAAAAGCCTCCTAACTGGTATCCCTGCTTCCACCTTTGCTGCCATACAGATATTCTCCAAGCCGTAGCCATAGTGACACATACATTTACCGACTTGCACTCTCACACTGAGTATTATGCCCTAGAAAGGTACTCTATGATCTTCCTACTTTGATCTTCCGGATCTATGTAACTTGATTCCCTAGTATTCCACCACTTGCCTGCTTCATTCCAGCCACACAGTCCATCTTGCTGACTATCCAGAAAAAAAAGCTGCTGATTTTCTATGCAAGTTCTCTTCCCCACACATCTCCTTGGTTTTTTTCTTCACCTCCTTTGCACATCACTGATAATGCCAAACTACTGTGGGTGTATATTCCTAGATTAGCATCCATTATGAGTCAGGGTCCTAGCAAATGGGTGCCCCACTTAAAACTGGGCTCACTGGTGAAGAGAGTAATAGCATGTGGAAAGGATGCCATGTAACTAAAAGGGAAAACACAGAACCTAAGAGACAGTAATATCAGAGATATTGCCACCATCAATCCTTAAGGAATATGAGGGAAAGAACATATTAAAAACCAGAGAAAGATTCCAATAAGGAAGGCTGCCTTGAGAAAAAAAAAAGTGGTGATTAGAAAAGGGCAGCAGGAAACCTGAAGCACCTGCTAGAGAATGGAGCTGAGAGAATGAGTACCCTGAGTTTATGTCTCTCTCCCTCAGATCTTTTCCAGAAGACCCAACATAATCAACATAATCCACAATGGCTGGCTTGCTAAGGCAGAGGGTAGAATGGAGAAGGGGGGGATAGGGCCTCATTCCATTTCTCCCTATCTTTCCTACCTAGTGAATTTCTTTTCCATAGCCTATATCATTGTTTCCTTGTTTATTTGCTTGCTTCTGCCATGAGAATGCTAGCCCCCTGAGCACATGGACTTATGTCTACTTGTGTGCTGTGAGCTCCCTATCACCTAACATAGAACCTGGCACATATTAGGCACTCAAACAATATTTATTAAATAAATCAATCTTATCCAATAGTGATTTTCCATTAAATTGGTTTTTTTTTTAAGCATACAGTATAAACTATATTTCTTTGAGAAAAACTCCACCAACTCTGGGTAGGCTAGCAGATGATTTATGAATTGATTCACGTTTGACATATAGCATAGATATTTCCAATTTTAAAAAATGGAAAAAAAATAATATATTTGTTACATTCCTAAAGGTAAGGGAGTATTAAATGTTTAAATATCCATCTATATACCTGCATTCACCATAGGGTGAGACCTATGGTGAATGACCTCTCCATAGGGTATTTCATCATTCTGGCAAGAGTTCATTACAGAAAAGCTCTTTGAGGAACAGACTTTAGTAGGACTTCTGATTTCCTGGATTTCTAAAGTACTATGACATTTGGGGAGTCACTATATGTAGCAATCACAAATGCATTACTTCTTTTGTTTCAGCTTTCCAGACTACCCTGAAGCTGGTGCAGTTAAAGGAAAAGATAAAACAACAGGGTAGAAGGGCAAACCTATGTTTTACTCGTGAAAATTGAGGAATTCATCTTGGTGGAGAACCTGTTAGCAAGTAATTTACTTACTCATTCTAGTAGTACCTCCCAAGCCACCCCAATAGGAAAGGGAAAACAACAATTAGCATAACATATCCTTAGGAGAAACAGAAGACAACTCTGGATTTATCCCTAGAAATCGTCCTTCACACACACTCCCATTTCATGAAGAGAATAATCTCATTCCTTATAAACCCCTGTCTCTTTATTTTCCTGGAAGGAAAGATAACAATAAATAAGATTCAGAGAAGATAAAGAGGGATGGAAGTAAATAGATCAAGTTGTGTGAAGTTTTTGAAATTTACACTAATATTAACCGTAGAAGCACAATTTCATACACTCTAAGAGCACTATTATGTATTTTCATCCAGTTACAAACCCTTTCCTCTGAAAGGAAGTAAGACATGTTACTATAATTTCTCTCTAATTTAAGAAATAATCTTTGAGTTCCTAGGGGAAATCTATTTGCTATTGAGATCCCATTCCATATGTTTCAGTTTAGGGGCCCATCCAGGGCCTATGAATTTTTAATTTTATATAGTGAGGGTACAGGAGCCCTTTATGAAAATAAATTTCAAACTACGACTAATTTAATTAATTTGAAAGTTATTACAAAATTCACAAAATTCAGAATAACTATATACATTTTCAGATAATTACTAACATGTTTCTACATATTTTCTTTTCTTTTCTTGATGTTTTATTTATTTTCCTTTGTCTCATACTCTTTTGCTTGTGTCTTCGTATTTCAAATATGTTATATTATCTTCTATTGAATTGAAGATAATTCAATTCTTCCTCTTTTCAATTCTTCAGTAAAGACTCCTCTACACAGCTGCTTCTGGTTCCAGGTGCATGCATGTCACTAAATGACCTCTGATTACATACTTCAACAGATTGATCTGGATACAAAGGCTCATTAGGAAGAAGTAGGAAATTCTGTGGAGACATTTCTTTACCAGAACCATAGAAAAAGCTTAAATACACAGTGAAGTTAAGTTCAAACAGCATAAATATTAAGATTGGCCATATGAAATTGCTGATGTTCCATCATTTATAACTTCCAAAATTAATGCTTCATATGGCTCACACTAATTTATCCCCCTACACGCAAAACAAATGCATCCACCAGTTCAGCATCTCATTGGCTGGATTATAACATTGTTTTATGCCACTCTAACACCACTTTGTATTAAGGGAAATCTAACATAGAGGGGAGAAAGAATACAAAAGGACCACAGCTTTTACCTGATTATGTTTATAACATCTTAACCGTAAATTTACCCACGATCATGTGAACAGGCCTAAGGCTTTGAACAGAACCTGAGAAGATAAAGGGCTCTGAAGCTAAGGTCCATTAATTTTCTAATGCATCACGTCTGCTGTCTCAGTCCTATCACTTTAAGTTTTATCCTGTGACTAGTCCCATGGAAACATGTGAAAAAAATCCGAAAAATAAACATATCTCTCTTTTCTTCCAAAGAAATAGTTCCCACATATCACAAATAAATGATTTCAAGTTTTACAGGCACGGCAGAGCATAACCTTCTTCATCTATTACTACGTTCAAATAATGCTATCCAAATAATGAAAATTTCTGTTAAACAAAGAGTCCTCTGTGAGCACAGGAATCTCATCTCCTTATTATTCCTTAGAGTATTCAACAACTGCATGTTCTGTACACTAGGCACCTTGCCCTCACATGGGCCTTTGTAAAACACTGCACCTTCTGATAAAAATGGTCTCAATGCAAAACATAAATGTGTGCTATATCTGGAATCTGACACAAGCTATTTGCTAACTGGTCCTATAGTAAAATAGCTTTCTGACTATATGGTTTTTAAATTTGACACAAAACATCACACAGAGAATGGAGTTTAGTTAGAGCCCTCCACCCATTTTAATAACAATCTTTTTTTTTTTTTTTTCTGGTTCTCCAGATAAGTCTCTCCACTGCAGACTAATGCCTTGCATAGGCAGATTGTTCATCTCCTGAAGTCTGCTGAGTCAGCAGCACAGGCCAGGGGAACTTTGCTGAGTGTACACAAAGGCCACCATCTGTTGCAGAGCTTCTAGGAACAGTGTCATCAGCATGAAACGCAGTGTCAGCCCTAATAACTACAGGATTGCCTTGGAAGCTAAAGCCAATGACAGAAACTTACTCCAGAAGGTCATTAACATCTGGCTTCTTTGCAATAATTGAGAACACTGATACAGTAGGAGAATAAATCAAACTACATCAAACATTCACTCTACATTTCAAAAAGTATCAAATATAAGCAAACAGATTGTAGATTCAGGTTGGACAGAACCTCACCTATACTTCACTAGGTGAGATGCTGGCATTGATAAGAATAATAGGAACAATACAAATAAGACTTTCATTTATTTAGGGGCTACTATGTGCCAGGCTGTGCGTTTTCAGTCATATATCTCATTCTCACATCAATGCAATACGGAAGATCTTATTATCTAAAAGGCAAACTATTTTAATTTTTCAAACCTCATTTTTTCAATCTATAAAACAAAGATCAATTTCATTTATTTTTTCAAGATCTTGGTGAAGAGTAAAGATAATACACGTAAAGTACTGAGCATTCAATAATAAGTGTATGAATTCACAAAATACTCATTTTATTAAAGTATCACTAAACTCTTAAAGTATATGTACATGGTATATTTAATGAAATATTGGATCTGCTCTCAATACATATAACAAAAATTTAGAAACCTCAAAAATTTCTTCATATGTGCTAGCATACTGTCTTGCTGATTCCACAGATTTAAGAAACAGGCTAACAAAAATGAAGCAGAGCAGTTTCTTGGAGTGCCTCATCCTTTAAATCAGTTAGCATTTATTAAAAGCCCACTCTAGTGTGGTAGGAAATTGCTACTAGAGGAAAACATAGTCCTTCTGGAACTGTATTTTAGCATACAGAGCACATACGGCTATTGCACTGTTCTGTCATCCAAAACAAGGCATCTAAGATCACGATGAAAGGAGTGGGAAAACATAGCATTAGTCTACAAAAAGCATTAGTCCTGGACCCAGAAATCAAGGACTATGGTGAGTTGAGCCAGGTGCAGTATACAATTCCCAGACTAAAACCCATCTTTACATAAAACTGGTGTATACGTGTCAAACGTCAGGGTTAGCTGATGGTTCTATCCCAGACCACTCTACCCCTATGGAGAGTTATTACCATTCTCTCCATACCCCACCTTTCTCTTTATTCCCTGCCCTCTTAGTCAAAATACTTCAAAGGTAGACAGGATAAAAAACCAAGACAAGCTTTAGAATATACTGACTCCAGCATCACTTAGGTTTTCTTAGTGGTCCTGGAGATTAACAAATAATTGCCACTAAGATAATAATTACAAAATATGGAAAAGTAAATTTACCAGAAGGTTCTGTCTTATTATCACCACCTAATTCAAAATAAAATGTCTTACTTAAATCAGAAATATGGACATCTAGAAACAAAAAAGATAAGAAAGCTTACCAGGAAAAAAAATCTACCCTCATATAGGAAGAAAAATACACACACACACACACACACACACACACACGTATGCATACCTACATATATAATTAAAAAAATATTACTTATACATGCACACACATTTAGAGAAGAAAATGATAGAATAAATGAGGTAAGATCTGAACATTAGGTTAATGCAGGTAAATAATATCCTACTATTCTTGCAAATTTATACTAGTTTTAAAATTATTTCCAATTAAAGTTATAAAAAGAAAGCTGTCAAAAAATTCCATAAAATAAAGTAAAAAACAAGTAACCTTTCTAGTATTTCATCCTCTTAAAATTCAAGAAAGTTTACTGTAATAATTACTATTGTATTTTTCTAGAGGAAAACTCAAAAACTTAGTTACAGTCAGTGAAAAATACTGAGTCAGTCTAGAAAACTGTATTATCTTACATGATTTGTATGAATAAATATAAATCTCTGACAAAAAAAACTCAAACTTAAAATAATTCTAGTTAGCCAGACATAACATGAGAGTGAACAAGATGTGAAGTAACAAGAACTTAATTATAATTTGTTCTCCCTTTAATGAGTCTATTATATTCACAGGTGCTAGTCTAAAATACAAACAGGGATTACATCGCATTCTCCAAGAGGTCTATCAAGTACTGTCATGACCTCCTATATTTCTGGCAAATATGAATCCCTCATATTTTGCCATGTTAGAGAACATTCTTCAACAATATTATGCAAAGATGTCCAAGTATGTGCACTGAGTTTTGGGAAATGCATAATCAATAAAAATTGCTTCATGCAGTAGTTTTGTTTAGTATCTACACACTTGCCACAGATTTCAGTAGTTTAAAAAGGAGTCAACCTTTATAAAAGAAATCAAATTTTAAATTGCTGAAATAATTAAGCTTAGTTACAAACCTAAGGGTTCTTAACTCACTATATTCAATGTGCTTAAAGTTTGACTTTAGACATCTATGAGAAAGAGAAAAGTTCTCATGTGTCATTTGAAAAAAACATCTTTTGAATATTCTTCTTCTCAAAGAGAAAGCACTGAAAATGTTGTTGGCACTTTGTATGTTCACTAAGCAATTATCATAAAAGGATATTTCAGAATTATCTCTGGAAAACGAGTTAGGGGCATCAGAGACTCTTCAGAAATTTAATTTAGGAGTACTGACATTCAGTCATTTACTCATTTAATCCTGAGTGAATGCAAAAAAAATAAAGTGCTGAGCATTAGCCCAGACACCCTTAAGCGTAGCAACACAAGGATCCAGACTGAGGGCCTTCCTAAAGGTTGTCTTATAATTAAATCTTTATTTTCCTATTTCTTTTGTTAGTTCCTTGGACTAAATTTAAGGTAAATATGCCTGGCACCAATTTTGCCATGCTATGCTTGTTACAAAGTTCTATTGAAAAGATAGGAAAGATATAAAAGTAACATTATTATTTTCAGGAGCCTAATTATAGGACTGAATTATTTAAACTAATGAACGCTTTTGCATATTCTATTCTTGTTTTTGTTTTTCTGTCTGATAACTTTCTGCATAGATGGTATGTCACAGAAAAGAGAGAGATTGAGATGCCTGACAATCTCCCCATGCCATAAGAGAAGTCTCCCCCTTAAAACTTAGAAACTGGTGTTAGGATTCAGGAGTGACCCCAGCTAACCCTAAATGAATAGTGAGTGATTACATATAAAAGAAAGAAAGAAATCAGTGAGAGTAAAAGCAGCCTTCTTTCCCCTCCAACTTTGTACACACATGCATATGTGCAAGCACGTGTAATCTTCAGATTTCTCCTCAATGGCACATTTTCCTGTAATTCCCATATACAAACTCCTTAAAAGCATAGAGTTGTGGAGAAAGAAGTGATTTCTCTGAAGGTGACAAAAACACTGAGATTGTTCACGATATTGTTTGAATAAATATTAAAATAACATTCCTTCATAAAAAAGCAGTTATTTATGTTTCCAAAAAATAGTTACTTCCAACTGCAACTTTCTTATGTCAGCAATGGAGACCTCAGAATATCAAAGAATTCCTACCAGGTCGTTATCCCTGCTTAGGGCAAAGGAACAGATCAGAGCACCGATATACCTGACTTTATAACCCGTGACTTCCTCTAAGCTAAGACTGCAATCTAGACATTAAAAGCAAAATAAAATAAAATCACAAGAAACACAATGGTGATTCAGGAAAAAGGTATTAACACGTGTTTGTGGAGGATTAAAAGACAAGCTTAATTAAGGAGAGAGTCAAAATGGAAGCTGAACCTGGAAAGGAATGTAGCCACTTACAGACAAATGAATTTGTATTTGTGTATGAAAACCAGCAAAAGAGAAGAGAAAACAGCAAAAGCAAAGGTAAAATCTCATAAGGGTACAATGACTGCCCAGTTGTGTAGAGTCCCGGAGTCATGAAAACACAAGGACAGGGCAAATGGTGAAGGGAACAGGGCATTGGGATAAATGGGTCTCTACAGAAGGCGGGATTCTGAAGGCTTTTGGCCAGGATGAAACACGACCAGAGCTGCAATGAATGAGAGTGCGAACACAGCAAAAGCTGGGAGAAAAGTCAAGAAAGAATTTCAAGTAGCCAGACCAGAGGTATTGAAGGCCAAAATGAAGGTCAGGGAAGTAGTAGGAATGGAAATTGGCTGGCTTTAAGGTACCTCTCAGCCATAAAGTCTACAATTTTAAATAAACGTGACCTTTACTACAAAGAGCTAAGTGAGGGTGGCCCAAGAAACTTTAGTCAATATACATTTCCAGAATAAACCTCTATGAAGCAGCTGAAATAACAAAGGATTGCTGTACTGTGAGAAACTGAGCATGGCTACAGACATACCAGGTAAAAGAGTAGCTATGAATTTAGATTATCATGAAGTACCATGAATATTATCCTCAGACACATGTTATAAACTGCTTTTAATGGCATTTCTGAAGAGATCAAGAATTAAACAAGCTGGAATCAGCTTCAACTCTCTCCTTTAGGTAAGCTGTGCCTGAAGTTTATACAATAGGAATGGAGAAGAATGAAGAGGCCACAATGTCACTTCCTCCAGGATCCCACCCAAGAGCCAATGCCAAACTCCTCCCCCATCCCAGAAAAGAGTTCTAAGACATCACTTATTATACTGAGTTATGTTCTATGATGACTGATATTGAATAGAGATCACTGTGCATAAAATTTGAAAATAATGAAGCAGAATAACTTTAGGTCATGTTCTGGAAAAGTCCTACTTAAAATCTGAAGCCTCTGCAAATCAGTTTTATAATGCACATATTTGTTCCTCAATTCAGTGGAAGATGGTACTTTATACAATTGTGATTCCTAAATAACCTTTTAACTCTGTAACTCTTTCTCCTTTACTGTTCACCTTAATGGATATTGGAAAACAAACTAGAAGACCATAACATATTTCTCCCTTAAATATATTTAAGCTTTAAAAATGTGTACTTGAGTATCAAAATCTGTACAAGTAACAGATATTGTCTGTGATGGAATAAAGACTAAACATAAAATGCCCTTTAGCATGATACTGGCACACAGGTTTTAGTATCACTAAACTAGTAGTATAGATATTATCAAAACATTAACTTTTAGTAATTTCACTTGCTCTCCAGTTTACAATAAATTAGGTCTATTACTTTAGTTAGAATCAATATTAGTATTAAATGTAATAGTGATATCTAGAACATAATTTACATTAATTTGAAAACAAAGCAAGCACCTCATCTTTCTATTGGATTTGCCATTTTCAAATTTTCTGAAACAGGTTTAATTAGTAAAAAATAAAAATTAAGAAAGCAAAATCCTAAATGACATATTTAACGATTAGTGTGCTGAGAACAGAGTAAATCGACATGTTAAAATGAATGCAACACTTGAATTTTGCATTCAGATTTCACTTCAAACAGTTACGTGCTGTTTTTGAAAAGGAAGTGATTTAACCACATGGTGGGGAAAGCTTGAAATAGGTAATTCTTTTAAAATAGTCCATAATAGAAATTTCTTTCAAAGTCAACAGGAAATTCATTAAACATGAATATATACTAAGGACGGAAAAAAGAATATTAAGTATAAAAATACAGGAAACATTTTTTGAAGTAGCTTAAATTTCATTGTGAAGGACAGTATTGTTGGTCCTTCACTTTGGGAGGAGAATGTCAAAATTTTACGTTTCAAAATTAAATGTTATCAGTAAATATTTCCTAAATAGGAGAGAGTTTGCATTATTAAAGAAATTTCATTATGGAAAAGTCCTAGTTAAAAATTCCAAATTTCCAATAGAAATTTGAATTTTGCAAATTTTAGATAAAATATTAAAATTTTAATTTATGAAATTTCCATTTAAATAAAAGATATTAGAGAATAAATGTTGGGATATTATGTGTGGGAAAGACCCTTATATATTAGACTTCATGATGCAGCATATATTCTGTAAGTTCCACTTCTTGTGTTTTTTAACAAATGGAAAATATGTTTACATGCATTGGGCTAAACATATATATGTTTTAAAGTACCACGAGATAAAGTACTGAATGAACTTCTGTCAAGACATAAGACAAAAGGTCTGATTTCAGGATTTTAAGTTACAGATATTTATACAGGTAGGTGGATATTTATTTTAAGCTGGATAAGACTTTTTACCAGCAAATATGTTTCTAAGTCTATGTCACATGGAGTGCAGGTTTAATAATGTACTTATGAAAATTTTAGTCATACTTCAAAACACATTATGGACTGGTTCAGGGATAGCTGTCTATCCCTGAAAAATGTACAGCAGCAAGTACTGAGTTTAGAAATGCTAGTAAACCAGTTTTCTACCATTGTACCTACCACTTAGAGGACACTTAGCACAAACTGTGGTTGGTTCCTCCCCACCAGTAGACACTTAGTATCAACTAAGAATGGTTTTTCCTCACATGGGATATTTAAAAATACCTGAAGAAGTTTTCCATGGTCACAACTAGGGGCATTGTGCTGGCATCTAGTGGGTGTTACAAAACACCCTTCAATGCACAGGATATCTCCCTGGACAGCAAAGAATCATCAGGTCTAAAATGTGGATATTTGCTGATGCTAAGAAAGCCTGGGCTAAAACTACCACCAAACATCTTGAAAATATGAGGCTTGGAAACAGAAAAAAACAGGAAGGGTACAGAAGGTCAAATAAGAGGGAGAACAAGATAAAAAAGAGATCAGAATCAATAAAAGAAAAGTCTAAATGATAATAAGTATTTGCTCTATAGTTTATATGAGAAATGCAATATGGAGTCATACTGTAGAAATGATACAAACATACAAAAAGAATGTGGGCAAACTTTGCAAATATCTTGAAAAAAAATCCCTAATTTTTTTAAGCTACATTTCTGGCTTGGTGAATAAAATGATTTTACACATTGTTTTACACTCTTGTGAACACATTTCCCATTCCTCAGAAGTTCTGTGCAAAGAAAATACTAGACTATGTGGGAAGGCCAACTCTGGGCAGCAGTGGTAACTAATTGAGTAGATTTATTTGATCAAATAAAAAAGAATGACCTTCAGTCATACAAGCAAATCTCTTTAGTTCCAAAGAATGTTGATCTCCTCCAACACAAGATAAAAGAATGTGCATTATGATCCCATTTTTAACTTTTAAAAAATCAAATTTATTGTCTTCCATATTTGCAAACAGAATTTTGTGCTAGAAAACACGTGCTAAACTATTAACACTGTTTATCTCTAAGAAGCCTGGGTGTGAGAGAGTCATAAGAAAACATTCATATTTTGCTCTCTCTGTCTTATAAGTGACTAAAAATTTTATAATGGGTATGTATTTATGTGTAATAACTTTGATTTTTGCAAAGAACAGGTTTTTCCAAAAGCAGAATGCAAAAGTTCTACTATAGCCTGTTAACATGTAATACAAATATCTTGTTTTATGAGATAAAAATTGTTTAAACATTGCTTGCCTTATTTTCTGTTTAATGTCTCTGACACAGAAATGTGATTTCTCCAAGTACTGGCACTTACATAATGAATCTGCAATGTACAGGTGTGCCCCTACCCCATTTTATTATCTGACATCTGCATACTTCAAACAGCTCTTCCCAAGGCATTATTTTAACACAAGATTCTCAGATGAGGGATCATGCTAAAGGAAACCAGATCTTGAAATCTTTATTTCTTCCTTCACTCATCAAAAATGTAAATTCCTGTTGTATCAGGCACTGTTTAGGTCCTGAGTCCCTAGGAAAAAATAAATCCCTGCTCTTGCGTGACTTCCATTCTAGTGAGCAAAACATACAAGCATAATAAATAATTACATTAGTATGTTAGATGATGAACACTGCTGAGAAAACTGAAACAGAGTAGATGGGAAGTACCACAATGGTATGGTTTAAAATATGGTGGTGATTTCTGAGGAAAGAGCAGAAGGCAAAGGAAGTCAGACACAAATCAGCACTGAGAATGTGCATTCAGGGCAGTATGTGGACCACATTCACTGATGTCACCAAGTGGGACTTTCTAGGTAATTACTGCTCCTCTGTGAAACAGAGCCATAGGAAGATTTTGTGTAGAGAAGTGACATACAGCAGGACACAGGACACTAAAATGAAAAAATCCTGCTGCCGTTAAGTGTTGCAATTTCAGCGTTAAATCTGATGAAAAACAAAAACAAAAAACCTATTGGACAAAAAGCAAAAAAAAAAAAAAAAGTGTAGAAGGTCACAGAGAAGTTAGCTGCTAGCTAGAAAGGCTATACTTCTTTCATTATATTAGAAGTTTCTTGCCACTAGATACATAAGCCTGTTTTATCTGCATTTAAAAAACAAAAATTGAAGTTGTAAAAAATTGTTTCTCCTTCCCTCTGTTGTACCTGGCATATAAATTAAAAGGAGAGCTATACCTTCTATTAACGGTAGTACATAGGATTTTTTTTCGAATAGTGGACCTTATGTCATGGTGGTTTTTCTATATTTTCCCCTAAACGGAAATCACTATAGTACAACTTCTTTTTATCTTCCGTAGCAGTTTATTCACATCTTGCTTCTTATTGGTAGTGCTTCTTACATGCATATTTGTTCATTTATTGACGCAAAAAACCTTCCATACTCAAATGTTCCACATCAACTGGTATGCTGAGTACTGGGAAGATGATGATCAAAAAAAGAAAAGACCTAAAAATCTGAAACCATTGTATTAGGACATTTAAGGTAATAAAGAAGGCTAAATGGGACTGGTGATAGAACATAGTGTAAACTACTTTCTGTGCCTAAAATCCCTTTGTGAAGAAAGAAGATAATAAAATATCTAACTCATATGTTTGTTGTGAGGGTTTAAATGACTAAATACATGGAAAAGCTGCTGAGAAAGGCCCTGAGACACTGCAAACACTCAATAAGTATTAACTATTTCAATTATTTATGTTAAAATTCAAATAATGTTTACAGGTTTTTTTTTTTTTTCAAAAAGTAAACAGAAACTCCAGATAAAATGATTTATCTGGAGGTACTGGATGTTCTGCAAATTAAGTTTTACTGGAGTATATGGTCTTATAGCAACAACCAGAGAAGCAGGTTGAGGTTGTGGAGTATGCAGGATACTTAACAAGTCATGACAAAGGGAGAGGAAGAGGATAAAGATATAGGACATGCTTCCCACACATGCACAGAATAACAACTGGGGAAAAACTATACAGTAAAAAGTTTGACTCTAGTATTTCAAGTTAAAAATAAATGCTTCTCAAGAACAACGATATTCTCCTACTTTACTATGCCAGTTTATTAAGGGATTCTTGTTCAGAGATGTTCACATTACCTTCAATACCATTTTGTATTAAGTATCTTTATGAAGATAAAGATACAGATTAAGTATCTTTATGAAGGCTATCCAGCTGGTGGCAAGAACCAGATAGAAGATTCAAGAAAGTCCATAACTAAAAATGCACTAAAAACAACCTACAGAAAATGCTAGAAGACATCATGGAAGCACTAAATCTAGGGATGGTATTTCATCAAATTAATTTATAATGATTCCTTCATATGTATTTCTTCTGTTTCATGCTCCTTGTTATGAAAATTTAAAAGAAAAAAAGAGCCTTAGCTCTATTTTAAAGTTCTTATTTTTAAATAAAAAACAAAAAAGACATGCCTTGACAGAAACACAATAACAAATCTAGTTATGCTAATTTTGAATTATATTGAAGGAGCTGTCTGAGAAGACAATACAAGTGGAGTTAGCCATCTATATGAGTGCTGTATTTCCCTGAATGCTTCACTTTTCTACCAGACATATTAAGTAAAAAGAAAGTTTAAGAAAGAAAAATGTTTGATATCAACCACCCTTAAGATATTCATGGATTAATACATGAATAAACAACATCAATGTGTATATATTTATAATGCATAATGCTTTTTATATAAACTAAAATTATATATCTATAGTGTTCATTGTAAAATAATGAAATGTTTTCTCAAGCTATTGCTGTAACTTAATATTAAATAATTTTCAATAATCTAGGAAAGTCCATTTTGTCAAAATTCATTATATCCTGTCATAATTAGTTTTAGGGATTTCTACTTATTTTTAATGATTAGTCAAATTCAGAATGGTACCAGGATCAGCAGTGCTCAACCTGTAAGTCACAAACAGAAAGAGGTAATTTCACAACACAACTTTTGACCTTTAAAATGATCTTTGTAGAAACAATGCAGATGTATCCGTGGGAAATCAGGCATAATGGAGGGTGTTTCAGTCAGCTCTTTCCTTACTGTGACTGAAAGCTCCAACCACACAATTGTAGAGGAAGAAAAGTTTATCTGAGGGCTCACGGTTTCAGAGGTCTCAGTCCACAGACAGCAGGCTCCATTTCTTGGGGCTCAAGGTAAGGCTGAACATCATGGCAGAAGAGTGTGGCGGAGAAAAGTGGCTCACATGATAATCAAGAAGCAGAGAGAATCCACACTCCAGATACAAAATATATACCCCATAGCCACGCTCTCAATGAACCACTTCCTCCAGCCACACCCCACCTACCACCAGCTACTGCTCAATTAATCCCATCAGGCATCAATTAACTGATTAGGTTAAGGCTATGACCCAATCATGTCCTCCAAAACTTCTTGCATTGTCTTTTGAATCACAACAGAGGAAGACCCATAATTTCTCATCATTTGACCAAGGACTGAAGTTCATTTTGCTAAGCCTGTGAAATATGTATTCAGATTCTGAAACAGAGCTGTGTAAACATGGAAAACCACAACCAAAAAAATGAACATGAAGCCCTGACCAGCTGAGCCCGTCTCTTTTAGAAATATTTGATGAATATTAGGTGCAATTTGGTCTTTAACAGGGAACAGTTCTTTCAAAATATTTTTTAAGTCAGTCTTGTCTTTTCCATTCTCTGTTAAATAGCAATAATATAGATTTCTATTACCTCTTCCTAAGAAGGGTAAGATGTCCATTTGGCATAGAAACTTTGGGTTCAGATTTTCTCCTCAATGTCCATTGCTGGCTTCTCAATTTACAATTCCCCTTAAATACCAGTGTTCTAAAGGATCTGACCTCAAAGCATTAACAATCACCTCTTTTCTGATTACTACCAAATCTGTATCTCCATCCCAGGATCTCCTTCTATTTCCAAATGGCATATAATAGGGCATCTTCCCCTGAGTGTTCCCCAAGCATTTTAAATTCAAAAATCCTTAGCTTTTTCTTTCAATTATGTTCCTCATCTTATATTTCATTGCCTTGGTAAGTTTTACCATAATCTAGTCCATCCCAGGTCTAGAATCTACCTATGATCCTCTCTATTTCTTGTCCTTGAAATGGTCACATCCAATCAGCCAATAAGTTCTAAAAATTAAACATTAGACCAATACATTTTTCTTCAATCACATTGATAGCTCTTAAACCAGGTCTTCTTAAATTCTGGTCTTCCTCATCTCTAATGCAGATTATTTTCATATTTCCTTCTTTAGGTCTATGACTTTATTCCCATAAATCTTCCTTTTGTCTTCCCCAAAGGTTTTGTGACTGTAGTTTGACTTGTTCCTCCTTTTCTTTTTCTCTTATGCTGCTTAAAATGGTTCCTACAGGTCACAGCCAGAGAACACTAACAGAGGCACATGCACACTTAGGGAAATACAACATCAAGCTGAAGAGTATGTGAAGTGGCAGGATTAATACTTACTAGTCCTAAAAGATTGGTGTTGATGTATTGTAATGAAAAGTTTTACTTTAAAACAAACTTCACGGAGTAAAGGGCCATGAATTTAAGGTTTCAAATGAACTACAGCTTCAGCAGGCAGATTAAGGATGTCCATTCATGCTTCTCTCCCATTAAGGGTACTTTGGAGGAATCTAATATAGTAGCTAGTACATAAGAATAAAGTTTAATTACCCATTTAAACTTCAATTATCCCAGGTGGACTTCTTACATCTTTTTATGCAACAACTCAAACAACAGATAAGCTACGGGACACTCTTCTACAGCAGCCGTGACACAGGTGTTCAGCTCTTTTCCAAATAAATTCAGTAACAGGGCATCATTGATGAATAATCAATCTTGATTCATTGTCAGAAACTTTCTTTCTCGTATTGACAAGGAATTCCAAGATAACAAAAATTTCCTCTTAACACAGAGCCCTTAGTGATGTTACATATTTCAAAAAACAGGATTGAAAGAAAAACACCACAGAATTCAAGCAGTGAAGAGAAACAGTTTCAAAAACAACAGTGTAAGGATAGAAACATTAACTCCTCACTGATTTTCAGAAGCTTCATGTGATCTAATAGAAGAACGACAAAATCTGACGCTACGTGCCTCCCAAGTACAACAGAGACAGCATGAACTCTAATAATTTAATCTTGAGGCCAAGAGACACAACTACATGAAAATTTATGGATGTCATTGTAGATGCTAGCTTTTATACCTCTCAGCAATGCATACAAAGTTCATATTATTATCTGCATTTCACAATCAAGAAAACAATTCTGGAGAGGCTAAGTATCTCTGAATTTGCTAAGTGAAGGTACTCAAGACCCCTTCCACAGTAAGTGAGGGAGCTAAGGGCAAGACTACTCACCATGGGAACATTTGATAAGAGGCCTGGGTTTATCAGTATCTCAGTCTTCAACAATTCATCTTGGGCATTCTGTAACACCCTGCAGACCACATGTTTCACTTCATTTTCTTACAAAAATTTAGTACATAAGATGTAAGGGATAAATAAAACAAAGTTCCAGTGGCTTTCTGCTTTGTGGATGTTCTCTCTCTCTCTCTTTCTCTCTTTCTCTCTGGATTCACATATTTGTCTTTCAAATTTTAACCAGGGAGGATTTGTTTGAAAAATGTTAGAGGAAAAAGTGGTCAAAACTAACTTGTGCAAGGTTTTCTTTTTCTTTTTTAATTAATGTATTTAAATGCATTTCAAGTCATAGTACATATATAGAGCTCAATTTTTCCATTTCTCTGGTTGCAAACCAGATAGAGTCACACCATTTGTGTCTTCATACATGCACCAAGGGTAGTGATGACGATCTCAATCAACCATCTTTACTATACCTGTTCCCCTTTCCCTCCCCCCATCTCCCCCCTGCCGCATCCAGAGTTCCTCCTGAGAATGAGTGTATTAAAGACTTTCCTGATAATAGTTTTCCTATGCAAATTTACAACACAAAATGCAGCTTTCCCTGAGCCCTTGATGGAAATAATGCATTTTAAATACCAAACCTAAAACAAAAATTCTGTCCATGAGGTCTAATTTATTTAATGCCTATTTGGATGCCAGGAAGAGACTCAGACATAGCCTTTTCCCATAACCAAAATTAGCTGAGTCCACACACATGTGAATGCTAATGTATGCAAATGGAAAATAATGACCTAAAGAATCTATATTTTAGGCCTCTAGTAATCATGCAACCTGCTATTGGATGGAAAATGAACCAAATCTTGAGAGGACTATGATTGACAAAGCAAAGGGTCACAACGGGCACAGGTGACACCCAGTTTATAATGTATTCATCTTTTCTGGAGGCTCAGACAATCAGCTGTCCACTGGTGAAAAATCATCTGGTTAATGGTTTTGACAGAAGCCACAGCCAAATGATTTATGTCTCTCTGATTACTAATTTTCTGTGTAGATACAATCAATCCACAACATTCCCCATGTATTTTTAATTGCACCATAAATTTGAAATCATGAAATAACCGAATCTTCCTTCTCAAGTTCTGCCTGCCCTCATACCAGTACACAGACCTAAATCTACAGCTGGACGTCACAGCATATTATGTGGAAAAAAAAAATCAAATGACAAACAAGTGTGTAGCACATAATCACAATTACAATTGAAAAAAATTTAAATGTCATCAAAACGGCCAGGAAGACTAACTTTTTTTTTTCCTTATGCTAAGCTTCAGTATTCTTAAATGTGTTTCAACAGCATGAATTAATCATGCAACTTACAAAAAAAGTGTGAATTCAAATATGCAAAAAACTTAATAGTCTTCTATATAATTTTAAGAATAAGGGTTTCTCACTTTGATTTATATTAATATTTTATATTAAAAATTTCTTTCCACCAATATTTCATTTATTTAAAAACAATTATAGCCAAGATTGGTGGCTCATGCCAGTAATCCCATCAGCTTGGGAGACTGAGGCAGGAGGATCACAAGTTCCAAACCATCCTCAGCCACTGAGAGAAATCCTGTCTCAAAAACGACTGGGGATGTAGCTCAGTGGTTAAGTGCCCTGGGTTCAATCCCCATACCAGCTAAAAGTATGCAGTTTTTTTAAACTAGTGTGTGTATTTTTTGAAAATGTATAACTTTTGATTTGATGACGATATAGTCAAAATAGACACAAATTCTATATCCCTCTAATTTTTATCTTTTATGAATAAAAAATAATATAGATTAGTACGTTAAAGTTGTTCCACTTGTATTTATCATCAGAAAGTCATTTTGATAAAATAGCATATATTAATCATAATTAAAACAGCATATCTTTAAATATAACTATGAAAATTATAGTTTAACTATATAATAACACCAGCTACAATTTATGGAACACCTACAAAATGCTAGCCACCATGCTACATATATTAGATATGTTGTTTTTAATCCCTAAAGAATCTTGCATGTAGTTTTTAGCTGTGCTATGTTTTTTAACCTATAAAGTTAAGAAAAAGAATAGTGTGATTGAGTTACCTGCCAAAGAGTGCTCAACTTAGAAATGGCAAGTCCTATGTATGAAGAAAGCAAAGCTCAGCCTTTGCTTAGAATTCTAAACAATGTGGAGAGACCAGTTCCCTAAGTGAACACAGTGGAATATTAATATAGTAAGAGGGTTTTAAGTTGTGTGCTAGACAATGACTAAAAAATGGACCAAGGACAGAACTATAAGAAGAGAAAGGACCTGAGAGAGGAAGGAAACATTGGTAGGGGGAGGGGAAGAGGCTTAGAAAGCAAAGCTAGGTACAACCTTAGGTCTTATATTGATCATACAGAACTATAATGATATAGATGAACATGTGTTTCAGGTATGAAATATTCTAAGACATGAAGGGCCAATTTCGTAGTCCATAGAAAATAAAATATGTTCACAGCACATAATAGGAACCTGAATATCTTCTATCAGTAAACCTACTTGTATAATAAATAGAATGTCATGACCCTCCCACAGTGAACTCAGTGTATTTCTAAGTGCTGTAGATCCCTTCAAATTCATATTTTTGAGCCCCATACCCACTCTGTGATGGCATTCGGAAATGAGGTCTTTGGAAGACAATTAGATTCAGATGAGGTAATAAGGGTGTGACCCCAGTAATGTGATTAAGGTGCACTTATAAGAAGAAACACCAGAGAGCTTGCCTTCTCACCCCATGTACCTCTGTTGTCACATGAAGACACAGAAGTCAGCAAGCCAGGAAGAGGGGCCTCATGGAACCCAATCACACTGGTACCCTGATTTTAGACTTCCAGTCTCTAGGATTATAAGAAAATAAACTTCTACTGTTTAAGACATCTAACCTATGATAATTTGTTATGGCATCCTGAGCTTTTTAAGATACCAGGATACACAAAGAAGCAGCTCTGTAGGTGCCCGCAAACCTGCTGGTCAGATGTGATCGTAATGCCAAGTCCCCTGTGTTCTCTTCTGCTCAGCCTCCCATCTGCCCATATCTATAACACTCCTTCATAAAGAAGCAGTTATTTGCCTTCCAACAGATCCATCCCAGGGATACAATCCTTCATGCTCCCAAATTTATACAACTTTGGAGGGCCTGTTATTATTACTACAATAAGTTTTGACATTTATAGTTTAATTGAAAAAATCTCAAGTAGGACTGACTTTCAAAGTCCATATGAAATACTCATCCAGCACACTGGCCTCTCTTAGTTTCTCTACTCGGCATACTCAGTCATCTTCCTTTATTACATTCTTCAGGCAAATCATCCACTGCTCTTCTTACTTGGAACAATTACCTCTGACATATTCTGAACATAGACTCTATCCATTTTTAGGCCTCTTCCCCTCCCCCTACCAATGTTTCCTTCCTCTCTCAGATCCTTTCTCTTCTAATAGTTCAGTCCTTGGTCCATTTTTAGCCATTGTCCAGCACACAACTTAAAACCCACTTACTATATTAATATCCCACTGTGTTCACTGAGGAAACTGGTCCCTCAACATTGTTTAGAATTCTACTATGCCACCCTACTTTACATTGGTTTTCATTCTCCACAGTGGCTTGTGTGAAAAGTAGGTCTACATTCTCACTTATCTAAAGGTAGATGGAACTAAGCAATGGCCTCCCACTTCAAAGGGTAGGCACCCTTGAGTTCACCATAGTGCCAACCAGCCGGCATAACATATGTACATGCTGTACTTCTACTTGCTGATCCCTAAAGGTATTTGATTTGCCAAATCTACTTTAATCTTAAAGAAGTCTCTTTCATATTGAAGACACCCTCCCGGCAGTACAGCAAGTTTCTTTTCAGTTTCCACACTATGTCTCCTTTTCCATACACAGTTATACTATGAAAGAGTTGTTTTCAGTGTTGTTTCAAATACTCATGCACATACACAATTCACCACACACAACAATTCCCTCAAAATTATTCTCATCAAGCAGTCACCCATGACTTTCATGTCAGGTACAATAGACTCTAATTTTTCTTCTTTTCTTTTTTTATTTATAATTTACCTTCCTATTTTATTTAACACTGTTGATTCCCCATTCCTTGTCATAAGATTCTTTTTTATTTTAGCTTCCAAGGACATCACAGTCTTCTGAATTTTCTTCTTCCTAGCTTCATTTCTTCCAATGTTTCCCATAGGATTTGCTTTTCCTATCTTGCTTAAAATTCCAGTGTTCTTCTGACTCAGTTGTAGACTTTCTTACTACAGTAAACCATTGCTTTTATTATTCTCTAACCCGAAAACCCATATTTGTAAATTGAAAATTCAAATCTTCATATACCTACAAAGTCATACCCATACTCACATATATCCCACATATCACTATACCTGGTCAAATTTTTTAGCTGTAGACCTATATATTCAATGCCTACTGATCATATATGACAGAAAGATCTACAGGCAAATCAAGATATTCCAAGATTTAAAATCATTCCTTTCCTTCAGTAATTCTACTTGGACTTATTTTGTTGATGAATAGTACAAATAGACTACCAATGGTACAATTATACCATTCTCCCATCTGCCTCCCACAATCATTAACAGATAATCAAAGAGCACATAATTCTTTTCTACTAAGTATCACTGGAATAAGCTCTTTTCTCATTTCCATCAAGGTAAACTAAACTGTCTACCTTCTCTTGCCTAGACATACTAAGTAATAACTCAATGCTTTCTAAACTGCAGATACCATCTTGTCACCAACCCTATTGTAATAATTCAAGGGTTTCCAATTGATCATGGAATGAAGTACCATCTTTGGATTATAAAGTTCAACAAGATCAGACTTAGCTTCACTGGCTTCACCTCTAGCAATTTCTGTCCTTTTTTCTTCTCTATTCTCTGCCTTTACTCTTACAGTCTTCTTATGCTGTGGCTGAACCATTTATCCTCTCCTCCTGTAATAATACCTACACACTTGAAACACTCTCCTACCCTCTCATTGTGTTCCACTAAGAAGCCTTTCCTAATAACCAGACTATATCAAATCCCTTGTCAGTAGAACCTTCTCAAAACACCCAGGCTACAAACACCACAAAAGATCAAATGTCTCAGAGTTTAACTTATCAAAAAACAAAAAATGAAATCAACTGCTTAAAGGAAGGCAACTTTGAATATAATATCTTAAGAAATTGGTTTTAGCTTAAAAAACTATTGAAACAAACATAAAGACTATCCTAAGGAATAAAATGTTCTTTGAAGTCTTCTAGCCCATCCTCTCATGTAAAAAAATATTATCAATACATAAGCAAAAAGTTCATGTTACACAACTAGAAACTATTAATATTTAGCAATGTAATAATATCTTAGACTTTATATACTCAACTCTTATCATTTTGAAAAATGGGATAATAGGATTAAGAAAATGTCAAAATGTCTCACTGTTTAGCCTTCTATCACTATGACAGACCCCTGAGATAGTCAACTTACAAAGAGAAAAAAGTTATTTTGAAGATCTCTATCCATGATTAACTCGATCTATTACTTCTGGACCTATAGAGAGGCAGAAAATTGTGGAAGGAACACACAGCAGATTAAAACCACTCACCATGTGGCCAGGGAACAAATAACAGAGAAAGGAAAAGAATAGGTCCCATGTACCTCAGGGTATGCCTCCAAAGCCCTAAAACCTCCCTCCATGCCCCACTTCTTAAAAGTTTCCATGAGCTCCCAAGAGTGTGTTCTTAGGATTAAGCCTAAAAAAAAAAAAAGAAAAAAACAGGCCTTTGGGAGACAAGAGACAAATTGTACACTCACTTAACATTTTAATTCTCCTGACAAATCAAATAAAGCAAAACTCAAAGCATCTGAAGACACAATTAGTCAATAAATTAAATTTTATATTTTCTTTTCTATTTCTATTTAAGTAGGGTAAAATGGAAAAAAAAATGTCTTATCACATGGGAATTCCAAATTACTATGTCTAAAAGCAAGAGATGAACAGCTAATTTTGCTATCAGAAAGGAAAAATGGAAAGAATCAAGCATCAGTTAGAAGTCTAAGCATTCAAAGCATTGCTCAAAGATGTTTCCATTCTCACTGGTTAAGAGAACTACATGGAGGCTACTGCACATTTCTGCACACTTCCTCAGTTACTCTGGTGGTTGAAATGTTTACATTCTGTCACCTGCCTTCCCTCCACTATTTGCTGCCTGTGGAAACTCAGGCAAGTTTCTCATTTACAAATTACAAAGAAAAAAAAACAGCACATGGTAAGCACTCTGTAAGTTACTACTTTTATCATTACTCTCATGTTCGAAAATTCTTCCTGGTGCAGATTCAGAGGTATAAGAAAATAGGCTAATGGGCTGGGGATGCAGCTCAGTAGTAAGGCACTTACCTAGAATATGTGAGGCCCTGGGTTGGATCCCCAGCACTATGAAGAAAGGAGGAGAGAGAAGAGTGCAGGCACCATCAAGACCCCAGTAGAGAGACAAATAGGGGGCAGAGTGCCTTCCCTAGTTAATTCAGCACAAGCAAGAGTTGAAAATTGCATTGTCTGTATACTTACCCATTCCTCATTTTTATCTAAAATAGCCAAGTTATATTTTCTAATAAAATTTCCAATGTAGATCATCAGATTTGCTTTATGATAATTTACATACCAAGAGCATTTATTCACATTTAACAACCTCCAAGAATGCAACCCCTTTTAAACCAGAAAAAGGTCAACAGAGGGCACTCCTATTATGTAAGGGTAAAGGGGGCCCCTGGACAATCCCTGAACACCACTTTCTAAAAGAACAATAATCCTCTGAGAATTGCAGTACTTTGTATCCTCTGGTCTCTAGCCTAGAGTTCCCAGTGTGGTGACTTCCTCAGTTGCTAAGACTTAAGGTCATGATCTCATGGATGAAGCATTTCAAGCATGTTTATGGCATTCTTATGCAAAAAACAATGGACATCTCAATCACAATGATGCAGGAGGTCTTGATACTTTATACTTGTCACCATGAATAACTGCTCCATGGATGTGACTTTCATTTTCCTTTGATATTCAAGTTATTGGCAATATCTCTCTGCAATCAACGAGCTTCCAGCATCCACTCCCATACCAATTCTAATACACTAGCCTTTCCATTCTTGACCAATGTTCCAGTTACCACACTGCTTTACTGCAGGCTTTCAACATCTGTAAACATTCCCACCCACAGTCTCACCAACTGCTCTCTCTCATCTGCATTGCCCACACAACCTTCTTGCCTTCCATTTCTCACACCCCCACATTCTCAACAAACCTGTTCATTGTAAAACTTGCCTATTATTTTAGACAGTTACTCTGTTCACAGATCCACTTGACTATTTCAGTTCAGGAGCACATTAATACCCTAAAATACATTTCATTTCTGCTTTTGTCAATTCTGAACTTTGGATAATTCCTACCACCTTTACAAGAGAACAAGGATTCTCTCATAGTTTGAGATAGTACATTACAAAAACTAACATGCTTAATGCTAAATTGTCAAAAATGCCTGGTCAAAAAAATAATTAAATTGCTAATGATTCCAGTGAACTAAGGTTTTATAAAACTAGTGTTTAAGAAACATATTCATGATACTTGTTAAAAATGGTAAGGTAGGCTTTACTCAGGATCACAACAATAGGTATAGGGACCACTGCAATAGAATTTTACAGTGGAGGAGAGATTAGACTCAAGTTCAAAATAGATCAAAGGAAACCAGGAATGCATAGCCAATAAGTATAAAGAAGAGCCATGGAAGAAAAATTACTATGAGGGAACATTACAGGTAAGGGCGCATTCTGACTAAACCAGCCTAAAAAGATTCTTGCTGAATGCAGGCCAGGGTGATCAGACATCCCTTAGGAGATTTTATAAAGTGTTATGGTTTAGATATGAGATGTCCCCCAAAAGCTCATGTGTGAGATGATGCAAGAAGGTAAAAGTGATTAATCCCCTTATGCAGATTAATTGGATGGTAACTGTAAGCAGGTAGGGTATGGCTAAAGGAGGTAGGTCAGTGGGAGCATGCCCTTAGGGGACATGCCCTTTGTCGCTTGTGAGGGGATCTCGCTGTCTCTCTCTGCTTCCTGGTGCCATATCCTGAGCCACTTTTCTTCACCATACTCTTCCACCATGATGTTCTACCAAACCTTAGACCTGGAGCAATAGATCTGGCCGTCTAATGGATTAAGACCTTTGAAACTATGAGCCCCCAAAGAAACTTTTCATCCTCAAATTGTTCTTAACAATTTTTTGGTCACAGCAGCAAAAAAACTTTCTAGAACAATAAGGAACTAAATTAAGATACAGAATATGATTGGTATCGAGATGGCTAAGCTGTTTAGCAGGATTCTTACTACATCTGTACAACTCAGATACAAACACAGAAGTTCAGAAGTCACCACCTAGTTGAAAAGTAGGCAGAGATAAACCTGTCTCAAGGAGAGGTTCTTGGGTCACTAGATCTAATTTGAAAGTATACAATTTTAATACCTCTTGGAATGGATCTACAGTTCTACCTTTGTTTAATTTTCATTCCATAAGCTTTATCTTTTATATTTAAATGGTTATAAATTAGCATTAACAACAGATTAAAAATTATAAATTACTCAAACCAGGCATTGAGATTCCTTTAATATTTTTATGGACATTTAACATTTCCAATACACTAAAGGCACCAAAAAATCAATAAGCAAGCAGGAGCATAATTTTGCAAATTGATTAAATTATTAATTTCTGTTCGATATGGACCCATTCTCTATTGAATTGTGTATTGTCTGACCTGTTAAATTGTTCCCGGTTTTTCTTCACTCTGCTTTCTCCTTAATTTATCTCAAAGTAAATTTGGTTAATAAAATGACTGATCTATTCACTGTATTAAAAACCAATAATATTTGTATATTTTAATAATATTTTAGATGAATCATACTAACTATAAAATATTTACAAAATTCAAGTACCCCTGAACTTTCTTTAACAATTAAATTACTACATCTAACATTTCGAAGATAACTATTCACAAAATTAAGATATAAGTTAATAATTTCCATAATTAGAATACTTTCTATTCTAATTAATTACAAATTCTTTTCAAGTTGGTTTGTAAAAATAAATTCATTATCTCATTCAGTAGTAATTTCAGAAATATGATAGGTTGATTCAGGGACCCAACAATTCCATCAAACACCCAAGTTATTTACATTTTTACATGCCATCTTTAATACATTTGCTTTGCCCTCAAGCTGGATTTCTTCTTGACAATAGGACCAATATCAAAAATTCACATTTGCCTTTTCATCCAATGTTCCCTTGTTAAACGTAGTGAAATCTTTCCTATACCACCTTTCCCTAGTTCTGGCATCTCGTATAGTTGAATAAAATCAAGACAAGAAAATGTGTTCCCTCAATAACTAATCACTGCCAAGAGAAACAGAAACACCATGATTATTAGTTTAACCAAACCAAAATTTCACTTGAATGAGATGTAACATTGTCTTCCCCTAAGTTATGTGGGGAAGAGTAAAGATGTGAACAATACCAGAGCAAAAAAAAAAAAAAAGAGAGAGATGGGTTTAGGTAGACAACTAATAGTATTTGCCACAATAACAAGGAAGGTGATGTGGCTCTTAGAAGTGAAAATATGCTTTCTTCAAATGGAAATGCAAGAAATGGAAAGAAGTATCAACTTTAGGTAGAAAGTGACACTGGGTTTAATCGAGTGTCATCCAAAGGCAATCTGGAGATCCAACAGGGGAGGGAAGCAA
Source organism: Geosciurus inauris (assembly GCA_004024805.1). NCBI lineage: Eukaryota > Metazoa > Chordata > Mammalia > Rodentia > Sciuridae > Geosciurus > Geosciurus inauris. The sequence continues at coordinate 10,750 of PVHX01001224.1, read as the reverse complement.
AGAAGTACTAATGGTGTTTGAGGCCTGATAGAAAGCAACATGCTGAAAGTTACCTGTATTTGTGATCTTGAAGCTATTATCAATTTTCAAGTATAATACTTGAACATATAGTCTTGAACATATAATACTTGAACATATAATATAATACAGCCTTGAACTTACAGGGGTAAAGAGAAAATGTTCCCTTCATCTGTGAAGCTTCTCTTCAATCAACTGACAATGCACATGTTAAGTAGGATAAATGTTTCACAAACTTATTGTTGTACATGGGGGGAAATCACAGCATAGGAGTCACACTTAAAGTGTAAGTCTCCAAGAAGTTCCAGGTGGTTGAAGTTTAAATAACTTCCCCAGGTACAGAAAGGAATTGAAACTGGAATAAGAAAGGGATTAGGGAATCCTGGAGGGCAGTAATAACAGCTATGAGAGGAGGGAAGAGAAATATGCACAGGAACAAAGGTGGTTGTATTTACATAAATAAAGTCTATTAGGCAATCTTATGGAGCTGCCCTCAGAAGATTAGATGAAGAAGGTTCAGGGGAGTGTCCTGAATATAGTTTCTTCTTTCTCCAGTGGTTAATCTTTCCTGGCTAATGAAATTTTATAATAACTGCATTCCTTCTAGAATGACAACTTCAGAAGAAGCCGCTCCCTAAATTTGGGGAGAGAAAAAGGATTAAGAGACAGGGAAGTTGGCGGTAAAAGAAGTTCTAAGATACTTTGAGGCTGATACTTTAGTTTGAAGAGGCCATACTCTGAGGTTTGGGGCATCATTTTCTGAGCCCCAGCAAACTCATCTTCGTGAATCTAAGGTAGTCCAGATCTACTAACTGATGTCTGAAATGCGAAGTATATGTTAATTATCTCAAATTAATACCTTGAAAGAGACTGCTTCTGTTATATATTTTGAAAATAAAATGAATCATTCATTTCAAGTAAATATCAACAAAATAAAACTAAATTAAAATGACTATATGCCACAGAATTTTCAAGTCAAGCAAAAAGAAGAAAAATACAGGACGATAAATTACATAATCTATATTTTCATTATAGATCCCCTTCATGATGCAGTAATATGCTATACTTGTATGTATTCTATTTTATTTTCTAAAAGTTTTCAATATACACTTAAATTTTTAATCAGTAGTTAGCTAATAATCTACATTATTTAATCAAATATACAACCTTAAATAACTCAGTGAAATGTAGAAAAAAATCAAGTTTCCATATGTACTGAAATTATTTTTTCCAGTAGTGTGCACAGAAATTCTTAATGCTGGCATGGGTACTTATTACCAAAAATTAGAGAAGAACTTATTTAACACACCAATTCTTTAAATCTGAAAAATGAAGGATCATCCATCCATATACACTTAATAATCCAGTGAAAAGGATAAATCAAATTTTAAAATTTACATGTTCTGAAGTTTAATGAAAAGGTGAAATAGAGAATACAACCTCCTGCTTGTGATTCCAATTCTGTTTTTTGAACCAGAGAAGTAGAAAATAGGATGGTAACTTTTCAAAGCAATCAGTTAAAATTCTTAAATTCCTGTGTGTAATTACTGATGATTATGGACATAAACATGGAGAAAGGAGAGACGTCTCTATGGTTCCAAAATCCCAAAGTCGCTCTGCTAAACCATTGTCATGGTTTCATGCCTCCTTGCCTTTCCCACCTGCTTTCTAAAACTCTCCTTTTCAAGCTCAACTCAGTAATTCCTGTGTGACCTAGTCTAAGACTCACCTGCACACATTCTTTCCATGTGCTACTTCCCCTCTTCTCTGCCCCTACTTTCTCAACATCCTCTCCAGTATTTCCAGAATTATATACAGAGAGAAACCAACTTCTACTTAAGTTAATTTGAGATTTTTCTCTGTCACCTACTAACAAAGGACACAATTACAAAAAGAAGTGGTATTCAACAAATACTTATTAAAAAGTTCAACTGGATCATATCAGTATCATGGATTAATCAAAGCTACATTTTCCAGAATGAGAAATAAAGGAGAATAAGAATAAGGGAGAATGAGAACAAGGGAGATTGTAAATTTGTAACAATTTAACAGAAAATCACTGAATAAAGAACCTCATTGAATATGGAAGACCCAAAGAAAGATTTATTATATTAAGTCTAAAACATTGTTCTTTAAAGCCTCATCTGCACTACTCTAAGAAAGTTCATTTTCCCAAATCAATAATATATTTCCTAGTCTATTTAATGTAATCAATTAAGCCTATGATAATTAACATGTTATAAATTTAATAGTAGTTATGCCTTTAAAAGGATTAAAGATGATTTTGGCAATATGATAGTCCTTGCTGGTTAGCTCTTAAAAGTTTTAAAGACTCTTCTCCCATGTTTCTGGAGTCATATTAATACATGGAAACAAATAATAAAAAAGAAAAGAAATAATAATTCATATATTTTTAAAAACTAGCCATTCTTATTAAAAATCAATACTACTTTATAATTCTGAAATATCAATTGACCTTTGCTATTTTAGTTAGTATTTATGTAATTTCAAATACAATTCATTTACTTAAATATAAGTCCTTAACAATTCTCTCAAACTATATTTCGAGAGACTACACTACACAAAGAACATACTCTTACAAATTATATTACAATAATAAGCATAAGATAATCTGTTTTGAAATTAATTCAGTTATACAATTGTTCTTTTCAATAAACCAAACTTTCTCTTTAATTATGTGCATTATCAATAATGATCAGAATTTATATTGAAGAATGTTTTTATAATCATATTAGTTCACATCTTCAAAGGGTAATAGGAAAGTTCATCTAGTAATCAAAATTCTGTGTTTACTACACACTTCTTCAAAATAAACAAAATATGAAATAGATTTCAGAAGATGACATAAACTTTGATCTTTTAAAGATACTTTATAAAATTTCTTGTTTCTAAAATGAAACTTATCAGTACTTACAAATCTATATTTTGAAATCTGGGTAAAAAAACTGATTTACTATTAAAAGTTTACTTCAAAACAGCATCTTCTCTATTGTTATGAATGACTGAGTGATATAGAAAACATAAAAGCAAATTTATTCTCTATGTCAACTTATAATTACCCCAAATTTGCATGTTTGCTACCATAGCACAGATGTTCTATTTGTTCTTTTTTTAAAAGCTAAAATGCTATTTAAAATAGATGTTACCTTTTTAAATACAAACCAAGTAAGAAGGATAATTTGTCATCATTCATAAAATATTAAGTAACATTTTGAAAATATTACATAGCCAAATTCTTAATGATTCAGTTGGTGGACTATTTACGCTCTTAAATGGCCATATTCATAAGTACAAAAAAGTAGACCAAAGATTGATCCCAAATCTTTCAATCCTGCTTTTTTGTTGTTATCTCTGGCAAAGCTCAGTAAGAAACCCCAAATCCTTGGGGTACTGACGGATGAAGTTTCAGGAAACAGGTCAACTATAACTAATCTGATCGTATTATGAAAAAGCTGTGTTAAGACCAGGAAAACAGTGCATTTTATTCACAATTCTCACTTCGTAGAGTACTTCATCAACTTATGGGCACTAGCTACCATCTAAGCAATGCATTTACCTTCTTACACCACTGAACCGCACATCTTCTTACTTGAGAAGAGTAGAAAAGGATTCCAAGAGTATGTCATTATCACAGCCAGTAATCAAGAATGTGAACAGATCTTGGCCACTATTTATCTCTTCCTTTGCAGATACAAATAAAAGCCTAAATATGCCTTTTAATTTTGAAAAAATAAATCTCAAAGATCCCTAGCAAAAATTACCCAGGAAATATTCTAAGTTCATTATTAAAATCATACTCAAACATATTAATTAATTTAAATTACTTCCTCCTAAAAAATATATCTAGCAGCCAATCACAAAGAAACATTCAAGGATATATACACTTCATAATTATATGTATACATAATTTCTTTCTTTCTGTTTTTGTTTTAAATGGTGATTTAACCCAGGCCTCCCACCTGCCAGCCAATGCTCTACCACTAATCAACCCTTTTTCTTTTATATATTTATGTATGTATGTATGTATGTATGTATGTATTTTGAGACAGGGTCTTACTAAACTAAACTGTCCGGGCTACCCTCAAAGAACTTTCAATCTTCCAATCCTCCTTCCTCTGCCTCCTGAGTAGCTGGGATAACATGAGTTTGCCACCATGCCCAGCTGGAAGTTTCTAAAGTCTATCCACTTTGAACCATTTTGTCAAAAGGCATGTACTAAAGATAATATGTCAGTATATTTATATGATGCTAATAGCAAAAAAAAAAAAATTGTGAAACAACATAGGTATTATTACATAAATTAGCTCTCTTAGGTGCACCCTAGAAAATACATACAAAGTTATGGAAAACTCTTAAAAAGCCATTTCAATCTTTGTGATGTAGGATAAAATACAGTGGCACGCATAATTGTTACATAAGTTAACTCACTTTTTCATATCATATGAATGAGATAAAGCATACTTTCCAAAACTACTATTAAGTACACAATATTGAAAGACAAAACTAATTTCAAACTTGACCGTAACTCTACCAGTTCAATGTGAATAGAATGCTGGCAATTACTTTCCTGCACAATAAATGAAATCTATTAACAGTGTTCTGATGAAAAAATGCATGGTAAGCATCATTAGAGTGACTGAAAACATTTTCAAAGCATAAAGCAAACACTGAATTAGCAAATAACAGAGCCTATAAACAATCTAAACACTGTTTTCTAAGTCTTACTCTGGAAGAATAACTTTTAGTCACTCTTTTTTTAAAAAAAGGCCTGCTTTCAAGTTCCCATCTCCACTCTTTGGAAGCAAAGGGATTTTCATGTTCAAAGTTTCTACCAGTTTTCATCTTCTAATTTGGAAACATTTTAGTCTCCCATAGGAACAAACTTAAGCTTCCTGATCTCTAAATGCATTGAAGCAAACACTATTAGACCCACCAACCTCTAAAATGTTCAGGAGCCAGGGCTTATGGCAGTCATGCAATTGACTTCTATAACTACCTTTGAAATCATTATTATATTCAAATGAAATAACTTTTTATCCTTTAGAGGTTTTAGAAGACAAATTACAATACTGCAGATCCAATAACAAACATATCACTCTGCTAAGTAGAGTTTAAATAAAAATCATCATTTTCATTCCACCATGGAAAAAATGATTTTAAAAGAAAAAAAAACAGACATTTTTACATTAAAATAATCATAGACTATCATTGAACATTCACTTGTTCTTTGATGGTTCAAAAAAAAAATACCTGTAGTATTAACTATAAATTCAACACAACAATTATATCACATATACTCCTGCTTTTTAAATATTCATGATAATGTAAAGTCTAATAATAAAAGCTATTACTAAGCATTTTGGCATAACATTTTATTGTTATTCAGTAAACAATTTATTCATACATATTCTTCTTTCTGTACTTGATTGACCTTTTCACCTGAAAGAGTTAAGTTAAACATTAATAAGTGCAGCACAGTACATTGAGCTATAAAAATAGGTAATATATTTCATGTAAAACTAAAAATTAAATATTTCACAAGTATCTTGCATGAATCAACAATTAAGCTCATAAATTATAGAGGGCAATATAAACAATGAAGAATATGTTGGTAAAATGCTTAAGAAATAAAATAACATGCACTAATCAACCATCATTCGATATGAGAAGTTCAGTTCTGAGATTTGAATACAGGACCAACAATTTAAAATAAGCATGGAATAAATATTGGTTGAACTAATCAATAAATAACTGCAAAATCTATCTTCTAAAATCTTAAGGAAATTATTGGGCTTTTGGGAAAAAAAGTTTGTAAATCATAAATGTATTTTAGTCTCTTAAGTATTATTTCTGAGAAGAGAGCCAAATCCCAAATCCTGCAAATACATTTGTTAACTTCTCATAAAGGCAAAATTGAGCTGAACTTAAAAAATAACTGGTTTCAAATATTATAAATTGAAAAATAAATGAATTTGCTGATTGTTCTTTTCTGTTTGAGATAATGACTCAGCCTTAATCATAACCAAATCTCACCCAATATCCTCAAAAATAAGTTTATATTTAAATTAAAGCTATGAATAAAATGTACAAGTAATAATTTTTGCAAATTAAATATAGATGTCATTATTACATGTATATTCTAGATATAAATATTCCTATTTTATCCGCATAAACTCAACTGGAGTCAACTGAGTCAGAAGCCCTGTGACTTTTATGTCTAAAAGTTTATTAACATTATTTCATCTCTTTAATTCTCACAGTAAGCTTGTAATTATGTAAAGGAAAGTTTCTTTACTTTGCAAGTGGAAAAACTGAAATCATAGTCAAGGAAAACACATAGCAGAGGGTGATTCATAAAGTCAATTTCAGTGAGCAGGATGATATTCACAACCTCAAACTCAGGAATCCAGAAATACAAACCACATTTGTGTTTTTTTACCATTCAACTCCCATCCCCATAATAGTAGATCTACCTCCCTGAAAAGCAAAAAACAAGGTAGACACAAAATATAAACAACTTTACTATATAAAAAGAATGGTCTGCATCCCAGATGAGGCTTTGAGTTGTGGCACATCTGAAATTAGGACTTTTAAACTATTGGGCAAATGTGTGAAATACTGAGCTTGCCCCAACTTCTACTTCTCCAGATGAAAGAGAAAGATCTATTTATTGAGATTACTTCTGAAACACAAGGAAGACATGCTGGATGTGTTTTTTCAGTTTAATTCTATGACCCAAATCTGTGCTATTTGAGAATACCTAATTGAATTATTCAATTTAGGTAGAAAATCATCTGCTCAAAGGCTAAGTCTTCAGTTCTTACTGGCCATGAAAACAAAGAAGTAAGGTCAAGGTCAAGGGACTGAAGTTGCAGCAAACCTAGTCCAACTTAGGGAGATAGATAGCAACAAAGTGTGAACATTTGCACAATATCATCAGAACAAACTGCATCAGGTCCCCAGCTATTCCACCACAACACTGATAAGCAAGGGTCAAGCTTCTCTCCTCCATCCCTTCTTATACTCTTCTTAGTCATGTTCAACTGCAGTCTATATTATTGTTGGGGTTTTTTTATTTTTTATTTTGTTTTTTTTTTCCCCAAGAAGACTGATTTAGTCACCTAAAAATTTTCATTGTAAAAGAAACCCCTTGTTTAAACCCAAGTACAACCAATAGCACCCTTTCCAATTATCCCCTGCAACTTCCCCAGTTTCTTTCATGCCTGGCTACTGAGCTCAGTCTAGTTTGGCTGCCTGCCAGATTCCTCTCTTCTTTCCATGTCAGTCGTAAAAACTTGGAAAATACTCCTGGACAGCTCAAGGAGACCTTTTAATTATGCAGTGGAGCAGCAGTACCTTAGCCTATCCGGGGTTTTCAGTAGGGTTTGTAGTCACCAGCAACTACATTCTTCTAATTGGTGGGTTTTCTAGTAAGGCTACTTGTTTATATGGAGTAAGGACAGAAAGACTGGCAAAGAAAGGAAGCAATTTGCAAATCTGAAGATTTTCCAATTCCTCTCAGTTCCCTACATTCTAACATCCACTGTATCTCCTGACCCCTTTTAGGACCTGATCAACCACGTGATTAAAGACACAAAATCATCAGTATCTTGTTTTCCTAGTTGCCCCAGAAATTAACAAGACAGTCATAACTATAACACTCTCCAAAACTTTTTATTCTTAAATGTTGGTGTAACATTTCTTTTAAAAGCGGGCACATTAATTAATATTATTAAATCTTTCCTAATGGATTGTATTTCATTTTGTCTAACTTGCACACTGAAAGACCGCATGTAAATGTCTGATTGCAATTGCAAGTAAGACAAACTCAGTTGATTAATACTGTTGAGACCCAAGGCGGGGTCCTTGACCGCCAGCTCTCAGAGTTTGCCCAGCGTACCTAGTGGACCCGCCAAGCCCAACACCAGCTACGTCCGTCTTACTCTACCTTGGCACGCTATTTCCAGCTGCAGCATCCAGCTTCCTGTTCATGTCCCATTCAACATTGTAAACACATTCCAAGAAAACCAGCCTGCCCAGAGTTCCCTCCCGCACACAGGGAAGTCAGCGCGGCAGCCCCAGCAGTCTCAGAACAGAGAACCGACTGCGCCAGCTTGGGATCCTTGTAGTGAGTAAGGAGTAAGGCCACCCGGAGGTGGACCCAGGCAAGGTCTCAACACTCGCCGCGCCTGGCGCCCCTGTAAGTGTAGCGCCCAACAGCAGAGCTATTTGACCCAGCCAAGGGGTGACCATGTGGACGCCGCCCCGGAGTGTGGGCCCTCCCAGTTCTGGCCTTTAAAGTGTCCGCGGCCGGGCCTGGGAGCTTCGCCCCTCCCCGCCCCCATGCTCACATTTTCCCCTGGAGCCAACAAAAGGGAGGCTGCGAAGGAAGAAGTTCGCTCTCAGGTCTCCTCGCTGTGACCTGGTGATGACTTACTTGTCCGCTTAGCCGCGAATGGTCCACGCACCCTCAGCCGGACTGGCCCAGTGGTTCCCCACAGCCTCCTTCTAGCTCAAGCGCACCGGCCCAGCCACCCAGACCAAAGTTACCACAAAAGGCTAAGAAAGGCTTCAGGAGCCCAGAGCAAGCTGCGCCCCCGACCTCGTTGAGCTCCTCCATCATCCCGCAAGCGCTGCCATAGTAGGCGTCAACAGGTCTTAGCCTGCTCTCCTGCTAGACGACTCCCAGCGCTTTTCGCTGTCCTAATTTTTGCAACCTGCCGGGCAGAGGCGACGCGCAGCCCCGCGCCCTCCTTCCCCAGCACCGGTGGCCGGGGCTGACCACCGCCCGCCGCCCCACAGGATGTTTAAAAGATTACACGCTACCTAGTTGGAGTCTGGGCTCGCAGCCAGGGAAGACCCCAGATAAATCACTGTCTTTCTGTACCTTGCTGAGTGATGCAGTCGGGTCAGGCTTCGGGCAGGGGCGTGGAGAGCTGCTGGGTCTTCGGAGCTCGGCGATCTCCGATCCAGCACAGCCCCGGCGCCTTTCTGCGGCGAAGAGGGAAAGTTTCTCTACGTCAACACAACGCTGGACTCGGGACCCCTGGCTCGGGTCCCCTCCCTCTTCGCGCTCTCTGCCCCCTCCCTCCTCTTCCTAATCAGCTGAAGCCAAAACTGGCTCTGGTAGTGGCTGGGGCTGGGGCTTGGGACGCTGGGTCGCTCCCGGCTGGGAACGCGGGGCTCCCCCTCTCGGCCAGAAGGAAACTCTCACAGACTCCGGTTTGAGCACTTCTGGCGGTCTCCTTGGACACTTCTACACGGGACTTCTGTGTTCAACCCGCTGACTTTCTTTCTTTCGTCTCCAGTGGTCGTTTTCTGTGGACGCACTAAGCAACCCCGCGTTTCCACGCAGAATGGAGGGGATTGGAGCACAATGTGAAAGAAGAGGGTCTGCAGAAGGAGGGGCGGTACCTTACCCTGTCCTTAGCCTGGACAGAAGCAAAGTCACAGTTCCCCACTCCACCCCCACCCGCGCCGCGTTTCCTTTTGAACCTCCTCCCTGAGCAGCCGAATCAAGACTGTTCGCCTATGTGTTTCCTAACACAATTTTAAAACACCTCTGTAGCTTAATATGGGGAAAGTGTCAAAAGAAAAATACAAATATGGGTAAAATATGCCTTCTTCACATCCTTTATCAAAAAAAAAAAAAAAAAAAAAAGACACAATTGTTGCTGCTGCTCTTGCTGCACCACTACAGACTTTTTTAAAATTTTTCTTTTTTCTCCTCATCCTTTAAACTCAGTCTGAAGCTCTGAACTTTGTTGTGCCTTTTTTTAAACATGAAAACTGCCTAAACCACTAAATCATGATTATTTGCTCCATTCAGATGTTTACCTCAGAATTTAGAACTTCTGTATTGGGTTTGAGTGAAAACACGACTAAACATTCTTACTGCTTTGTGGGGGTAAAGGGGAGAGAAGTCTCATACAAGCGACTCTTAGAGAGTAAGAAGACCTTCACTAAAGTTTTTGGAGATACTTCTCAGAATTTTGTCTACTAAATTTTAATTTGAATATACAAACAGATATCAAAAGGGAGGGGGAGGGTATTTTACAGGTTAGCATTTGCTGTGTCTTACACTGGTAGCCAGGGCTTGCATTCAGGCCAGAATCCATTGTAGACTCCATCTTTACTCATTCAGTTGCCCTAGGACACTCTACCGAGTTTCAATTCACAGAATCATAGCACCTTTACAGAAGTAAAAGTAGCATCAGGCAGAGAAGATAATAAAAATTTGGCATGTTTTACTATAATTAGAAGTGGATGGATGATACTGGAAATTTTCCCCAAAAGACTTTGTAACTGAGTTTTCTTCTCTCTGAAACTTTACAATTAAGAAGTATGCAGCTTCACAATTTTTAAATGGAAATTATGTTTGGGATCACCTAACTCTAACCAAACTTCCTTATTTTGAATACAAGGTAACTGAAGCCCAATAATCATAAGTGATTTTTCCCAAAATTTCATGGTTGGGAGGTATCAGAGTTGGGATCAGAAATTAAGCCTGTGGCCGGGCGCGGTGGCTCAAGCCTGTAATCCCAGCACTTAGGGAGGCTGAGACAGGAGAATCGCGAGTTCAAAGCCAGCCTTAGCAAAGGCGAGGTGCTAAGCAACTCAGTGAGACCCTGTCTCTACATAAAACACAAAATAGGGCTGGGGATGTGGCTCAGTGGTTGAGTACCCCTGAGTTCAATCCTCAGTACCAAAA
>PVHX01001223.1:73801-220406 GCA_004024805.1 Geosciurus inauris | reverse complement strand
GAACAGTTTGGGTAGGTCATATGCCTCGAGAAATTTGTTGGTGTCTTCAGGGTTTTCTATTTTACTGGAGTATAAATTTTCAAAGTAGTTTCTAATTAGCCTCTGTATTTCAGTAGTGTCTGTTGTGATAATTTATTTTTCATCACGAATTTTAGTAATTTGGGTTTTTTCTCTCCTTCTTTTCATTAGGGTGGCTAAGGGCTTGTTAATTATATTTATTTTTTCAAAGAACCATCTTTTGGTTTGTCAATTTTTTGAACTGTTTGTGTCAATGTTGTTGATCTCAGCTCTGATCTTAATTATTTCCTGTTTTCTACTTCTTTTGGTGTTGGTTTGTTCTTCTTTTTCTAGGGCTTTGAGATGTAGAGTCAAGTCATTTATTTGTTGACTTTTTCTTCTTTTAATGAATGAGCTTAATGTAATGAACTTTCCTCTTAGCACTGCCTTCATGGTGTCCCAGAGATTTTGATATCTTGAATTGAAGATTTCATTTACCTATAAGCATTTTTTTATCTTTTCTCTAATGTCTTCTGTTATCCATGTGTCATTCAATAGCATATTATTTAGTTTCCAGGTCTTGGTGTAGTTTCTATTTTTTAATCTGTCATTGATTTCTTATTTTATTCCATTATGGTCAGGTGCAGATGCAGGGTAGTATCTCTGTTTTTTTGTATTTGCTAAGACTTTCTTAGTGACATAACATATGATCTATTTTGGAGAAGGATCCATGTGCTGCTGCAAAAAAAATGTATTCGCTCATTGATGGATGGAATACTCTATATATGTCTGTGAAGTCTAAATTATTGTTTTATTGAGTTCTATGGTTTCATTGTTTAGTTTTTGTTTGGAAGATCTATCCAGTGGAGAGAGAGCTGTGTTAAAGTCATGAAGTATTATTGTGTTGTGGTCTATTTGATTCTTGTAGTTGAGAAAGGTTTATTTGATATACGTAGATGTCTCATTGTTTGGAGCAAGATATTCATGATTGTTATGTCTTGTCGATGTATTATTCTCTTCAGAAGTATGAAATGTTCTTTATCTCTTTTCACTAACTTTGGCTTGAAGTCCACTTTATCTCATATGAGGATAGAAACCCTCGCTTATTTATGCGGTCCATGTGAGTCATACGTTTTTTCCCACAATTTCACTTTCAGTCTGTGGATATTTTGTCCTGTGAGATGAGGACAACATATCTTGAAGGCAACATATTGTTGGACCTTTTTTTTTTTTAGTCCAGTCTGTCGGTCTTTGTCTTTTAATTGATGAGTTTAGGCCATTCATATTCAGGGTTATTGTTGAAATATGATTTGTAATCCAGGTCATTTTGGTTTATTTTTTGTTTTTACCTTGACTTGGTTTCTCCTTTGATTGGCCTTTTCTTTAATATAGCTCCTCTCTTTGTATATTTTCATTATTAGTTATCATTTACTCCTCATGGAATGTTCTGCAGAGAATGCTATGTACTGTAGGCTTTCTTGCTGTAAATTCTTTTAACTTATGTTTATCATGGAAGATTTTTATTTCATCATCAAATAATATGGATGCCAACCAAGAATCTTATATCCAGCAAAATTTTGGAATATGTTCTTCCATGATCTCCTGGCTTTTAGAGTCTAGGTTGAAAAATCTGCTAAGGTCTGAATAGGTTTTCTACATGTAATCTGATTCCTCTCCCTTCTACCTTTAAAATTCTATCCTTATTCTGAATATAGGGCTTTTTCATTACAATGTGCCTTGGTATAGATCTGTTGTAATTTTGTACATTTGGTGTCCTGTAAGCCTCTTGTATTTGATTTTCCAATTCACTTTTCATGTTTGGGAAATTTTCTGATATTATTTCACTGAAGAGATTGTGCATTCCTTTGGTTTGAAATTCTGTGCCTTCTTCTATCCTGATAAGTTTTAGATTTGTTCTTTTAATGCTATCCCATATTTCTTGTATGTTCTGTTCATGATATCTTACCTTCTTCACTGTATGGTCAACTTTATTTTCAAGGTTGTATATTTTGTCTTCATTATCTGAGGTTCTGTCTTCCAAGTGATTTAGTCTTCTGGTAATGCTTTCTATTGAATTTTTTATTTGGTTTATTGTTTCCTTCATTCCAAGAATTTCTGATTGTTTTTTCCCACAATCTCTAGCTCTTTCTTAAATTAATCTTTTTCAACCTATATTTGCTCTCTTATCTCTTTGTTGAAGTGATCAATGGTTGCCTTTATTTGCTCTCTTATTTCTTTGTCGGAGTGATCAATTTTTGCCTGTATTTGCTTGCTTAAGTCATTCTTTAATTTGCAGATCATTTTAATTACGTACATTCTGAATTCTTTCTCTAACATTTCATCAACTGTGCTGTCAATGGATTCTATTATTGTAGTATCTTGGTTTATTTGAGGCACTTTCTTCCCTTGTTTTTTCATGTGGATTATGTATCTTCCTTTCTTGCAATGCTGATCTGAGATATTATGGTTTCTGTCCTATAATCTTGTAGTGATACTACAGATTACCTGTATCTCACCTTGGAGTTTACTTCTACTCCCCAGCAGGTGTCCCCAGATGGACATTACCACCACTAAAAATGGTTTCAACCGTAGTGGAGGTAACTCAAGATGGCTTTGGGAGTGGCCCAAGGTGGATGCAAACACTTTCAGAGATGGGGCTGAAAGGGTGGGACTTACAATGGGTTTGGGCTGATTGACCAAAGATGAAGCACTTTTTTTTTTTTTTTTAAATGTTTATTTTTTAGTTATAGGTGACAGAATATCTTTATTTTTATTTTTATGTGGTGCTGAGAATCAAACCCAGTGCCTTATGCGTGCTAGGCGAGCACGCTACCACTGCGCCATAATCCCAGCCCCAAGATGAAGCACTTTTGTGGGCCACTGCCTTCAGGCCCTGTCTGTTGACCCAAGGTAGAGCTAATACATGGGAAGAACTATGGGGATAGCTGCAGTGTACAAGATGGATACAGGATGGGAGCAACAACATGGATCTCTACTATGTGCAGGGGCAGTCCTGGGCCTGGGATCTCACACAGACCTGTGAGAGCAGTCCTAAGCCTGATCTTGGCCTGGACTCCCTCAGGGATTCCAGTTGGTGGGTCTAGCTCGGGGTCTGGGCTCCTGCAGATTGGCAGGGGTTCTGGCACTGAACTGGGGTGGTCAGGGCCTCAGCCCTTGGGGTCTCAAAGACAGTCCTTTGCCTGGGTCTGGGTTCCCCTGTGTGTCAGTGGATTGGTGGGTAGCAATCTTGGGCCTGACCTTGGCTGGGCTCCCACCAAGGTCCCTGAAGGTCGTCCTGGGCCTTTGTCTGTGTTCCCACTGGGGAACTGGGGGACATCCTGCACCTCACTTAGGCCAGGTCTCCTGCAGGGGTCCTGTGAGGCAGACCTTCACCTGGGTCTGGGTTCCCCTGTGTGTGGTGGCTAACAGTCTAGGGTCTGCCCTTGGCTGTGCTCTGATGGCAGTTCCTGAAAGTGGTCCTGGGCCTTGGCCTTGGCCTGTGCTCCCACCAGTTGGCAGGGATTCTGGCACCCTTATTTGGGATGTTTATATGTAGACATTCATAGCCATAAAGTTTCCTCTTGGAAACACTTTCATAGAGTCCCAGAGATTTTAATATGTTGTATCTCTTCTCTCATTTGATTTTAAGAGTTTTTGAATCCCTCCCTGGATTTCTTTTATGACCCATTCATTGTTCAAAAGTGTATTGTTCAATCTTGTGTTTGTAGTTTTTCTTGTTGGTTTCTAGTTTCATTAAAATATGATAAAATATAATAAATCATATCAATTTTTAAAATTTCTAAAACTTGCTTTGTGACATAAAGGAGAAGGTCCTGTGAGCACCAGAGAAGAAAGCAAATTTGGCTGTTGGTGGATGACAAATTCTAGAGATGTCTGTTAGGTACATTTGATTTGTAATATGTTTTAGATCTGAGCAGACTTTACTGATTTTATATCTGTATGACCTATTTATTGGTGAGAGATGTGTATTGAAATCACCCAGTATTATTGTATTCTTATCTAAGTCTTTTTAAAAATATATTTTTAGTTGTTGGTGGACCTTTATTTTATTCATTTATTTATATGTGGTGCTGAGGATCGAACTCAATGCCTCATGCATGCTAGGCAAGCACTGTACCACTAAGCCATAACTCCAATCTCCCTATCTAAGTCTTTAGATTATGTTTGTTTTATTTAGTTAGGTACATCAAAATTTGAGGCATAAATATTTACTATCTTGTTGAATTTTTCCCTTTGCCAGTATGAATGATCTTTGTCTCTTGTGATTAATTTTGGCTTGAATTCTACCTTATTGGATATGAGAGTAGACACTCCTGCTTGCTTTTGGGTTCCACTTGCATGGAACATCCTTTTCCATCCTATCACTTTCTGTCTATAGCTGTCTTTGCCTGTAAGATGAGTCTCTTGCCAACAACATATAGGCAGGCCTTATTTTTTAATCCAATCTGCCAGTTTATATCTTTTGATTGGAGGATTGGGACTATTTATATTTTATGTTGATGTCCTTATGGACAGATGCTTATTATTCCCATCATTTTGATTAATTTCTAATGTTTAATTTGGTCCTAGTTTTTCATTTGCTTAACTTCTCTTTTAATGAGATTTGTCTAGTCCTGAACTCTGGAATTTGGTTTTACTTCCTTATGTGTGTAGTATCTCATTAACCATTTTCTGTATTGATGATTTATTAGTCATGCATTCTTTTTGACTGATAGCTCTATTGGATATATCACTCCTGGTCAACATCATTCCTAGCCCTCCTGGATTTTAGAGTTTATGATAAAAAATCAGAAGTAATTCTGATTATCTAACCTCTAAATATAAGCTGACATCTTTCTCTTGAGGCTTTTAAAATTCTATCTTTGTTCTGTATGTCAGGCACTTTAAGTATAATATGTCATAGTGAAATTCTTTTTAAAAATCTTGACTATTTGGGATTCGGAATGCCTCTTCATGTCTGTCTCATCCAAGGATTGAAGTTTTTTTAATGGTATTATTTCCCTGAAAATGTTATCTGTGAAATTAATGTGTATAAGATCTTTCTTCAGTTACTATGATTCTTAAATTTGAGTCTATTAATGTTGTCCTAGAGTTCTTGGTCATAGTTATTTCTTGTATTTTCTTTAACACTCTCTAAATATTCAAGGCTGGGTCACTTTGTCTTCCAGTTCTGAGATTCTGTCTTCTACCTGGTCTGCTCTATTGATGACACTTTAATTGTTTTTTTTTTTTTTTAATTTGATTTGTTGTCCCTTTTATTTCTAGGATTTTCTTTTTTCCAATATCTCTATCTCTTTATCACTAATATTCTGAACTGACAGCCTTATGCGATTTGGTTATTTTCTTGTATTCCTTTCAATTTTGTTGATCTTTTTTATAATCGTTCTTTTGAATTCTTTATCTGGTACTTCATTTACTTCAATATTTTTGGAGTCAGTTGTGAGTGAATTATGAACTTTAGGTACTATCATGCTACTTAGTTTTTATTTTTCTTGTATTCCTATGTTGAAATTTATGCATCTGTTAGAATTTAGTTCTCTTCCATTTTTATGTGAAAGTCGTTTTTAGAGCACAGCTTTCTTTTAACAAAGTATTCTGGATTATCAGGGTGTTATAAGTTGTTGAAAATATTTCCAAGTGTGTTTCATAGTAGTTTCTCTGCAAGTTCTTTGATGAAGATTAGTGTACTTTGATATAGTGTGTATCGTGTCAGAGCTTGATGATCCCACTTTCTCTGCAGGTCTCACAAGAATGGGGGCCTTCTAGTAGGTCAGGCAATTATGTTGTTTATGGGGGTACACTCTCTGTGCTTGCTCTTCTAGACTTGACAGCTTTGTATGTCTGAAAGGGTATGGGAGTGATCTAGGTTGAAACCCCTCATAGTGTGATGTCTACAGTCTTTGTGTTATTTCTCTCTGCTGTTGCTATAGGAGCAAATGTCCATGAGTGAAATCTGAGGCCCCATCCTACATATTCTTGCTTGGGTTATGCTCTTTGGTTTGTGGTTTTAATATCTCCTAGTCTTTGTGTTAAAGTATTACTGAATTTGAGTAGAGTTGGGTTATGGGTAGAGCAAGGTGTGCTTTCTCTTAGCTAAACTGGTTTATATTACTCAGAAGTAGAACTTGTAGTGTTATACTAGATTCCCAGTACCTCACAGAAAAGAGAGGGATAAACAACAGTAACAACAATAGCAGCAAACATTATATAACATTAAAGTAAATACCTGGCTCCTACAATGACATCTGTGATGTTAACAATCATAGAGGAAGTAACGATGGGTCACAAATTAACAACAGCAACAACAAAAAGACATGAACTAGATATAATATTAAAGTAAACACCAGGTTTACTAGATATAATATTAAAGTAAACACCAAATACAACATTCACAATCTAATAATTGTAACAACATGAGTGGTGAAGGCAGAAATTATATAAACTAGTTTTAAAAGATGGTAAAATACAATTTATTAAGAGTAAAGAAAATGGGGTAGGAAGGTAAAAGAAATTTAAGAGCATTCAAAAATTGAAAAAAGAAAGTTGTAAGTCCATAAAGAAGAAGCAGAAAGAGCAAAATAACAAAAACAATATATATATGGAGAGATGAAGAACATGAGACATTGACAAGTAGAAGGAGAGGAAAAGAGAGAAAGAGTAAGAAAAGAAAGAAAAACAAAAGTAAAAAACAAACAAAAAACCCCAACCCCATAAAAAAAGAAGTAACAAAAGAAAAATAAAAAGGAAAAAAAATTGTAAAGGAAAAAAGTACGTATATACACAACCCTATCAGCACATAAAATATATACTTTATTGTACATATGCAATTATATATTTTATTATATAATATTACATATACATAATTAATGTTATATAGACATATTATATATACATAATTATATTTGTGTGTATATATGTGTGTGTATCTAACCCAGGGGTATTTATTTTATCACTGACCTATATTCCTAGTCCTTTCTATTTTTTAATTTGAGAGCATCTCACTGAGTTGCCAAGGATCTCGCTAAGTTGCTGAGACTGACCTCAAACTCATGATCCTCCTGGCTCAGCCTCCTAAGGCACTGAATTACAGGTATGTGTTACTATTCCAGGCCACAAAACACATTCTTAATGAAGAATGAAAGAAATCTTGAATTCCCTGTTGTTCAAGGTGGATGAAGCTGTGGACAAGGATGCAGATTCACCATCTCTTCAAGGCTGCCCTTCTTTCCATTTCTTCTTGGGCTATGCATCCTTAGAGAGAGCAAGAACTGGTGAGATTAAACCCTTCCTTGTTTTGTCTTGCTTATCATGTTGCTGGCTAGAGTGGCTGGGATCAAAGCTGGTTGAAATAGCTCTCAGTTTTCCTGCTTATCAGTTCAAGTAAGGAAGTCCAATAGACTTCCACTGGGAAGTCTATTGGAGTTTTGTCTGAACATTCTAGAAAAATCCACTCCAGGGCAGGAATGATGTGGAGTTCTAAATAGGAACTTCTGGAGGCTGGGGTGTAGTTCTGATCAGAATTTTGGAATTTTGTTAGGTGATATCTGCTCCAGAGAGATTAGATCAACATAGCCCTGGAATAGACAGATGCCAATTTCTGCTGGGCATCTGGATCTCAGGGGA
The DNA here is from genome assembly GCA_004024805.1 of Geosciurus inauris. Classification (NCBI taxonomy): domain Eukaryota; kingdom Metazoa; phylum Chordata; class Mammalia; order Rodentia; family Sciuridae; genus Geosciurus; species Geosciurus inauris. The sequence continues at coordinate 212,765 of PVHX01001223.1, read as the reverse complement.
CTTCCAAGAATTCTCCTCACAGGATAGGGTAAGCAACCCCTGTGGATGGAGGGAACTTGGCAGGTTTCACATACTCCACCAGCCACAAATATGGCCTTCCAAGCCTCAGTCCCCAAATGTAATCACACCCACCTGTTTGGTTCCCCAACCCTCTTCAGCTGGTGGCAGTAACTACCCGACTCAAAGGGAAAGCCTGTTGCAATCCCATCTGTAACTCTGATCTGAATCTCCCTGGAAACAGACTTCTCTGTGCCTATTTCAATCACTTTTTGGCAGGTGCACCCTGGGTCACATGGTAGTCACTGCTGGAACCATGAAGAAATGTTTGCTGTGCTCTCCCAGCTTCCTGCAGTGGCAAGATCCAGCAGAGTCTCCTTAATAAGCTTGCTCCCTGCCTCAGCTCTCTGCTCACAAGTTGAAAAACATGGAACACTTTCAAACACCAGCTCACTGTACAACCTCTGAATCAGCTAAGTTCAGGACACCTTCTAAAGGTGTTCCTGTGCCAGATTTGTCTTCTGTGTTTCTCCTTCCATTTGTGTCACCCTTCCCCTCTGTGGTGATCCAGTAGGCAGCTGCCATTGGCTTGGCTCTGATGGACGCCTCCTTGTTTTCTGTTGAAACACCAGGATTTCTAGGTCTCTTGAAATTTCTGATTGTCCAGTGTTGAATTTCAGTGAATTCCCTCAAACACTCAAGTCACTGAAAAACAGAATTTCCCAGCTTCACTTCCAAGCTGTAGAGCAACAGCCAAGTGCAGCCTTCCTCCACTTCCCCCTCTTTTCTGGCTTGTTCCTTTAAGATTGTCTTGACTATTTAAGTCCCTTGTGTATCCCCCAGGGTACTTGAAACTTAGGACACAAGCTCTTATGTTAATGTCTTATAATTAGAGAACTCTTTCTTTTCTTCTTTCCTTCCTTCTTTTTTTCCTTTCTCTCTCCCTTCTCCTTTCTTCATTTCTTTCTTTTTTTCTTTTGTATTGGGGTTTAAACCCATGGCCCTTTACCACTAAGCTACATCCCCAATCCTTTTTAATTTTTATTTTGAGAGAGGGTCTCACTGAGTTGCTGAGACTGGCCTTGAATTTGTGATCCTCCTGCCTCAGCCTTCTGAGTCACTGGGATTGAAGGCATGTGGCCATTAATATGTCTTGTAATTGTTATCCTGTGATTCATCAAAGACTCATTGATATATGAGGGATAGGATACATTCCCAACATATTTATATAGAATGTTTAACAAAGTGTCCACTGTAAAATAGTACAGAGTAGCTTCTTAATGAATGTTGATTCTGGGGAGCAAAGAGCATTAAAGAAGACCTGAACTCTACTCCTCCTTCTCCATCAGAAACCTATGTGACCTTGGGTACTTTTCTGGGTCTCAGATTCTTCATTTGTGAAATAAAAGTTGATGACAGATGATCTTCAAGATCACTCCCACCTCTGACATCTTATTATTGACTCTTTCATTTGTGCAAAAGACAACTTTAATCATTCAAATAACTTCCTTGATCATGACACATGAGGAAAACAAAAACAAAACTGAATTTCATTAATTCATTTGACTCAACCATTCATGTTCATTCTTGAGGAATTATTCTTATCTCTTAATTTATTTTATTATTATTATTATTATTATTATTATTATTATTATTATTTTACTAGGAATTGAAACCCAAGGGCTCGATTACCACTGAGCCACATTCCCAGCCCTTTTCTATTTTTCATTTTGAGACAGGGTCTTGTTAAAGCCTTGCTGAGTTGCTAAGGCTGGCCTTAAACCTGCAGGTCTCCTGCCTCAGCCTCCTGAGTTGTGGGAATTACAGGTGTGTACCACCAAGCCCAGCCCATTCCAATTTTTGTGAGCTTTTTTGATATTAGAAAATTATCCCATACTGCGTTAAAATGCTTTATGCTATTTGTTCAAATATATAACTTTGTTATATATTCAATGTTCCAAACCATAGGCTTATAATACTCTGTTTTGGGTAGGAACATAAAAATATTTTTGAAAGAACATGGTATTTATTACAACAACATTTATCTTTCCAAATGTTTATAACATCATAAATAATTTTGAAAATTTCAGGTCTAAAATAAAATATTCTCCTACTTATGAATTCCTTCTGTGTCTTTATTTACCCATATTTTATGTAGCTTCAATGATACTGTCACTTAATTTTATATCTTAGTATTTTCATTTAGCATGTCATCATTTAAATTGTATTGTTTCTACATGGACTTGTAACTATCATTTGTAGTAACATTCCTTCAATGGATATTGAAAAACTTGATTGTTTTCCTATTGTTGACCCATGAGAACACTTTGTTTTCATCATTAAAAACAATTCTATAACAAATATCTTCCTTTACTTAGAGTCTTCTTTACTTGGGATTTTTTTTAAAGAGGCATTTCTAGAAGTGAAATGATTTGGTTAAAGGGTAGTATTGTTAATTTTACAGTTAAGTTTGGAAAGTATTCACAGAAGTACAATCTTGTGAGATATCCCATTTGATGTAGGTTTTCATGAATATTTCAACAATACATTAAGTATTTTTCTGAACTTATTTGTGCCATGTAACAGGCATGGTTTTGGCTATAAGAAAATAAAATATTAACTCCAGTTAACAGTGACTTCAATATATCAGACTTAATTTTCTCACATAATAAAAAGTCTAGTTGTAGAAACAGATGGTCCTGGGTTGGTAAAAGCTCAGATAATTCATTGAGGATCAAGTCCTATTGCATCTCCTTATTCTTCCATCCTTTTAAATGGTTTTTGTCTTCATGGTTACAAGATGGCTATTGTGCCTCAAGGTATTGAACTGGCTCTCTAAGTATAAGAAGGAAGAAGAGCAAATGACTAGAGGACCATATCATCTTCCTGTACTAATCAAGCACTTCCCCAATAGCCCCATCTGATTATTCCGGCTTTGAGTTCATTGTTCAGAACCAGCTCACGTAGCCACACTTCACTTCAGGGAGATTTGGGAAAGAGAACATTTTATCCTGTACATCTTTGTAGTCTAGGATGATGAGGAAGAAAGGGACCATAAATGGCTTTCACTTAAAAAAGGTCATGGTGTTTGCTACGTGACTTTTATTACTTCAAAGGAGAATGAAGGATTGGCTTTCACTTATTGCAATGAAAAGGCAAACTCCTTCCAGGAAGCTGTAGAATTGTATCTGTCTTTGAATCCTTAGCATTAGCACAATGTTTAGATAGAAGAGGATCCAGAAATGTTTGTGATATAACTGAAAAGCCAATATATGATCCCTAGAAAATTTGGCTGGGTTAACTAAAAAGTCACATTAGATTAGCCTCCTTTTGTTTGGTCGGGTTTCTGGTCTGATAATTTATGTACATGCAACAGAAATAGAATATTGGACATAGCCCCTGGACCAAATTTTGCACACAAATAGAGAAATGTGGATTCACAAGCGTCCAAGTCAATGTTTTGATGTGAATTTTAACGACTGTACACAAAAGTTCTCAGCAGAGCACTAGAATATTTAGCACTAAGAAAGAAGGGTCTTTTCCTGGGGGCGCCTACAATGGGGTGTATGTATCCAATATGGACACTTAGTAACTGCCAGTAAAAGAATGGCCATCAGCTTGGATCAAGGTTTCTAGGGTCACATTGCACCCTCTGATTACAACCTTATCCTTTGTATGAGGAGATTTATTGGTGATTTTGGATAGGTAAATGATGGTCAGAACATAACAAGAGGAAATTTATTGGAAATAAATGTTAATTCTTTCAACTTACCCCTCACTCAGTTCAGCTGCTAAAGTACAGAGACATTAATGATTATATTTTATTTGTGTATGTGTTTGCACCAGCTGTTAGAATGAGGAATAATGATAAAAATTGGAAAGAACTTCATAACGGAGCTTACTGAAAGCAGTGGAGTTGCTCAGACAGCAGTGATTCCTCCATAACCTCAACTGTCCACCATCACGATGACATGGGAGTGCCATGCATGGAAGGGAGCCTGGACTGTGTGATCTAAGAGACCGTTTCTGTCCCGGAAACACAGGACTATTATTTTTAGTTAAATCTAGTTCAGAGGTTGTCCACGGGAAGGCACTTCTATCAGCAAACCCTAAAAAAACTGTTCTCTACTCTAATTCAACCAGCTACCACTGTAGCTTTATATTTCATAAGGCAAGGTTCTAAGCCTAAGAATCTTCCACTCTGAACTTAACATAAAAATGCCCTTTTTCCCTTATTGGCTAGTAAATTGATACACCTAGTACCTTCCCACTTGACCCTCTGCTTTTCCTTCTAGGCAAATGAATGTTGGATGATAGCCATTTGTTCAATAAACATTTATTGTTCACCTACTGTGCACAGCAGAGTTTTAAAACATTAGCTAAAAGAGCTGTGTTCAAATATGAGAAGAAAGTCAAAGAAGGAGGGTGATAATGTTTAGGTAGTAGGAAGTGCTTTGAGGAAAATAATGTCATCTTGTGTGGGGAAGATTTAGGCAGTGCCAGGGAGGCTTGTGAAGTAAGACCTGAATGATGAGAAGAAGCAGAATGTGTAAGACTGGTCTTGTGCCTCCCCAGAATGGCTTGCCCACCCCCACTCCCGGCCTCCATACTCTTTTTCTCTGCTTGCTCCATGGACAGCTCCAACTGCCATTGCCTTCGCCTCTATCCTACCTCTGCCAGCTCTCTCAGCCTCCTCCATTGAGGGCTAGACTCTGGCACAACCTCTGTTGGGATGTAGGAGACTCAACAGCGTGGTGCTCAGGCTCAAACTAGTTCTATTCTTAGAGGTTCCACCCACCTGAATGAAGAGTCCTGCTGTGGGCTAAGGGAGGTGATCTACATTCCCTCATAGCTGCCATAAGAGTCAGTTGCACAACCTAGAACAGAGGATGAACTCCTTCCCTAAGGGACCCAGTTCAAACAGTATGTGACAGGAGGCTGAAAGAATTACAGGTAAAACCTTCTTTTTTTCTGTGAACAGAATGTTCCTAGGTGCAATGTCTTGAACAGTGTCTGGGCTGATACTTGTTTGAGATGGAATAGTAATAATATAAAGATGAGCCCACCCTCTACCCCCCTGGACCTGGTGAAGTCCAGAAGCCGAAGAGATGTTTGTTTTCTTGTTTGTGTACTCAAAAATCATGTAAGATGCATGTTTAAATCAAAAGATCAGTTCCCTTTTCTGTGATTCGAAAGTTTTGACCCATTTCGATACTTTTTAGTATCAAGTCAGAAGCTGAATGAATAATTGCAAAATTGCTTAGTAAAATAAAAAAAAAGAAAAGAATTTTCTAAGAAGATAACTGGTATTTTAAGCAACTTCTGGGAAGGTTACCCCCACAACAGAACTACTTTGTCTCATGCTGGAATAGTGCTTTCCAGACGTCTCTCTGCTAAAGTTAGGGTGCATAGGCAATGACCGTTTTTTAAACCCCATTTCCTTTGTTTAACAATCTGCTGGTGCACTCTTTCAACATGCAAATACACACCTGATAGGTCCAGCTGGCTTTCCTGTTAGTCTGGGAGACATTCTGTCTCCTGTTGGTATGTATTGATTTAATCAGCAAAACCTCAAAATTCTAGCTGGGGCCATGCAACTCTGCTCAGGTGTCACTGTTTACTCAGGTGTCTCTGCATGTGTATGTATATATTCCTTCTTTTTTTCCCATAAATGATTGCATACTGGATAGTCTAATTGAATATAATTTTTATTTTTTAATTGACCTTATGTTTTTGAGATTGTTTTATATTACATGTCAGTTTGCTTTATTCCTTTTAATGGTTCCAGAGAATTCCATTTTTTGCAGGAATAATAACTTAGTAACTATTATTAACAATGATAAATTAATATGTAATGATAACTTATACTACTACTAATACATTAGCTAGTAGATATTTACTACTACTAACACATTAGTATTATAACCATAAATTAATGATTTAGGTTGATTCCAGTCAAATTTTAAAAAAAATTTTTTTTAGTTGTAGATGGACACACTACCTTTATTTTATTTATTTATTTTTATGTGGTGCTGAGGATTGAACCCAGTGCCTCACACTTGCTAAGCAAGTGCTTTACCACTGAGCTACAACCCCAGCCGGGATTCCAGTCAAATTTTTGAGTACACGTACAAGAATATCAGAGGACAAATTTCTAGGTGTGGAATTGCTGGATTAATTAGGATGTGCATTTCAAATGTTGATGCATATTGCCAAAATTCCCATCAGGGAGACTATACCAATAGTTAGGCTATACCAACAATTTGAAAAGGGGTTGATTTTCCTACCCACCCCCACTAACAAACTGCTTATTCTGAAAATGACATCTTACTATAGTTTAAAATTGATTTCTTTTATAATGAGTAATTGGAGCATATGTTTATATGTTCAAAATGATGTACGTTTCCTTTTTTGTTGACACACACTTAACCATGGCTTACAATATACACAACTTGGTATGTTATTACATTGTATGCTTATGGTTATGGGGATATGACAACATACAACCTCTACAGACATGTGGGAGAGATAGACAAATGACAGTTATCGTGGTGCAAGTTTACCAGAGTAGTAGAGTGGGAGCCTATTAGATGTGAGTTCATCATGGTTTAAAATGGGGGTTTCCAGAGAGGAGAGAGAGAAATTAAAATCTGATGGATGTGTGGTAGTTAGCTTGGTAAATATTAGAGATGACACAAGGCGGAACAGGAGATGGCACATTAGACTTTACAGTAATGACAGTTTGATAAAACCAGAATATTTTTAAGTAGAGGGGTAGCATAGCAGAAATATCCTGAAGTCATGCAGGGAATGGACTAGAGAAGGTATGTCCGGGAGCGAGAGCAATGAGAAAGTAGGTCCAATAATTCAATTATAAGAACATTTGATTGGTCTTAGTGATCCCCTCAGTGTTTGGATCTTACTGTTGAAGTGCCTGAGGGTCCCCTCTGTAGAAAGAGTGATTGCATCTGGGTAAAGTGTAAAGACCTGCCACCTGGACATGATTCCTGGCTTTGCCAATTTCTAATTGCACATGCTTGAGCAATGAGGAAAGCTACTCACACTGAGGAGTGCTGTGAAAATGTAAAGAGGTGGGTGTGTGAAGTGCTTAGCACAACACTTGTCATATAAAAGCAAGGGCTTAATAACTGCTAGCTGTTTTTATTTTTATAACCTTTCCTCACTCCTCTGGAAATGCCCTTACCTTTGTCCTATTGTAATATATATGTGTGAGGAGAATTACAGAATGTAGGAGTTAGAAGATGTTTAAGGTAGCTTGCTCAAACTCCTAATTTTAGTTATGAGGGGGAAAAAAAGTGTTCCTAGTCAATGCACTAGGAACTCTTCATAGTTGTGTTTCTTACCACAACATCCATGGACGTGTATAGTTTGGTTATGAACACCTACTTTGAGGTGTTTCTTGTGTTTGCTGACAGCAGTTATTTCTAGGGAGGAAACCCCTAATTTAGAAAGCGGTCTGTTTTAAAACACTTTATAGCACATCGTTCAAACTGCACAGAATTATCTATATTCTTAGAAACAAAAGCTGGGGGCGAGGCGTACAGTTAGCTTCTGAAAAGCCTGCAAGATACGGTTTCAGCCTTGGGGTCCGAGGTGGCTCGAACAGTCCTTGGGCGAGCGAGCCCCTACTTTCCTTCGCGTCCTCACTTCTGCTTCCCGAATGCTCTCAGCCTTTCTGCTTCCCTGAGGACCCTGTGATCTGATTCAAATGAACAACTGTTTAGGGAGCGCCTACTACGCATTTGGGATGCACCTGGTGAGGAAGTGGGCGGGGGCGTTCAAGGATGATGGGGGTCCCAATTCTCGCCACCAGAAAAAAGGCAGGCGCTGGGCACCCCATTCTTAAATCACATTACAAACGAATTCTCTCCCAGGTTCCCACCACGTTCTTGTTATGTTCCCCAAATGTTTCCCACGTCTGGCGGCTTCGGCTGGCCCCAGCTCCGCACTTCCGAAAAAGGGCGAAAACGGCGTGGGGAGAATACCGCCCCTGGGCATTGGGCTTCAGGAGTATGGGACCAAAGCGGATGCCACCGCTCGCCGGCAAATGCCAGCGCAGAGCACTTCTCCAGTCCCGGTCCCGTTCCCTCCTGCTTTAACCAGGGCGCGGCACCCTCTCCTCCCAGTTTTCCCGGGCGCTCTTTTTTCCTGATGGCCAGTGCTTGTGCCTAAGCGCCCCTTGCCCGGCGGCTCCTCGTTCCTTCTTCTCCTCCACTCTTGGAGCCAGTCGCCTCCGGGCAGAGTGCGGATTCAGCCCTAGCCTTTGCTCAGGATTTAGGGAAAGGATTGGGTGGGTGGGGGAAGGCGGCTGGAGGGCACCGGCTGGCCGGGGGAGGGAGAGGGAAAAGGAGAGAGGTAGCCTCTGATTGGTCGGGGAGGGGGAGTGGAGGCACGGAGTTTCCCACAATGCCTCGGTGCAGTGCAGCCGCGGATGGATGCTGCGGGAAGGGGCTGCCATTTGCTGCCCCTGCCAGCGGCGCGCGGACCTGCCCGAGCTCCTGCAGCCGCCGCCGCCGCCGCCGCCAGCGCCGTCAGCCGGCCGGGCCTCTGCAGCGACGCTGCCTCGGCTCCCTCCGCGGCCGCCAGAGCGGTCGCCATGAACCCCAGCTCCTCGGCGGCAGAGGAGAAGGGGGCGACGGGCGGCAGCGGCAGCAGCGGAAGCGGCGCCGGGAGCTGCTGCCTGGGCGCCGAGGGCGGCGAGGACCCGCGGAGCATAGGGGCAGCGGCTGCGGCGGGGGCCGCTGCCCTAGAAGAGCCCGCGGTCGCTGGCCAGAAGGAGAAGGACGAGGCTCTGGAGGAGAAGCTGAGGAACTTAACTTTCCGGAAGCAGGTGTCTTACAGGTAGGCGCGGGGAGCCCAAGCAGCCAGAGACAGGTGCCGCCGAGGGCGGGGACCCACTCTTCTCTTCAAGAGGCGCTTCCACGGAGTTGTTGGGGTACCTCTCATAGTCTCAAATAGTGAGCCTCTCTCCTACCCTGTTTTTCCTTCCCTCCTCCCTTCTCTCTCTGAGCATATGTGTTGTTCTCTTCTCATTCCATCATTCTGGGCTGGAGGGAGGCTACGTGAGCCTGGATTCCCCCTGTAACGCCTAAGGATGGATGTATTTGTAACAGAAGAGAAGACCGAGTCCCTGAGGTCAGGATAACAAAAATACGTGTGTGTGTGTGGTGGGGGACACAGACCCAGAGGTGCCTAGTTTTCTTGAGAAAAGTCCTCAAAGTTGCCCCTAAGCCAGTTGAGTGTCCTTTCAACCACTCGCCCCACCCTTCAGATTTCACTTGATGAACCTTTGGCACTACTTGATGGCTGAGGTCACTTCCTCGGGCAGAAAAGAACAGCTCTATACTGAAATGAAATCCTTATGGAAGTCGAACCTGCCTGGAAATACTCCACTAAGGAAGAGTAGGATATGGGTCTCTTATCTGTAGATAAGCCGCTGCTTATGAGGTTTACACATACGTGTGCTCTCTGCTTCTCTCCTGGGTGTGCTCAGAAGATGATGTGCGGAGCCTGCTGGTAAGCGAGGGATGAGGGAGAAAACTACCCTCACTTGTACCGAAAGATGGATGTGTTTGTGAAATAAGGACAGTGTGGGATAAATGGCCACTAAATTAGGACAAAAGATAACCCCTAATTGTGTCAGAACCCAAACACGAGAAATGAAGATTCAGTGAGTTCCCTGCCCCCGCTCCCAATCCTCAGACAAGAAGGTGCTGAGATTACCCTTACTACTTATTGGTTTTAAAACTCGAGGTGATAAGCAATCGTAGATTTCTAAAGATTTGTACTTGATAGGAATTGGAGTGCTTCTTGAAAAGGGGTCAGTGAGAGCATTCTTATAACCCAACTCCTTTTGAGTTAGCAGTCCCTTCTAGAAACCATCTAAAGTATTAAGCCTGTCACACCATGTGCTGTTATGTAAGCAAAAGCAGATGACAGAGGTGTGTGGGTTTGTGAGGGTGTGCTTTATTTATGGGGGCAGGTGTGTGAATCACTGGGATCCCCACAGGCATTGCCTGGACTGGAGGCTCTATCACCGGGGCATGTGCTCTGTGTCTAAATGTGACTTCTGATGCTTCCTAAAGGTGCTCCTGGTGAGGTGACTGCTTCTGTATCCCGCACATGCATTCTGCTTCCTGCATGCTCAGGGAGTTTCCACCTGTGTTGTTCTCTTAGTTACTTACACAGATCAGATCCAAGTGGATCTTTCTTTTTATATTTTCAGTTTCTAAAAATAGGCAGGTGGTGGGGAGTAGGGCTGCTCTAGGGAGGTATGCTAGGACACTGCCAGTTCTACTTCCTAGCTACAATGGCCCATCTGGCCCTTAGAGGATCAGGGACCACATTTGGCCTAATTTAGGAGTTGTGCAATGGGAGGGGGTGATAAGGGGGAGCACATTGTGGGTATGAGCTCCTGGGCTTCTGGGCTGAGGGATCCTCCTGAGTGATCAGTATTCATCAGACTACTTATTGGGTGGAGCCACAACGCTGTCGTTTGCAAGGGAAATCATTCCAGTTTGCCTCTTGGTAGGGGTCATTCTCTGAGCCTCTCTCCTGGAAATGTACTCTGTGTGAACTGTGGCTTTCTGGGTTGTCTTGCGCAGGCAACCAGGCACATTGTAAGTGTGTATTCACAAAAACATAGACATGAACACAGGCAATGTTTTTCTCGAAAGCAATAATAAATAATATTACATTTGCTTTAAAGTTCCCAGAGGTGGCTTCTACTTCTTGGACATTGTTTCCTTTTCAGTAAAGCCTTGTGTTCTTCAGTTTAGTGAAATACCTGTATACATGTCACCCCAGGTTGCTGGTTAAAATATTTCCCACCGTGGATTTACAGCATTGAACTCTTGGGTGGGACTTCTTATCAAGTTCCTCAGGTGATGCTGAAGCACAATACTGTCTGAGGATTGCTGCCCTATTTTTTTTGCCCAAAGGCTAAACTATTGACCTTTGAATTCGTACATCCTGCCCAGACAAATGAGGCCAGGCAGTTCCCAAGTTAGGAGAAAGACCGGGAGGAAGTAGATGATTTCACCTGGCACATGTTTGTCCAGGAGCCTCTGCATTTTGATCACTGTTATATATTTATTTTTAGAGTCATAGAGAATGGCCTACCCAATTGCCATGGTAGCCATTTGTGCTGGACTCAGAGGGGTGCAGCCAGGCCTTACAGATTTAGCTGAAGGGCTAATGAAAGGTGTGCAAGGAAAGAGAAGTTTGGGCTCAAGTTGGGTGTGGGCTTCTCAGTGAGGTCTACTCCATCTTGCTCCTGGGGGTCAGCTGAGGACGAGGACTGGTGGGAGTTGCTGGAGAGGAGTCAGGAAGGCTTCTCTGAGTGGAGGCTACACAGAAGAGTTCAGCTAGAGCAGAAGAAGGGGTTGCTTGTGTGCAGGGGAGCCTTTGAGGTGGCGAAGTGGTAATTTGCAGGTAGGTTAAAAATTATCTTTGGAAGCACATGGATATTCACAGAAAGGAACTTGATAAAAGAGGAGAAGGGGCTTGAGGAGACAGGGTGTGTATGTGTCTCTGTGTGTAGGGGGGTCTCATCTGCTCCTCTTGTTGCTAAGGAACATATAAGCTAGGGTTTAAAAATAAAATGAAGAGTGGGTGGGCATATGCAGTGACTCCTGTCTTTTTAGGAACCAGAGCCCTTTACAAAAAGCCTTTAAATAACTATTTCTGGAGGCAGATTATTCATTTTGCTTGACTTTTACTTTGTTAAGTAAAATAAACTCCTTTATATACCCCTAGATTTCCCCTCATTATCTTTCCTTTGTTGGCTTTTTTGGGAACCATTTTTTCCCATGAGAATTTTTCTTTTATTTCAGAACTTGCACCCCTAGAGCAAATAGTCTCTGTAGACTGTGAAGCTGAAGGGTTTAGAAGCCAGTGCAAGTGAGCTGGTACTTTTCTCTTAAAATTACTACTTCTTTTTTCTTTGCAAATTATGGTGCTGCAACAGATACATATGTGCAAATGACTATATAATGTGTAGTTTTTTTAAAAACTGCTGTAAGAATTCCCATTTAAGTCAGTAAAACCGAAAGGAGGGAAAAAAAATCTTTCAGAAGCACACAAAGGAGGGGAAGAGAAAGTCACTGGTGTTTCTTGTGTTTCATGCACTGTGCTAAGCATTACTGTATGGTCCATCTTACTTGATATTCGTGACAGTCCTATGATGTCATCATGCCTATTTCTGGTTTTATAGAAAATGAACCTAAAGCATAGAGCTCAGGCAGAAGGCAGCTTTTAAACAGAGATCTGACTCTAAAGAATTGTCTCTTTAGATCACATCCTGCTGCTTCCTCAAACAGTTACTTTAGATGTGAACTCTCCCCTTGTGGTTCATGTGTATGTGTGTGTATTCCCACGTGTGTGTGTACAGTGCAAGCTGCCTCATCCACAGCACACTGCTGGTTATTATATTCTACATGATCTCTTATATACTTTATTCTTTGGACAAAGGTCTTTTGGCTATGTGATTGTACTATCCCAACCTACTATGTTGGAAATACAAAATGAATACAAATTCATGATCATTGGCAGATAGATTCGTTTCACTTCTGAAAACAAAACCACCTGCAGGACATTTGCCATCTCTGTGAAAATACCCATGTTAGAGGTGAATATATCTTTGGACATAATTCCTCCAGGTGTTGTTTAGGGGGACCCAGATCCAGTGACAAGCTGCCCTGTCTGTACCTCCCTGAGCAGCGCACAGTGAGTGAAGTGTGATTTTGCTTGTAAGGAGGCTGAGGCAGTTACCACTACTTGTGAGATCTTGATGCCTGTACTTCAGTTGCTCCGCTTACACAAACCAGGATGGACACACTTGACCTTTCCTAAATGAAGTTTCTGGTATAACATAGAAGTAGTAGCAAGGAATATTAAACTTCTAGCCAGGTAAAAAAATGATCTTTTTTTCGTTGGAGGTTGATGATAAGAACATATTATGGTCATCCCTCAGTATCTGTGGGCAACTGGTTCCAGGACCCCCTGGCAGATTTCAGATCTGCAGGTGCTGGAGTCCCTTATATAAAATGGCATAGTATTTGCATAGAACCCATGAACATCCTCCCTTAAGCTTTCAATCTAAATACTCACAATACCTAATACAATGTAAATGCTATGCCAATAGTTGTCACAGTGTATTGTTAAGAGTAATGACAAGAAGAATCTCTACATGCTTAGTGCATATGCATTTATTTTTTTTTGCATATTTTCAATCTGTGGTTGATTGAATCCAAAGATGCAGCACTCACAGAGGGCCAACTGTATTTCCATTTTGTGTTTTGTCTGACAAAACAAGATTGTGTTATTATAAGAAACATGTTTAGTGGAAGCCAAATAGGGTAACCTGGACATTGTCCTTCCCTGCATCAGTAGTGTCTGGGGAAAGTTTTTTTCTGAATGTCATTATCAGCATCGTTCTTTGTAAATCATTTTTATTTTACGTTTTTAATCTGAGCTTTGCACATTTGGTAGATATTTCAGGATCAGATAAAAGCCTTGGTTCTAATTTAATGTTTCCTTCCTCAATAATGACTTAGGTACTGACTCAGTGTCGACTTCCTCAGTAAGGACATGCACCAAGCGAGCTTCAGTTTACCCTCTGTCCACTCTGATCCATCTTTGGGAGGCTTGATTTTGCACAGGAGAGTTACTACACTAGGCCCTATGGGTTTGGGGACTGGAGAGGTAGAGGAGGGCTTTGCTGCCTTGCAGTTCTGTTGTGGCAACAGCACTATTGCCTCATGGGGCCAAAAGAAATTAGAGGCACACTGGCTCTGTCCAACACACTACTTTCTAATCTGAGCAAATGAGGACTCCCTGGGAGGGCCAACCTGGCTGCAACTGCTGGGTTCTTCTGGGCTGGGATCTAGGATTCCTGTGTTCTACCTGATCTCAGGGGGTCCCAGGAGTTGAGTACACTGTGAGATCAGAGGCATCTAGAGAAGCCATTGCTTAGGCCCTGGACTGTAATGTTTGGTCTCACATGGGTGTGTTTGCATTGGTAATGCTGGAGACTAATATACAGACTGATCATTTTTCCTCAGACCCTAAAATTATGGTTTTGGGACAGTAGCTACTGTAAATGAATGTGCCTGTGAGCTTTAGGAAGGAGGGTCAAGAGCAAAGCCTAATATAAGCCAATAGACTTGAATCTTCTCCAAATAACCATAAAATGGACTACTTTTAATTGTTTCAACTGGTTAGAGCTCATTGCAAGACATAACAAATGGGAATACTGTAGAAAATTAAAGAAATAAAACACAAAGTTATATCTATCTGTGCATGATTCTCTCATCTCATGTCTGGCTTGCTCACCAGGCAGACTTCTTAGGGTGGAGCTCAAAAGGGAGCTTGTCCACTCTCTCTGGATGGTACTCGGTCCTCTCCATTCTCATGTGGTATCTTTAACAGCTATGTTAGGACCAAATTGTAATTTTCTGTTCTGGGAATTAGACTTGAATTTGAACCTGGCATTTTCCAGCTGATTTTGGGCAAGTTATGTAACCCCTTTATGGTTCAGCAGAGCCATCTCTAAAGTACTGTAGTAGCAATAACTGTCTCAGAAGTTTTTGTGCAAATTAAGTGAGTTACTTTGTGGAAAGGGCTCAGCATAGCACCCTGCACAGAGACAGCTTTTGTAATTCTTCTTCTTCTCTGGACTGAATTGTTAGCTTCTTTAAGACAGAAATGGCACCTTATTATTTGAATCTCTGACTCTTGTTGCTCAGTAGATATTGAATAAATTATTGGATGAATACAGTTTATTGCCATTTTCAAATAAACTACCGTTATTCATCTGGGGTCCATATCAGTTGCGATTTTCCTTTCCACTAAAAGAAAAGTCCACCTTCCCCTTTACGTTTTGTCCAGCAGCCCAGGGCTATTTCTGCCTACAGCTTCCTGTTTGAGTACCTGCACTGGCCCTCTGGTCAGCTGTTGGAGGCTCAAGAGGGGTGGATGAAGCGCTTTCTTGGCCATCTGTTTGCAGCTTGTCAAAGAAAAGGCCTTATTTTGCCTTCTGAGTAGCACTAATGAGCTCTCTGGTTCTCTTTCTGTCCATCTCATGCCTTTCCAAGGGGCTGCCTTGATGTTCTCCTCAGGGAATTTTCTCTTGACATTTCCTTCTGTGATTAGAACTTAACAATGCAGAGGCAAGGCGACCCAGTGCTCCTGGGTCTGTCCAGGTTGCGTCCCAGCCAGCTGAGCAACCTCTGCTGTGTGTGGCTTTACCCACTCCTTCCTTCCAGCCCATCTGATTGAGGCTGGCGGGAAAGTTGTTGAAGGAAGCATGGGTGAGTTCCCTTGGAGACTCTTAGCTTTTGCTTTGTTTTGACCTCACTTAACCACAGCTGCTTTTTCTTCTTGTAACCTACGAAGCCCTTGAAAAATGGCTTGTGAGTTCCCTGTCATCTTCACAGAGAGGTGGCATGAACTGAGCTTGAGCCATTCTGGAGAAAACCAAGTTGTGGCGTGTGTGCAAGCTGGCGAGGGGGAGCTGTGTCGGGGAAGAGGTGGGAAGACGGGTCTTGGTGGATGAATTTGAATGTTATTCCCTTTCAGCCCTGAGTTTTGTGTGCTTTTGAAATGGAGCAGATACCATTCTTTAAAGGTGACAGCTTTCTTTTTTTTTTTTTTTTAATATTTATTTGTTGGTTGTAGGTGGACAGAATGTCTTTATTTTATTTTTATGTGGTGCTGAGGATCGAACCCAGTGCCTCACGCATGCTAGGCGAGTGCGCTACCACTACACCATAACCCCAGCCTAAAGGTGACAGCTTTCTAATGGGGACTTCTGTGGTTCTTGCATCTAACCCCACGAGTTTCCACAAATGGAGATTTGCCTTTAGATGTTTAGGCTCATAAATAATTTTCTGATAAGGAGCCAATTCTGGTTGAAGCTACATTAATAGTCTGGCTTTTGTTGTATATAGAAGGAAACTTTCAAAGCTTAAAATGATAATAATTGCACTGCAATCAAATCTCATTATTCTTACCCTTCCATCACTCAAGTAGAGTACTGGTTAAGAGCCCTGACTCTGAAGTACTACTGCCTAGGTCTGCATCTCTCCCTTTTCTGTCTGTGTGTCTTTGTACAAGTTACTTAACCTCTCTGTCCATAGCTCCTCCATGTGTACAATGGTAACTATAGCAGCACCAACCTCATAGGATTTATTTCAAGTTTAAGTGAGTTGATACTTAGAATGCTGGTTGTCACAAAATCAATGCCATGTGTGTTTATTAAAGTGGTATTATCTAACTTAAGTCCAGTTAAGAAGCAGGTTCATTTTTTTAATTGTTCTTTAAAATACCTAATATCAGTCAAATGTCAGTAGCTGATTGTAAAATTATTCAGATTTTATGAAAATAGGATAGATATACGTTCGAGATATTTAATTTGCAGGTTTTGGTGTTTATGAAGATGAAGAATGTGTACTTTCCCTTGCACTCTCCCTTGTGGTGCTGGGGACAGAACCCAGGGCCTCATGCTTGCTAGGCAAATGCTCTGCCGGGGGCTCCAGCCCCAGCCCCAGGCCAGTGCAGGCGGTTGTTACTAAGTGGCATCAAGAGGAGAGGTGGCTTCTGGGTGTTCTGGAAAATGGAATGACAGCAGGCAGAGGTCAGGGAAGACAGGCACAGTCAGTATGCAGTGACCCAGACTCCCAGTGGGACACCTGAGAACAGGAAGCCAGACATGGAGGTGGGCCTGAGGGGTGGCTGGGCTTCTCAATATCAGGAAGAGATAAGTAGATCAAGACAGAAGCACTGGAAATAGAGTTGTCACTTGTGACTCCAGAATGGAGGCTGTTCCTCTTCCGGCCTGTCCTGGTGATATTTGCTTCACTACACAGACGCTGGCTGTCAGAGGATTATTTCAGAAATGGGAGACTCAGCCTTCTGGGGAGTTCCAAGTCAGCTCAGCCAGGCCACACAGCAGAATTCATGTTTAAAATCTATAGATAGCTTTTAAATATTTGTTGAACAAATAAAACTGGCTCAGGACAAATACATTTTGAAGGGATGTTCTCCCCCTTTTTTTCTCCAAAGGCAAAGATAACACAGTTTGGCTATTTGCATAGCATGTGGATTTGTAGGAAATAGCCAGAAAATAGACTCCCTGGAAGGAGTAAAGTACATTTTAAAATGTGTCATTCCTTTGATATGAGAAAGATGCCAAGACTTCTATGGAAAAATTAATTTCTATTAAAAAATAACTTGAAAGCAAGTTGTTTAAAGATAAAAGGAGTCATATAAGCTTGGGTGGAAGCATTTGGAATGGGTATCATTTTGAGGCAAACTTCTAGAACATTCCTCATGCTAAAAGTACTGGGATCTCATCATTGTATGTGACAGGCAGGGAGGCAAGCCCTTTCAGATGGAGAGCACTCCCTGTGGATGTTTTTTAGGGAAAGTGTGACTTGATTTTCCTTTTTTAAATGGCCTCCTCTCAATGCAAAGACTGAGCTGTGACATGTATTTGTTTCTCTCTAGTTGATAGACAGTCCCTTGCATCTCAAGTTAGACAGGAAATAGAAAAAGTGTGAGCCCCAGAGGCTGTGGAGCATAATCTGCCCTGACAGAGTGAGCAGCTATGGGGCCGAGTGGCCTCCCTAGCTGTCTTAGCTGTGCTGCGGTAACAAAATACCATGGACCAGGTGACTTATATTCAACAGACACCACTTCTCACAGGTATGGAGGCTGGAAGTTGAGATCTGGGTGCCTGAATAGTCAGGTTTTGGTGAAGGTTCCCTTGTGGGCTGCAGATAGCCACCTTCTCATTGTGTCCCCATAGTAGAGGGTAGAGAGAGCTAGAACGAGCTCTCAGGAGGGCACTAAGCTCATTCATAAGGGTTCTGCTTCCTTGACCAGATCCCTTCCAGAAGACCCACTTCCTCATGCCATCACCTTGGGTGTAAGGATTGCAGCATATGGATTTTGAGAGGACACAGACATTTGGTCGAAAGCCCCAGCCCACCCTGCCTTTTCTCACTATGGCTAGGAAGCAGCTGTTATCACTGTTCCCTTCCTTCCCAGGGGCCTCTGATAGATGGTTCCCTGAGGCAGCAAAAAGCAGTCCATGCACTGGCAAATGTTTTGTAAAGGGCAAGTTAGTGAAAGGAAAACTTTTCTTGGTTCAAATACTTGCTGCAAGTGTTGACTTAGCTCTTTACCTATGAATATTAATCATTACAAGTTATTGATTTTAATAAATGCCTATTCTCTTCCAAGAGCTACTAAGCATTTTATATACAGTTTTTCATTGAACTCCCAATTAGGTAGGGACTATTATTTCCATTTTGCAGATAAGAACATGGAGGCTTAGACTTTAAGCACCTTGTCTGGGGTCACCTGGCCAGTTAAGTGGCAGGTGAAGTCTTGTGTGTGTTTGCAGAGGGCTCCTTGCAGAATGCTTCACCCATGCAGATCTTCACTTTGGTTCTTCTTTCATCCTTTCCCATTCTCTGTGTGCATATAGTCATGTTTCCTAGTAGCTTATCAGACCACAATCCCTGGAGGACAGAAACCCATATATTTCATCATAGTGGGCCCCATCACCCAGGACACACAGGAAGGCCTTAACAGAAGTTGATTCACAAGAGTGTATTTCTTTCTGGTACAAGCGCAGGAACGAGGTCTGTGAGTAACTAATGTGCTACTGTCAGTTGCAGGGAGGCCAAGGTTGAGCTTTCTGTGGTAGCTTTTTAAAAACTATATGAATTTTCCATTGCGTGGGATGGGGAAATGAATCCAATTTCCTGGGGGCCAGAAAATGATTGCAGGGATTACAGTTTGGCACTGTTTCCTTTCAATTCTACCTCTAGGACAAGACCTCATGACTTATTTAATCAGAGGGGAACTGAAGGGGGTAAGTGATTGTACATGGATTGGGGTCCAGTGAAGAAGTTAGGACCAATGTACTTGTGTTTGACATGGCCTAGATGGCATAGACAGCATATATATTGATTAAAATATATATATTCTTAGGAGAAGTGGGTCTTTTGTCTTTAACTAGTGGACCTCTTCGGTATTAATTTTTCCACAACAATGCCCTTCAGAATTCATGAGTATGTTCATGTGTGCAGTTATAGACACCTAGAAAGTTCCAAAGGAACATTTAAAAAATCTGAGTCATTCTTTCATATTTGAAGAAAACCTTCAGGATTTCTTAGGAAAATAAATCTCGAGCTCAAAAATAAACGTTGAAGCTATTTAAAGATTAAAACAGAAGCTTTTCATGAGCCAGTGCAGTGTTACTTGTAACAAAATCTAAGGGAATTTTTTTTTTTTTTGAAAACCAATTTTGGAGTTTTCTTTAACTGTTAATAGTGACTAAATTTAGGTACTTAATAGTAATAAAATGTGCATGATGCTTCTAAGACTTACCATTTATAAACTTTCACATAAATGATCTAATTCTACCCTCAAAACAATCGTAGACAACCCCATATTGTTTTCAGAGCCATTGTACAGTTCAGTAAAGTCACACCTGCTAAGTCACTTCCCCACAGCCACCTGCCAACGAGGGGCGCTGCCAGGGAGGCTGGGTTTTGGATCTAAAGTCCCATATTCTTTTGACTGATTCCACATATCCATATATAGAATGGTAGCAGCGTTTTCTTGTTGATTTTATTTCTTTGAATTTATCTCGTTTGTAAATCACAATGAACAAACTTAAAATTAGTCACCATCCAGTGTATCAAGTCCATATTACATTGATAATAAGGATGGCCTCATTGTTTTCCTCCTTACCCTTCTGGTGTATGTGAAACCATGCAACCACATGTGTGGCCGTCTATGTCTAATATTCTTCCTACTGGGGAAAAAGAAAAAAGAGAGGAGAGAGAGAGAGAGCAAGAGAGCACTAGAGATAGTCAGACTCTTCTTTGCATTAGTTGCTAAGCAGCAGCCATTTCATTGTAAAGGAGATTCAGTTCAAGTAATGACATAGGTATTCCAAGAATAGCATTTCATTTTTATAGCAACTGCATTTCAGGTCTCCATAGAGCACATGCTCCTGCAGCTCAGTGATTTTAGGAGAAGAAATAGCTACCTTGACATATTTGTTGGATATACAGAGAAAATTCCATAGAGCCGATCATCTGATAACCAGAATTTTGCATTCTGCACGTGATGAATGGTGGGCGGCAGCAAGCGCATGCCACTTGCAGTTTTAAGAATTTGGAAGTATCTTCAGAAAATACAGCTGACAAACAGGTATGTTTTGAGGCCATATTTGACACATACTGATACCATCTCAATGGGATACGGTGGATAATTCAGAATTCTAACTTGTTTGAAGTAACATAGTCTAGAGCAGAATTTGATATTGCAGCCAAGGAGCTAGACTATAGCTAAGATTTCGTTGTACTGGGTTTTTGCTGGCAAGGGAAGGCTTTTAAAAGGGAAGTTAGAGAAAATACTGCACCAGGCTACCATAAATCATGGAGCTCAGTTTTACCAGGAAGAAAGAGCCTAAGTGTAGAGGAAGACCTGTATTTAACATCCTCATAGGTATCTGTGTGAATGGGAGATGTCAAATGCAAAGATGCCAGGGGGATGTATTTTTTGGATGACACTCTTATTAATTTTGAAGGTGGCGGATCTGTGTGTGGAAGCCCTTGGCCTGGCCTCTGAAGGCATTTCCACCATTTCTGTTGTGACTTGCCAAACTGTTGTGAAATGTGGGTGTGTCTGGACAACTATAGTTTCTACAGAGAACTGCTTCATGGGAGTTGTTACTGGAGCAAACTTTGTTGCTTTCTAAGAGTCCTCTGCCGTCCCAGTTTCCCCCACCCCCTCCTCAGGCTATTTGAGAGAAAATGCCTCTTTCTGGGAGGAGCAGGATTGCTTGGAAGCTCCTCTTTAACTTCCAGTAAGTTGCTCTACCATTTAAGTCAAAGTACCTCTTCCAGGAACTAAAAGTGATGTTCGGAAGAAGTAATACATGGATGAATTCACAAATGGTGAATGGTTATTCCCACTGTGCTATTAGGTTCATTAATACGGTTGTTTTTAGCATCTCTCCAGCAATTAATGCCTCTTGTATATTTCCTTGTGCACTTTTTACAATTACTTGAAACAGTTTTGCTTAAGCAGCTCTGACATTGCAGGAAGCCATTATCTATATGGGAAAACCAAGTCAAGAGGGTTGGAGGAGAGGACCAAAGGCCACAGAGGTACAAGGTCCTAAGTGTCTCTCAGGAGTGGACCTGGGGGGTGCTCAAGATAGACACTCAGCATTATTCACGGCAGTAACAGGTGCCTGCCTTTCTTTCTTTCTTTCTTTCTTTCTTTCTTTCTTTCTTTCTTTCTTTCTTTCTTTCTTTCTTTCTTTCTTTCTTTCTTTCTTTCTTTCTTTCTTTCTTTCTTTTTTGGTACTGGGGATTGAATTCAGGGGTACTTGACCACTGAGCCACATCCCCAGCCCTGTTTTGTGTTTTATGTAGAGACAGGGTCTCACTGAGTTGCTTAGCACCTCGCCATTGCTGAGGCTGGCTTTGAACTCGCAGTTCACCTGTCTCAGCCTCCCAAAGTGCTGGGATTACAGGTGTGAGCCACCACGCCCGGCTAATAACAGGTGCATTTCTGAAAGCCTTACTGTGTGCCAGGAACTGTGCTGAGTGCTTCACATGCACAGTTTCAGTCTGTTCTTCCAAGGCTTTGTGTGGTAGGTGCTCTTATTACCTGTAGCTTTACAGAAGAGGACACTGAGGCACGAGAGAATGAAATAACATGTGAGCCAGCAAGCAATGGAACTGGATTGAATCCCAGAATGCTCGTGCTATATCCTGGGATAAGTATATGACTAAAGAACCCTGTCTGGAAATTACCTCTACCCCTATCATATGCAGCTTTGTGGGACTGAACATCACTCTCCACCAGAAACCAGTGAGGACTTCCTTAGCAGCTGAGGGTGGGGTCAGGAGGACTATGATTTTGCCACCTTAGGATAAGCACATGACCTGGACTTGGACAACCAGACTGTGGGGACTGGGACTCCTAGGGACTGGCCAAGGGACTGCTGGTTTGTTTGTGTCCATTAGCAGCGCTCTGGCAGGATACTTCCTGCTGCTCTGGCTCCTGTCTTTATGCCCAGCATGGATCACTATCCTTCCTATTGAACTGTGAACAGTAGCTTCCCCATTAATTTCCTTATTGCCTGCGCTAACCAGGGTTGGGTTTTGTTGTTTGCAACTAAAAATATTAAAATCTAACTGAAAAAATGTCAATGCGAAATGGTTTGCCAGCCTCTTCTGGTGAATGGTCTCAGTGCCAGAAAGTGCCAGACAGGGAGGTATTTATATCATTGGCCTGTTATGGTTGAAGTTTTCATTATAGGAAAAAGGAATGTATAATTACTTAGCAAATATCAATATGAATTAGGTAACTTTTTGCTTCCTTTTTTATTGTTATTTAATTATAAAAAATTCTCTAAGTTAGTTATCTCTATTTTAAAGATGAGGAGATCAAGTCTTACAGAAGGGAAATGATTTGCTTCAAGTCAAAGAGCTAATAATTGAGGGACTCAGTTCTAGTCACCCACAGTCCACAATTTTCTTGTCCATTCTGCTGCTTCCACATCATGTCCAAAACCGACTCCTTCACTTTTTAACTGCTGGGAGTATGTTTTCACTTCTAGGAGATATTCCAGATAACTCTTTTCTGCTTTCTATATGGTAGGTCTTTAAATATTCAATGTCAGATACCACATATCTCTTCAGCCCTCCTTCCTATAGTCAGAACCATCTCGACTTTTATTCTCCTCCCTCACCTGAAGATGATTTCCTGTCCCCTTTACTTTTCTGGCTGCCTTTAATTTGACAGTTATCCATCATTTTCTTCATAAAGATGGAGCAACTAAAAATGTTGTCTAGTCAAGACCACTGCTAGCACATATAGTGTTTTTGTTCAAATTAGAAGTAGGTCTCAAGTCTGGGTGGACAAATTTATAGAACTCTTCCCTTATTGCACAACTCAGTCAGTCCCCAAGCCAGGACCAAGCAGATGGTAAGTGGCCCATGGCCTGGATTTCAGTCTCCACCTGCTCTTTGTCTGGGGGCCCTAGTGCAGGATAGTCTACATGCTGTCCATACAGTTCTGGGGAATTCATTCCCTTGTGTGGACCTTGGTTATGGAAATGGATTAGCAGGGGTGCTGGCTGGTTGCTTTAAAACCCATTCCAAAGCCAAATCACCAGACTTCTGATTCAATAAATTACTGATGACATTTCCAAAGTTTTGCTTAGGTTGCAACAATTGCTCTTAAGATTTGTCATTTCAGTTTGGCTAAATGTTTACTTGGCATGTTTCATATTTTAGATACCAAACACTTCTAGAATGTTCACGATTCATCCCTTTCTTTCTCTCCTCTTTCCTTAATAAGAAAGGACAAGATCTCTCTTAAGTATTGGTTAATGTTATCTATATTTCTTAGACTTAAGCTCCTCCTCATCCCTCCCTTGGCCTCTCAGTTAGTGGAGAAATGCCTGTAGTTTAACTCTCCTAAAACTGCCTTTGGCTTTTTGTCTGAAAGGTCTGGGTAGAACTTTCTCCCAGTGAGTTGATACAGAGCTGATAAAGAAACCCGTCTGTACTTTGGCCAAACCTATATTTGGTAGACAAGAAGACATTTTGCCCAAAGGACAGCATTTTACCATTTCAGGTATGAGGGCTGTGCTGTCTGACGCAGTGAGCATTGGTGTCATGTGCCTATCAAAAACAATTAAACAAATCAAATGCAAAATCCAGTTAGTCACAGTAACCACACATTATGTGCTTAAGGGCTGCATGAGGAGAGTGGCTACCATCCTAGGCAGCACACAGAACATTTTTGCTACTGCAGAAAGTTCAGAGGACACTGCTGCTTTGAGGTTATTAATTTATCAAAATTACAGAAACCTCTAGCTAACCATCCATGAATGTTATAGTTCTTGAATTAAGAAGTCCAGTTCCCTAGCTAAGAAGTTATATTTTAGGAGTATAATTGTCACGTGCTCCTCCTTTTCTCACCGCAGCGGGGACTGAATTCCATAAGGATGAGGACAGGGAGTTTGTCTTCCTTTATTCTTTGTAAACTGTACCTTCTTGTACATGCCACACATAGAGAGCTCTGGGGCAGAAGAGAACATGTTCTACAGCATTTGGGTGAGCTGGGAATTTTGCCATCTAAGAGTTAGCTCAGCCTGTGGTTGCATGTGGGGGTAGGATGAGGGGTGGGAACAGTGTTACTACTTCTCCATCAGTAGGTCTTGTACTTAGGGCAAGTGTGTGTTTCAGGGTGGGGCATATAAAGTTGGAGTGTGGACCTACAGCTTCAGGTTATGTCTGTCACAGAAATTGTTTTGCATGCTCCCTCTTTGTTCTTAACATGAGCTCCCATCACATTCAATAAATATTTATTTTAAATCCACCAGAGAGGCATGAAAGTAAATGCACTGCGGACTTAAACTTGCAGTGTGGCTCACCCGGTGCCCAGGGAAAAGACCTGAGGACGCTACAAAAAAGGGCTTCAAGGACAGAACAAAAGCCCCGGGAGAATCCGTGCGTGTGTGTGAGGATTTTCTCTGGTGCTTTGAACTGCCAATATTGCACACAAGGGTGTTCTAAAAATAACTCGGGTAATGTGCATCCTCTGCTGAAGGGAAGGAGATAATTTGTGAGAATGATGAGAAATGGGGAGAGGAGCTTTAGAAGATGAGAAATGAAATACATGAATCTCAGTGGTCTCCGAGGCTCTTCCACGTACCCAGTACTCCCTTTAAAGCCTTGAACTTGGAAACTGGAAAAAAGTATTTGAAATAAAAGCAGCATCCATGGGAGAACACTGGATTTTTCTCACCTATGTTATAACATGAGCAGTCCCGTAGATAAACACTCCTCTGTTATATGTGCAAAACGTTATTTCAAGCAAGGAATTTGAAGTTAGGTAATATATAGTTTCTACCTTAACATTTTTATGTGGCTTATAATTTATTGGGTAAGTAAATAAAAAATATATGGAATGCCTACTATTGGTTAAAACACTATGCTAAGGGCTAGAAGTAAAAGAGAAACCAGAATCTTTTTTTTTTAATTTTAAATTTTATTTATTGTTTTAGTTGTAGATGGACAGAATATCTTTATTTTATTTTTATGTGGTGCTGAGGATCGAACCCAGTGCCTCACATGTGCTAGGCGAGCACGCTACCACTGCGCCACAATCCCAGCCCCGAGAAACCAGAATCTTTGTGATCAAGAATATATGGTTGAATTAGAGAGAGAGGTACAGAATAGATTTGCTATCCTACAGGATGATAAAAACAAGGAGGGGGACATGTGGGGGCAGCATGGGTATTAGCATCAGACTGAGGAGTCAGCAGATCTGTGCTTTCAGGGAAGAAGAGGAGATGGCTGGGTGGAGAAAGAAGGGAATTAAAGGACTTGTTCAAATCTGATTCAATGGTGGGAAAACATACCCTAAGTTCTAAATGGCAAACTAGAAACAGAATTTTGGACCATAGTTCTTTGAATTCTAATCTCTTCTAAAAATCCCTAAAATAGATCATTTGAATTTTTTAACCTAGAAATTCACACATAAAAGAGTTCTATCTCTTTTATATTTGTTAGACACCAGCAGCTTGAAGCAAGGTAAAGCAGCAGGAGGAAAGCTGTGCCTGGGATCTTCTGGGCTGCAGAAACCCTGAGAAGGAGAGGTTAGTTCTGTGTGCAAGAAGTTTTCCTGGAGCATTGACTTTGAAGAGTTGGTTGGATTTCAACTGGAAGAGAGGGGGACATAGGAGGGAAATATTCCAGGCAGCAGGAATTGTATGAGAAACAACAGTGGTGGACACACATGACCTTTGTGCAGCAGTGTGAATAGTGGAAGAATTTTGCCTTGAGCATAGGGACACGGTGGAAGATAAGGCCAGGAAGCTTTATTAAATGCTTGTTAGGGAAGACTTTGAACGCTATCAGAAGAACTTGGATTTCATTGTTAAAAGGAACCATTTGAGGGTTCTAAGCGGAGAGGTGGTACTCCCTACTCAAATGTGGGAGAAGTCCTTCTTTCTGGAGCCATTGCTGGTTCCTCTGCTTCTGGAACCATAGAAGTTATTGCTGCAAAAGTGTCACCTCCAGCCTGATATGTCTCAGCGCACTGTAGGCTGGACAAGAGCCTGCCTCCTTTTGCCAGAGCATGAAGAGGGAAGAGAGATCCCTGCTCTCTCTTCAGTGACTGTGGTGGCCAAGAGGCAGGCTCTTTTCTTGCCTCCAGGACAATAGGATGTGGCATGATCTCGTTTCAGGTGAGAATTTGGGAAAGACTAAGCAAGGAGAATGTGAACTGTCCTGAGTCTGAACACAAAACTTGTTTTTGCATCAAGTAGTATAACCAAATGGTGTTTAGATGTGATGTCACTCATTTATATTTTAGCAAAATAGCATTTTCCTAAGTTCTCAATAAGTAAACACAGAAAATTTGGGAACATGGCTTGCTGCTGAGCTGGGCACTTTCTTTTCTTTCCAAACTGTTTGGAGAAACTCCCAGACTCACATCTTTGGAATTCTATTATTTATTTATTTTTTAGTTAAGTGGACAGTTTTTTCCCCCCAGATTCTAATGCCTAGAAATCACTAAACAAATTAACGAGAGAAATGTATGTTCTGAATTGACCGAAAATAGCAGTTGAGCAGCTTAGATGTGCTCGTTGTTAAAGGGCTTTGTGACTGTAGGGACACTGTTACATGAACAGAGATTGACGAGACTAGTTAATAGAAATATGGACAGTTTTGCAGGCAAGAAAGCTTTGCGTTCATCTGTAAACCGCACGCTCTTTTCAGACCTAATCTTCAGTCAATGGGGTGCAACACGGTGGTGGAAAGTTGGTGTGACGAATCATCTGCTGGCTTTCATGCCTGTCCTGAGGATTAGGAGGACGCCCAGCTTATTGTCTGCATTATGTGCCTTGTGTTGCCACGCCTGAGAGCTGGCTCATGTCTTGCATTTTAGAAAAACATCATTTTCTCATATAAATGGAAAAACAGAGAAAAATAGGAGAGGAGAGAGAGAGAAAAATTTTGAGATCAAAGGAATATTAACATGTGGGAAGGGATAGGATCCTGGCTTAAGGTCCTCCTGAGTGATGAGCAGTCTTGGATCCATAGAGTCTGTGACCTGCCTGATGGAGGATATATCCTGCTAACTGATTCCAGGATTAAGAAGTGAAAACTGCTTTTAGACCCAATTCATTTAATAACGTAGAGACTTTTAAGCAGTGTCCTAGTGTTATTCAATGGTAAGTTTTAAGATGAAAAATTCCATGTGTTTTTTTTCCTAAGTTAGTGAAGCCAGTTTTATTTTAAATGGAAAAAAGAAAATGTGACCTCTGACCCCCACCTCCTCCGCATAGTCTCCATTTGTTTTTTGTTTTTGTTTTTGTCTTTTTTTTTGGTACCAGGGATTGAACTCAGGGGCACTTGACCACTGAGGCACATCCCAGCCCTAATTTGTGTTTTATGTAGAGACAGGGTCTCACTGAGTTGCTTAGAGCCTCTCTGTTGCCATTTGAATGGGCACTCTTCACTACCCTAGGCTGACACAGGCATAGGCGTGTTTGGAAACACTGTCCTGTGTCGCTGGTCCATCTATGTTACAGAATACCACTACCTACTGCCCAGAGCGTGTGTGCTTTTGTGGGGTGCCAGTGTGTCTAAATGGGGTTTGCTTATTCGTGTGTCATGTGCTAACCTTCAGATAATCTTTCTTGGAATCTTTATCTGAAAAACAAAACTGATGACGCCCTTTGCACTGTATGGCTTCTGGGGTTCCTGAAATGATGTGTGCATGTTGTAAATTGTATAGCTCCAAGATATCGCTGTCACCACCATGCTGAATCACATACACACCATCTGCCTTGAAATGACATGAGGCCCCTATAAACTTTCTGGGAAAATTTCTTAAATGTCAGCTCTGGAACATAGGGTTACAAATGATGCAAATCATTTTGGACAAGTGCAACTGCAGGTGTGTGAGGACTATTCATTTAAAAATATATTTAATCAGAGAACACATAAGCAACACTTGATGCACAGGCTGTAGTCAGAACTATAGGGTTTATAACAAAGCCCATAGGTAGTTCCTTCTCCATCTGTCCCTCATGATCCCTTCTCCTGAGCTGCTGTGATGCACAATCTCTTTGGTTTACATATAATGTGCCATTAAGTGCTGTTTTGTCGTTTTCCTCAGTTGACTTTTATGAGAAGTGTCCCTTCTCCATCCTTCTAATATAGTCATGTACAATCTTCTTTAAACCACTAATAAACGCTTATGTTATTATGACTGTATGAATCTTATCCATTATGCAAGGAATACTTCCCTCCTTGAATTATTGGACTCACCGTGAAATTATTTTTATATGAACTTATTCCTAATTCCTCTACAAAAATCTTAACAGAATCATGAATTTTCTATTGCATTCAGTCCTGTCAAATAATGTATGTAGCCCTCCTGTTTCTCTCCATTGTCTTGCTCCTTCTGGACTGATTTTTACCTATCTTATTTTTTCCTATCATTTCGCTTTCCCACTGCCTTTCTCCTTTCTTGGATCTTCTGTTTTCTAGATTTTCTTATTTTTCACATTTTCTTGTGAAATGCCTTGTTTGATTGTTTGATGGAGCACACGATTTCAGTAACAAAGAAAACATCCGAGATGAGTTCCTCCATCTCCCCAGAAATTTAATAATGCTTTATAAAAGATTACCAAGTTGAAAAAGTTTCTCAGGATGTGAAATGTCCTGCAGTAGCTTTCTCAGAAAGGGTGCCTAGGAGGTAGATTTTTAGAATATCTGAGAATATCTTTTTCTCTACCTTCATTGTTGATTGGATTTTTTTAAGGTATGGAGTTCTAGATTGGAAATAATTATTTTATTGCAGAATTGTGAAGGCATTTCCCTGTTGCTGCTAGCCTTCTGAAGTTACAGCAGAGGAATCTGATTCCATTTTGACTCTATGCTTTTTTTCTTTCTTTCTGGGCTTTTTTTTTTTTTTTTGGTCATTTTTTTCTTCATGTCTGCTACTTAGGATTTTCAAAATTGATGTTCCTTAGCATGGGTACATACACTCATGGTATGTGGAAATTTTTTGATCTCTTACATCTGAAAACTTTCAGTTCTAAGAAATTTTCTGATCTTCTTCTTATTTGGTTTTGAGGAAGGATATTTTCTTTCTCTTCATCTCACCAATTTTTTTTTTCCTGGAATTTATTATGTAACTATTATATTTACTGGACTATCCAAATTTCTTCTTTATTCATGTTCTACTTCACTTTTATTTTGCTTTCCAGGAGATTTCTTTGTTATTCTCTGTCCTTTAAGTGGATTAAAAACTTTTTTTTGGGTGATTGTACTTTAATTCCTAAGAGCTCTTTCATATTTTCTGATGGAAGTTCCATGTGTGTTTGACTTGAGCACTTAAGCTTCTCCATGGGGTCCTGGTTTGTTTTATTGGGAAAACCCTGAACATTCATATTTTCTGTGTAGTTTTTCTCAGAGAAGAACCATCCACGTTTTTTTAACAGGTTGACAGCTGTTTTCTCTGAGGCCGTATTTTTATTATTTAGGATATAGACTTTCATTCGATCTCATTGTATTAGTAGAGGGCCTACACTGGATTCTAGAGCAGCTGGTGTTTTCTAGTTCCTTCTGTTTAGCTTTTTTGAAATAAAATCTTCCATCTCAAAGCTGTATGCGAGAAGAGTACTGCAGCTCTGAATGGGGTCTGATGACCCTCTATGTAGAATTCTTCCTGTTTTGGTCTTTCCTCAGGCGCTCACTTTTAGCCAGACCTGGTGCCTCAAAGTCCTGGGCTTTTCTGAATTCTGTGGTATGAAGCCACCTCTTTCTGTTTTGCTTCTTCCTTCATTCACTGACTTTCCAGGTTGTTCTACCTTCCCTAATTCAATTTACTCTCCAGCTTCCAGACATTCTGCTCATCTCTTTCCATCATCTCTCCTGCTTTCTTCGTTCTCATGATGGTGTTATTGCCTCTGTGTTCACATTTCTGGAGGAGCTGAAATAAAGCTGTGTCCCTCTCCCCATGGTGAACTGAAAGTTTTGTTCTACTTTTTCCTCAGTAAGAACAATAGAGGATTAAACATATTCATGCATTTCTTTACATTATTTAAATACACAATAATGTTTTATTATTAGTTCTGAAGGTCTTTAAAGACTTTCCTAGGCATCTCATCTTTTTCAACTCTCTCACTGTGGTAAGGGGGAAGGAGAGGATTCCACATCACTTTTTTTTTTTTTTTTTTTGAGCATCCAAGTAGAGGAGGTACCTCCTGTGACTTCTGATGGCATCCTGACCCAGTTCAGCACCTCTTCCCTTGCAGACAAATAGTGTCCCAATATCCCTTTGATTTCAGCACCTCTGAACCTGGAGCCATTGGTTTCAGCCAGAAGCCGTGCTCCTCTCTGTAGCCCATGCTCTCCTGGTATTCTGAGGAGCCCTGAGACTCATCATTCTCCTAGCAGCTCAGATGCCATTCTCCCCAAACACCCAGAGTTCATTTAGCACCGATGAGGTGCTTGGTCTGGGATTTCTGAGGGACTGTCACTGGGGAGAGGCTGTTGCTAATGAGGTGCAAATTAGTGGCAGCTGGGGAGGGGCTAGCCCCAGAGTGGTAGATTGCTAGGACACTGTCAGAGAAGGCTGGCTGTGGGCTGGAACTGGTGACTCCTCACCCTTTGGCAAGGCCTGGTTCCTTGATGGGAGGCTGGTCTGGGCTCACGCCGCCCCACCCCTGTAGCTGTTGCCAGCTGGCTAATCTCTTGTCTGGCTGGCTTTACTGGCTGGCTTTCCTTGCAAGTAGGCGAGGCCATGATCAGTCATGGGGCTTTCCCAGGCTTTGGAGAGACAGCCAGAAAGACCTACTGTCCCTAGAGTCACTATCCTCGGGATTGTTAGGCTAGAAGGTTGAGGGGTGGAGGGTTCAGTGGTAGACAAGCAGTTACGGTAGCAACTGAGACCGAGGAACATGGCCATTTCCTCTGAGCGTTTGCTTTTAATGGAAGAGACTCTTACTCGTTAAGCTCTTCACCGAAGTGCCCTGATCAGCTGCTCTTGTCTTCCTGGAAGATATAACCCTCTCGTAGTCATTTTCACTTGCAACTGTCCCCACCAGAGGAACAAGAAATTCTCTTCTCTCTGGTAGAGATAAAATGGAGGAAGTAGGTGGTTGAGGGCTGTTCTGTAGATTCTTAAGTGATTTTCGTACTCCTGGTCTGTCTGACAAAACCTACTTGTTGGGGTCTTCTGGGTGTAAACTTTGTGACCATTTGGTGATGTTGAGCAAATCTCTTAACTTTTTTTTTAGTGCCTTGCTTTTGCTGAGGCTGGCTTTAAATGCATGATCCTTCTGCCTCAGCCTCCAGAGCTGCTGGGATTACAGGCGTGTGCCACCATGCCCAACATCTCTTAATTTCTCTGGCTTTAGTGTCCTCTATCTTTCCTTCTTTTTCTCTTGATCTCCATTCCTCTAATGTTTTAGAGTGTAGTGGGTGCCAGGCTGGATGCAAGGAGGACAGAAATGAATGAAATGCAGTCCCTATCTTAAAGGAACTCATCTTCTATTGGAAGAACATAGGTAAACAACATAGACTTTTAGGTGGTAAGGAATGCCCTCTATCAGAGGTGTGTAAAAAGTGTCCTGGGACGATGGAGGGAGGAGCAATAATGCTGAGAAGGTCACAGAATACTTTGCAGTGGAAGTGACATTTGAACTGATTGCTGGAGATTCATTATTTAGGTAGACAAGGTAGCATGAAGGTGGTAGTCATGGAGGTGTGAAGAGACAAAGTGTACTCTAGAAAGAGCAGGTTTGCTTGTAGATGCTGGAATGCAGGTGCAGGAGGGCCTGGCAGGCTGTGGGTTGGCCATGGACTGGGTCAGGTGATGGAGTGCTTCCACCTGAGTTTGCACACTGCCTTATTTGGTGATGGAGAGCTGTGGGCTATGTGGGGAACTGGGATAATTGGCTAAATGAGGAGGCTAAGTTGGATAATCTTTAAGACCCCTTGTAGTCTGAAATTCTTGGATTCTCTGTGTGGGCACAAGATGTGGTTCTGGGAACACAGCTTCATCGAGGAGTGTAATCTGATGTAAAGTCTGTGAGTAGGTGTTTAAATGTGGGCTGTACCCAAGTGCTATATTAAGAGGTAACATCAAGAGGGGAACAGAGCACCCGGTTCCCATTTAAGCTGGAGTTTAAATATCCAAGTCTTGCTTCACCTTCTGATCATACTTTTGGCCATGGCTAAAGCACTTGATCTGTCTATGCCTCAGGGTCACCACTTGTAAAATGGATATTTTTATTTCTGTGCAGTTGGGAGGGTATTTTGGAGAATGTTTATTTGAGAATGACTTTGCTATTGTTTAGGGCATCGAAAGGGAAATTATTATGTTAGTTTATAATGATTTCTAATTGTATTATGAGCTATCAACAAGCATGAGAATAAAATTTGTCTGTATACCAGTCTTTGTGTAATATACTCCTATCTTCTCCTGAGTTCTGACTTATTTCTGGAGTAGGAATCTGGTGATTTGTGGCTAGGAGTTGGGAATATTTGCAGACATCAGTGTCACAAAAGCCTCTGCTGAACATCCAGCGGGGCCACCGTAGGAATGCACTCTTGTGCATTCCTGGAATCCTAAGTGTGAATTTATGCTTGGTGAACTTTAAATCCAGGGGATTATTCTTTTCTGGAACCATGGGATGAACATTTTGGACTAACTCCAGTGTAGTTCCCAATCTCTGAATGGTGTGTTTGCTTTTGAGCTGGGAGCATGTCTTTTGAGTTTGTCTTAGAAGGGTTTTAGCTTGGTGGCCTGCCATATTCTCCAAATACTCTCCCATGAGCTCACGTCTGTAGCCAAAGGGACAAACAATTTCTATATTGTTCTCATGATCTGAGACAATGTCATTGGTTATGTGATAGCCAAAGATGGGGACACCAAGAAGAGTCGGCAAAATATAGAATAACTGGTAAGGTGCGTGTAGGTGCTGGTTGCGGACAGCTGATGATTTCATGTGAATGTGCCCTGGCTGATGTTGGCCCTACTGCAGGTGGAGAGGCTTGGGACACACACACATGCACAGGAATACAGCTTTGTTGATGTGGTATCTTTAGAAAGGCAGGGGAAGGTGCCATTCAGCACTGACCTCAGACACACAGCTGGAGTCTTCTTATATCCATTGGAGTCTTATCATTGAAATAATCCATTGGTATCTGTAGTGGTCTTTCCAGTGGAAGCAATGGTCATATTTAAGCCTTGCATTTATTTCTGATTTACTAGTGACCAGTGGGATTATGACTGTGGTATGAGTATAGAACCAGGGAGGGGAATCACAATTCTGCAGTGTACGGTGTTTATTTTATTCTATACAAATGAGTGGAACACCTATTTGAAAGTATTTTTGTCCTGGATGTGAACTCTAGCAACACTTTTCTGTTATTTATCTTATATCACTTTTAGTATTATTTGAGAGTTATGTCTGAATGTATTTTGTAGACTAAATAATTATGAAATCCTTGAGGACACAGCAATTAATTCATTAAGCAAAAATGTATTAAGCACCTAGCATGTGTTTTATGCACCAAACACAAACAAGTTGGACAGTAAGACACCCTGAGTGGAGGACTAAAGGGTGGAGAGTTATTCTGCAATGGAAGTGCTGTAGGAGGGGTCTTCTACAAAGGTCAGAAGGTCAGCAGAGGCCAAAAAAATGGCTACGTGGAAAAAGAAAAACAATTTAGTAATCCAGGAATGGGAAGTGAGCACTTGAGCCAAGAAATGAGATTAGAATAGTAACAATGTTGCTGTTTAAATTGTCACTGCACAATAATTCAATGAGGAGGACTTTGTCACCATTTCTGGGGTGCTATTGGCATTTAGCGGTTAGAGGTCAGAGCACTGTGATCACCTACGGTGCACAGGACAGCCCCTCCCAGCAAAGAATTGTCTGCTCCTAAATGTCCACGGTGCTGTGGTTGAGAAACCCTCTTTTAGGTCTTTCTGTGTTTGACTCAGCTGGGAGCTCAACAGTCACTACTTCTGTGGCTGCCCTGCCCATCATCAACTGTCATAGAAAAATGTACCTTTCTTCTCTGAGATTCTCTGTCCCATTGTCCTATCTTATTATGAACCTTTTGATACTGTCAGTATTCTATTATATATTTATATATTTATTGTATATATGATATATTTATTCCTCTAGAATATAAATATTGTGAGAGTTTTGACTTGTTCACTAGTGTTTCTCTAGAACCTTCAGTAGTGTGGGACACCCAGGCAAATGCAGGGAGAAGTTTGGCATGTGGGAGTTCTGTGGCGAAGAGGGCAGTGAGTCGGGTTTAGACTCTGGTGCTGGAATAGGAGTAGTTAACATTTATTTTTACTACTGATATCAAACACTGTTCTCAACATTTTATGTGTGTTAATTCATTTGACCCTGGCGTAGTAGGCATTGTGATTATTGCCATTCTGTATAAGAGCACACTGAGAAAGGAGGTTGAGTGTTTTCCCAAGATTATACATCTAGCAGGTGGTAGTGCTCCAGAGGTGATCTTATGTACACATGCTCTTTGTGGCTCTTAGCCTGACAATATACTGTGGGGGAGTAGGTGGGCAGGGGACTTGTGAAGTGGATTTGAGGGATTTCACATAGTGTGCCCCAAAATAGATAACCGTTGGATGAGACAGTCCCACACAGATTAAGGGGTGAGTAGTTGGTGGACAGAGATTTTGTATGAGAGATTGGTGCCCTGAAGGTTCTGGAGCATGCCATCCTGGTTAGGGTATCTAATGACCTATTTATGTTGATCAAAGCTGAGGACCAAGGTCCTCTTATTCAAGGGGAGTATCCTGGTTAGAAGGGGAGATATGACAATCCCAGGCCTCCAAGTCAATCCTGGGCTCAGAACATTGTGTCTTCAGTGGTGGCATAGTGCTGACATGGGTCCATTAGTAGTTCCTGCTGGCCATTTTCAGCATTAGGAGCAAGCTGCAGAGATAGACTAGGATGACGGATTGGCTCAGAGACAGTTCCTGGGCACAGACTCGGTGACTGGGTGATACAGCTGCTGCTTCTCATTGCTATATGCCTGCTCACTATGGAGGCTCTGGGCTTCTTAGAGCCACACAGCTGGGTCATTTCATTCCACAGATAACATTGCTGAGCTGGTTGTAGCAAACCAGGTAGTTACCACCTGTCCATCTACCTGGAGACAAGAAAGCTGACTGCTTTGTTTCTTCTCCACCTTCTTCCTTTTACCAATGGCAGGATCACAGTCAGAGGTCAGTGAGTCTTGATATAAACATACTTTATAGAGCAAAGGTGTGTGAGCTTCTGGGTCATGAGAACACTTCTCCTTTTGCGGGAGGAGCCATTGTTAGTGGGGAAGACCAGGTTGGTTCTGAGAGCACAGCATCTTCACATGCAGTTATACTGGCTGATACTGCAAGGCACTGTTAGGTTTTCAGGTGAGAGGGGAAGAGGGAGGTTGTTGATATGTAAGTGGGAAATGGAGGTACTGAAATGTAAAGAGGTTGGAGAACTCTCCAGTCTCTGTGACCCATTCTAATTGGAGCAACAGGTAGATGTTAGCAGTTTCCTAGGGCTAAGACCAGAAAGGGGACAGAGGTTTGGTGTTTTACCTGCACAGTAGGGGCTTGGAAACCTTGTCTAAGTTGGCTTTATGGAAGCAGAAGCTGGCATAGGGCTGGCCAAAACAGGTCTCACAGGTGAGGATTCAGGAAGGGAGATTTTCAGTCTGAGTTCTAGGTACAGCTAGGTCTTGGAAACAAAGACTTGAGCTAAACTGAATTAGTAAACCAGATAGTTTGGAAGAGCCAAGTTGGGAGAGAAAGATTGGAAAGTTCTTGTGGGCAAATTATGCAGGAAGAGAGGTCTTTTATGGAGAAGTCCTGGTCCTTGAAGATGGATGCTAAAGGCAATGATCTGTACCAAGAGTGGAGGAAGCTGGGTGCAGTGGCACAAGCCTGTAATCCCAGCACTTAGGGAGGCTGAGACAGGGGAATCACAAGTTCAAAGCCAGCTGCAGCAACGGCGAGGTGCTAAGCAACTCAGTGAGACCCTGTCTCTACATAAAACACAAAATAGGGCTGGGGATGTGGCTCAGCGGTCCAGTCCCCCCGAGTTCAATCTCCAGTACCAAAAAAAAAAAAAAGAAGAAAAGAAAAAGAAAAAGAGTGGAGGAATTGTCGCCATTTTCTGGCTAGTGTGGAAAGCAACTGAGAAGTTTCATGCAAGGAAGAGGCTTTTTCAGATTTTTAAAATTATATTATTCAAATAACTGCATAAAGGATAGGTTAGTAGAATCGCTTGTGCAAATCTAGGTGAGAGAAAGGACACACCAAAGCTAGGAGATGGAGGGAATTGGGAAACAGAAGTTAAAACCAAGAGGGCTTACCAATTAAGTGAATGTGATGTATTTAGAATGAAGGAGCGTCGAGGATGACTTCCGTGTTTCAGATCGGGTTGCCTGGTGGTGCTCACATCTCAGATA
Organism: Geosciurus inauris; assembly: GCA_004024805.1. Classification (NCBI taxonomy): domain Eukaryota; kingdom Metazoa; phylum Chordata; class Mammalia; order Rodentia; family Sciuridae; genus Geosciurus; species Geosciurus inauris. The sequence goes on along the minus strand of PVHX01001223.1, from coordinate 176,166 downwards.
AAAGGAGAGGATGATGAACTCTACTGGTTGGAGAAAAATAATGAACTAAATGTCAGTCATGTTGCATTCAAGGCACCTCGAGCCAACGGGAGGAAGGAGATCAGAGTGAAAGGGATTCTGACGTTCCAGAATGGCCTGGGCTGAATGTGGGAAGCTCCCATGGGAACTGAAATCATGAAAGCAGACATAATTTTCTAGGGGTAGTCTGTAGGATGAAGAGCAGAGAGGACCTAAGGGACACTCTGAAGTCACATCAGTACATAAGGGTGCACAAGAAGGAGCCCATAATGGAAACAGAAGGAGCAGTAGCCTCATGTTTCAAGATCTGTGTTGGACATAAGCTTCTCTCTGAAGTCTCTCCTCTCTGTGTTGAGTGAATGTTCCCTCTTTTGCTACAGTATTTAGTGTTTTCAATATAGCATGTCATATGATGGTGGCATTAGCAATGGCAAATGCCCTAGTCCTCCTTTAGGCCTCCATCCTCATCTTTTTTCATACCATGATCTGTGTCCATGGGATGGATATCAGTGGCTGATATCCAGTAGGTTTTCTGTGCCATTGTTAGATCATAGTGAATGTGATAGAACATATTTATTGGGAAGATGAATGTACCATTTTTTTAGAGAAAATTTTCAAACCCACATTGGAAGAAGAAATGTTTGGACCAATTAACTCCCCCCATTACCTATTATAAAATAGACTCCCACCCCCCAACTTCTTGAACAAACCCTTTAGCTAGTTTCTGAAGTGGAGCATGTAGATCAGCACCAGAGCCATGTGCAGAGGCTGGACTAGCAGCTCAAGTAAGATGGTTTCTTGAGAGTGGTCAGACGTTCTGGCTTCCCATACCAGCGAGGAGGCTCTCTTGTTCTCCTGCCCTTGGGTTCTCTCAGTGGCTTCCACTCTTCTTTGGCAGCTTCAAGGAGGAAGAGCGGGGTGATTTTTTTAAAAAATACAGGGGAAGGCATCCAGATTCTATAAATACCTGAGAAAATAAATAATAAAGCCAGTAATTCCACTTTTATGAACTGAAGGCCAATGTTATTTAGTATTTTTTTTTAAGTGGGAAGTAAAAAGAGAGCAAATCTTTAGGGTAATTATCCATATTTTCATGTTTGCAGCAGGATTCAAGTTAGCTAAGAAAAGCACAGTCTTCCATTGTCCAAACTTGGAGATTACTTGAGTAATCCAAAGCCAGGAAATTGCTGCCCAAGTATATTTTATTTTAGTTTATGTATCGATAAACTAAAACATTTTAATTTTAAATGTACATGGTACACCTACGTAGTTTGTCTACCCCTGGAATGTACGTGGGCTTTGATTCCTCTTTATACTTTTTCTCTAGGGAGGCTTATAATATTTAATAATATTTACAGACTCTGAGACATTTCTTATCCTCATTCCAAACCTCAATTTCTGTGCCAGGTTGCTTGGATTAGCTCAAGTCTCTGTAGTCAGAGAAGCTAGAAGCCGTCAACTTCTAGTGGTGTAGAGTTGATGGTGGCATTTGAACCTGTCTGGGTATCCCCTGCTCTGTGAGAACATCGGGCAGTATTCCACCCAGCGTTGAGCAGTTTAAGCTTCCAACCTGAGAGCTTTTAGAAAGGGCTTTTGTGGGTGGGGGACATCATGCCCTGTGGTGGCTTCCTTTCCTCCCTCCTCCCCATCCTGCGTTGTGCTCCCACATCCTACCTTCTCCACCCTTTGGGAAAGGAGAGTGGAAAGGACACCATTGATCCACAGAGGCAGTAAAGATGCCCTTTGGGGCTTCACAATATGTCCAACAGTATTTTTGTGTTCAGCAAAAATCCATTTTGTCTCATTATGAACGTGTTTTCCCTTCCGAGGTTATTTCAAGGGAAATTATGTCCATATATCAGCTGCATTTGCCCACATCTCACTCAATAACTATTAGAGTTATTAGATATCTTGAACCAGGAAGCTGCATTTTTGCCAGGGCTAAATGCTACTTGAAATTCTAAGATTTAATTTGGAGGCAAATCACTACATTTGAGTGGATTAAAATCTTGCCAAAAATGCATTTTTCCATCTGTCTCATGTTAAGAGCTCTTGAAGGGTTTGAAATTTATAGCTAAGGACTTTCAGCCATCTTTGCGAAGTGGTCAGAAACCGGAGAGTTCCTTGGGAGCAGCCCTCCAGCGTGGAGGGTGCAGTTGAGTGGGTGTCAGTTTCTTTCTGTCTGAAGTTCCTTGATGCCACACACCGTAGAGTCAGCACCAACACACTCAGCACCCCAGGGGCTGGTTCACAAGTTCTTTGTATCCACAGTCCTGCAACATCCAGATGCTGTTCAGGACTCAAGGTAGCAGTCATGGTCATTCCTCACGCGCTTCTCCTGACCTGAACCTGCCCTGGCAGTCCGAGCCTTGGTGGTATCCTTACATGCCTGCTCTGACACACACACAGAAGGCCTAGAGTTTGCCAAAGCCAAGTAAGAAGTCAGAAGCCAAGTCAAGAATTGATTTTCAGCCTCTTCTCTGACCTGGCCCACGCTCAGCTAGTTTTTATTTTCCTCTTTGTGCTGCTGATGACACCTGTGAGCACTGGCACAGTCGCTGAAGAGCACTGCAGCTGATCTTCCGGTCTGTGCTGGGGTGGATGGACCCTGCCTCTTAGGGCTGTTCACATCCTTTTGCTTCAGGATCTCCCTTCTGATTGCACGTGATTTTGTGTACCTGGTGTATTTTTCTCGGCGTTATCACTGGAGGCTCTGCTTTGTTGACCTCTTGGCTGTTTCAACTGATCTCCCAGCTCACGCAGAATGCCTCTTCGCCTCTTCCTGCAGCAGTGGGTGGGGAGGCTGCAGCCTTTCACTTCGAACATGTGATGTGGCCTGTATTGTTACTGTCTCAGTTACCCCTGTGCCCAGAGTTTATACTAGTTGATGAATTAATATTACACATGGCTTAGTGGGTAGAGCTCAGGCTTGAAGGTCATCTTCCTGAGCTTAAATCTTTACTTGACTGCTTCCTAGGTCTATGGAGTTGGGCAAGTTAGTTAGAATCTGTTGGTCTTGACTTCCTTATCTTTAAAATGAAGATATTAGTAGAATCTTCCAGCAGTGTTATTATGAAGGAAGATTAAATGAATTAATATGTGCAGACGACATGCAATAATGTCTTTTACACATAAAGATATCAAACTTTGATATCTTGATGGTAGGAGCTCAGTAAAATGACCTTGAAATTTTTCCTGAAGGAGTTGGGTTTCTTCATCATTCATTCTGTCCGGGCACTATACTGCATATTAAGACTTCGGAGAGATATAAATGTGAAACTGCTTAAGAGGTTAGGTGTAACCTTTACTGCAGTGAAATGCTTCCTAGGTTTATGAGATAGAACCTAGATGATGAAGATGGCCAGCATTTATTGAGCATTTACTATATACCAGGCCTGTCCTGAGCATCATATATAATCCTGTTTATTCCTTATATTCCATTTTACAGTTGAGGAAATTGCAATTCCAAAAGCTTGGAGCTGGGTTTGCACCCAAGCCTGCCAATTAACCATCATTCTGAATAACCTTCTTTGCAACCATGGACTGTTTCTTCTCAAGAGGAAGCCTAGGAACTAGGAACTGAAGGCCTTTTCCTGGGATCTCTTGTGCCTGATATGCAGGACTTTGAACAAGCAACTCAACTTCTCTGGTGTTTGGAGTTTTCATCTGTAAACTAAAGATGACAACTTCTTTACAGATTGTTGTGTGAGACAGAAAACAAAATAAAATGTGTAACGAAGCAAGCCTAGGTATGTACTTCAAGAATTGCTGCCTAGCCTGGCCCAGGCAGTCAGAAGTTATGAAGATTCTGTTTTATGTACCATAGTTCCCCTTATCCATGGGGGTCATAGTCCAAGACCCCCCCAGTGGATGCCTGAAATCAAAGTTAGAACTTAACCCTGTAAATGCTGTGTTTTCTCCTGTGTGCTCTGTCCCCTACCACTTGGTACCTAGCTAATCTGTCCTTCCATGATTTATACCCTGGTGCCTCTGTTGCATCACTACTTATTCCTGTTGGGGCTGTTACTAAGCAGAGTAAGGCTTTCTTGCACACAGTTACTGAGATACCATGACAGTTGACCTGACTGGCTGAGGGGTGGGTAAGGAGCTGATGGCATAGGTATGCCTGGTAAAGGGCTGATTCAGATTCTGGGCTGACCAGTGCAAGATAGTGTGAGATTTCATGTATGTGCCATTTAAAATGTATGGATTGTTTCTTTCTGGAATTTTCTATTTAATGTTTTCAGATTGTAGTTGACTGTGGGTAACTGAAGTGTCACAAAGTGAAACTGTGGATAATATGGGGGAGCTACTGTGTCTAGCAGTGCTCATGACAAAGAATGGGCAGTTCATTCTGAGGTCTGGCTGTAGTTCTTCTCCCTGGAAATAAAGCTCAGTCATTAACCAGTGTGACTTGAGGAAGAGTTTCAGTCTCGACTGGATATACTCTTGTCCTGTAAATCTTATTAATCTGGGATGCTGTGACATAGTCCTTCTGGGGACTTCTATGATAGATTTTAGTTCTTCCTGATAGTTTTTGAGATATGTTCGTATCTCTCAGTATTTCCAATAGAGCATTTTGTGTTTGTTTTCTCCTGAGACACAGAAATTCTTTTTGAGGCGGCTGGTTTTTGCTGCTGCCACTGCTGCTGGTGTGTGTATGTGTGTGTGTGTGTGTATTTTCTGACAGTTGATGGTCAGAAAGGAGCTTAGCATGGATCTTCCAATTTGGGAAACTCTGTGACTCTTCCTGAGACATAACATTAAAGAGCCTACAGAAGGAGATGGGTAGGGAGTAGCTCAAGGGTGTCGCCATTTAATCAGTTTCAGTTCAATTTCATGTGTTATCACACACCTACCCCCCTTCTTTATTGCTGCATCTTCTGATGGCTCATCACTGCTTCAGGGGCAGAACTCAGCAAGAACTTTGGTTTATCTACTGATGACAAACACGTTAGCCTGTCTGATCAAGGTGGATGTGAGAGCTCAATCTTTGGGATTATCGTCTGTTAAAATAGAGCCAGCTGTACCAACTACCTGTGGCCAAATTTTCTGGCTCTCCCAGCTCTGAGAGTGTGGTAGGTTGTTCTTCCTGACACCCTTACATTTTGGTAGGGACACACAAATAGTTGCGGACACTGAGTTGTGATTGGAAATGATGTGTGCTTTTGTGGGGTGGAATGGTTATTTGCCAATGGGAGCACCTCCCTCGCCAGGGGTCACTTTCCTTTTGGCACAGTGACAAGTGCTTGGTTGTGATCTCAGGTCCCAGAGAGTCCTAATGAACTGTTTGTTCATAGACAGGCAGTGCCAGTTGGAAATGAACTGTTGTTATTTTGGCAAATGAGATATTTCTTATGTTCATCCTAATGAAATGATCTGTAGATGGGGCATGTGTTTTTGGTAGGCAGTCCAGGTACCACCTTGATGGCATTTATCTCTGTTCTACTATTCCCATAATGTCTGTCTTGCATTCTGAGATAATGTAAGAGTTTAATAGTAGATATCTCAGGGCAATGAAGCTTACTCAGTCTCGTCCATAGTCTGGTTTTCTTTTCCTTTAAATTTTTTTTTTCCCTGTAGGTCCTTGTCCCAGTCCTTAATGCTTTGCCTGGCACATAACAGCCATTCAATAAATGAGTGATGAATGAGTACATACAGAAATCCATTGATTTGAAAGGAACTTTCCATTAGCATTATAGAAGTATTTCACCTCTCCCTGAACTTATTGTGACCATTTATTCTTTTACTTAATTCAACTCTCAGTCACAATATTCCATTTTCAGGGCTTCCCTGGTGAGAGACAGCCTCTACCATGGCTCAGCAGCAGCTTCAGCACCTCTCTAGGAGGAGACTGCAGCGGGGTACCCCAGATTTCCACTTTCTAAGTCCAGCAAGAGTGAAATATATGGGAAGCAGCAGAAGTCCCTTCTTCCTGAATCACCTGCGGCCAAGACCATAGCAGTCAGACTGCTGCTAGCTCTTAAGGATGTTTTCACTTTTTTTTTTTTAAATTTTTAAAACTTATGTCGTTTTAACCAAACTCAGACTTCTTTGACCCTGGAGAGTCTGCCTGACTCCAAGCTTATTCCTATCAGGCCTTGACTGAGGTGTCTATTTTCTGATTATTAAGTGCTGAGAGGGAAAGGGATAGGGGTTAGAACAGCCTGGGGCTTCAGCTGATACCCAGTGGCAAAATACCACTGTTGTAAACACCAGGCGTGTGTCCTGTTCTGCTGGAGTTCTCTCTCTGGAATCAATTCCCTCTCTCCTTTTGTCCCAGCATTGCTTCATATTAGGCTCTCAAATCTGTTGATTACACCATTAAATTAGAACAGTGCCTGGGACATCAATAAGTATAAGCTATTATTATCTTTATTATGGCTATTTCTGCAGCCTCATGTTCTCCCTGTCTCCAGTTTTTCTTCACTCCAATCCATACTTGGCATCTTTTAAAAATAGATCTGATTGTGTCATTTCTCTGTTTCTGAAGCTGTCTTGCCTCCACTGCCTAGGGGACAAAGTCCCGAATCCTGAGCTGATCGTACCTCTTCAGCAGTGGTTCTTGCCCACTGTGTCCATATCTGAATCCCCAGGGGAGCTGAGGAGCTCACCATACCCACCTCTCTTCCACCAGCTGACTCTCGTGAGCTTCTGGGCAGTGGCAAAGAGAGAACTGACACATTCCTGGGGTGGGATGTGCCACTTGGGAAGGCTCCGCAGGTGTTTTGGTAGATGACTTTCCACTTACATAGTCCCCCGGCCACCCTGGGGAGAACCGCTCCCCACACTCTGGTCTCCCACCTTGCCCCATGTGTGGCATGGGTTCCAGCCACACCAGGCTTCAAGCCCCCGAGCCTCACGTGCTGTTGACCTCCCTGTGCCTTGCGAGTGCCTCCTCGTCCCCTTGTGTGCCTTTCTTCTTGGCTCTGCATGGATCCTTCCCATGTTTATCTTAAGGTTCAGTTTAAATGCAGCTCTGAGGCCTTTCCCAGCAGGCCCAGGCCTGTCTTTCTCCTCCCACGGCACTTTGCACTGACCAACATTATCACCCTTGTCAAGTTGCAGCTTCATTATTTGTGCCTGTAGCCACCTGGAGGCCGGGCAGGTACCTGGTTCTGTGATCTTCTACTGGATCACAACTGAGTTTTGATACACAGTAGGCACTTAACGAGAAGCCCAGTGTGTGGCACAGCATTGCAAGATGGTTGAGTCTGGGCTTTGGTGTCTTCCCTCCTTCTATGTGTGACAATTAAAAGAGGTAACGTACCCCTGGCTCTTATGAAGTGCTCAATAAATGTCCCCTACCATTTTGATGAGATAAATATTTCATTGATTAGTCAGTATATAAAATTCTTTCATTCAAACACTGAATTATTTACACATTAATATCCATACCAGGATGCATGCATTTCTAATCCAGATAATTTAAACGCAAGTGAGCATTTATTGAGCTAACATTGGTTGCTGTCAAGAATATATACTACCTTGTCCTTACAATCCAGGAGAGCACCCACAGACTACCCACATAAGTGCAGACACACATGAAACAGCAATGAGCCAGTCATAGTAGAGTTTAATTGGTTGTGTAACAAAGTCTTGTCTGTAAGCCAATGGGAACAAAAGGGGAACTGGTTGAGGCCCAAGAGATGAGATTTACCTTTTGAAGAGACTCGTTCACACATTCACATGCATATTTACACATGCATACACACACAATTATATTAGAACAAATGATGGCAAGGAAGGTAGACTGGGTGGATGGGGAAACATGGCCAAGAAGAAGATAGGTGGGTGAGTGGGCTGTCGGATTGGCATGAATGCCAGGGCTCTGCTACTCAGCAGCAGAAACCACACCCAGGAGCCTTCTGGAAGTGTAGAATCTCAGATATGGCCCCTGACATGCTGAATTACTATTTGTATCTTAATAGGGGCCTCAGGTAATTTGTGAGTTCATGAAAGTTTGAGAAGGATTGGCCCAGGGGATGCTTGTGAATTAACCTCCTGTGAGCTGTGGATCAATGTAGGGGGTCCATAAAATATTTACTTCCAATGTAGTCTTTATGAAAAGTACATAGAATACATAGCTCGTGTATTAATGGAATAGTACTTTGTTTTCAATGTACCTATGTGCTATTATGACAAAATACAAAACTCATTTGGAAGTCTTACTGATTCTTAGTAGTTTTTTGTTATGATACCTATATTTTTTTCAGATATAAAAACCTAAAAGGAAAAGGTATCAGGTGAAAGGTTTCGACATGTTTTATATTAAATAATCCTTGTACTGGAAAATCAGAATTTGAGAACCAGTGTACTTTCTTTCAGTGCTGCATATGCAAAATAATTCGGGTCTCCATAGATATTTATCAGAAGCAAGATCCGTCTTTATTAAGTGGTACGAATCACTAACATAGAGAAGACTGTTACAGTGACTCCGTTTGGGTATGTTCAGCATAGTTCTCAAATTTGTGCCTCATACTGTATCAGCTGCCTATTCCTAGTGCTCCTGGGGTGGGGGAGGCAGTACCTGCTTGGTCCTGTTCCTTCTGCTTTCCTTGGGTCCTCTGCCATTTGTGGTGGTGGTGAAAGAGACCTTTAGGAATTTATGCAGTTTTTAATTCCACATCTTGGCCCCAGGTGGGTCAGTGGCCTGAATGGCATTGTGCTTGGTAGGGTGATGGGCACACAAGAAGACAGCTCTGTTACTAATCTTAGGTTTGAGCACAGATGCAAATGTTTGGTTTTTGATTCTTCCCAGTCTAGTGTGGTACTGACTTTGGAATCATCTAGACCTAGATTCAAATTCTGACTCCATACTGAAGCTGTTGTGTAACTCTGGGCCCCTCTAGGAACAGGTTTCTTTATTTGACCTAGAGGGCTCTTCTAAAAATGACATGCAAGTTGCAAGTCACTTGGCATTTATCCACAATCAGTGACAGCCACTATTATTGTCTCCACTGTTTTCATTTCCCGTTTTCTAAAGCCACCCTTTCACCTGTCCATCAGGTGAAGACCTTCATCTGGTCAATGAGAATTCGGGAAGGATAGGCATATAAAAGGGAGACTGAGTAATTGTTTTTGCTCACAAGTGATTCATAATAGATGAGATTGAGAAGAGGAAATGAAATACCCGGTCTACTTGCTCTTAGTCAACTCAAGTGCTGCCTGCATTATCATTTAGCATCAGAGAAATTACCTTCTTGTGCTTTGTTTAGCTCACTGCAACTTCAGGCTATAGATCTGACACTGGCTCGGCCTTGGCTGAACTATATGAAGCCAAATAAATTCCTTCACTTTTCTTAGCTTCTGTTTCCTTATCTCAAAAATGAGAATGTGAACCTTCATGATCATGAAGGTATTTCCAGTCCTGAGACTCTAAGAGATGATGTGCATCTGAGGGCAGTGGAGTTACTGTTACGGAGGAAGCCTGATGGAGAGATGCTTGAGAAGGGAGCAGGAGCAGATGTGAATCATGTCTGCTTTTGAGCTTGGAAATGATTGTAGCAGGTTTTCATATTCATCTGCCTGGTTGTGTGTTTGTGCTCTGCCCTTAAATGACCTTGAAGAACATTTTTTTTTTTTCCCCATTGTTTCTAATGGAGACAACACTGTATTGTCACAATTACTGTGTCACATGTGCTGGAGAAACCTACCAGGATCTCTTTGGATCCTCCTCCTTCTGGGAGCTCCCAAGTCAGTGGCTTGCCTGAACAATTCATGGTGACTCTGGCTATCTCCCCTCTGGCCAGAACCCTGGGATCCCTACCTCCCCAGACACATACAGTATAGTGGGTGTCCTCTCTCCATTCTCTCTTTACCAGAATCGGCCCTGGAGATTGTCAGGCAGGTAAGGAGAATGCGGTCATGCTCTAAAGGCATGTCAGACCCAACATGAGTCAGCTCGAGCTTCCCTAAGCACAGCTGAAAGACAAAGAAACAGATTTGCCAGAGATGTACACAAACTAGCGCCTATTATGTTAAAAAGTATAAATAAAACAGGAGAAAAGGCACACACAATGAAATTATCTTTTTAAAGCATCTTGGCAAAATAGCACTCAGTAAACATCAGTATAATAGTAGAGTCATCCATGTGTGTCAACCTGTAGTTTTTAATGACAGAGATGTATAAACAAGTAGGTGATACACAGCCCAGCTGCCTCTGAGGTTTTTTTTTTACTCTTTAAGAGAATGAGCTGGTGGCAACACAGCTGAAAACATGCTTCTGGAAAATGAGTCATTTCAGTTGAGCATGGAAGAGGAGAGCTGGATGAGGATTTAGAGGATACCCATTGAACCACAGAAGCTTGCAAGTTAAGATTAAACTGAATAGGAGTTCTATTGTACACTCTAAGGATGGATGCCGTTCCCATTTCTTTCTGTGGTTAGCCAAAGCTATGAATGATATTCTGAATGTGGGCTTCTTTCTTCTTCTCCATTGTGCCTACTCAAGCTTGTTAACACAAAAGGAATTCTGTGCCCTCTCCCCTGGGGCATCAATGCTGAACACACAGCACAAACACACACACACCAAAAAAGTTTGAATGTTTTTTATTTTATTTTTTTAAAGAATTCAAAACTGTTGTGCCTTTGTTTTTACAGATAATTTATAGTAGCCAGTGTGGTTAAATGGATGCACAGGGGAACAAAATGGCTTATTGAAAGGACAGAATGAGTAAAGGACTTCTTTTGCCAAGAGGGAACAGGGCAGAGCCGTGATCAATTCTTATCAAAGCTGGAGAACCAGCCTAGCTTTATCTACCTGGAATGTTCTGAGTACTGTTCTTCTTGGATCTTTTACAATAACTGTAAAGTGGTCATTTTCTTCATTTTCCTGAAAAGAAAAATTGATGTTCAGAGAGGCTAAATAAGTGCCCACACTCACATATCCAGTGGACAATGAGGGAGATGTAGAAGCCCAAAGTCAATGCCTCATCACTTCCTGTCCTCTAACAATATCAAACTGAGACACAAAGTGTGTCTGGTCTATGGCAGGCATTTTGCTGGGTATTGGAGCTGTAGAGAGAAGATGAACCTAGAGCTCATGAAACACACGTGGAGTGTTTGTCACTTACTCCCACAAGGAGATACTCAGTGGAGCCTCAGAGTAGATGAGGGAGAGCCAAAAGGGGCATGCTCGAGCTTGTATTTCAGAAAATGAAACTCATATGCTTAGTCTGTTTACCTCATATAGCTGAGAGTGTGAGCACTGGGATATGGACCCAATTCTCATAGGGTGTATTGAGCCCTCCAACCCCTGATTTTTTCCAACGTACATGAATACTTGCTAAGATACTTGGTATGGAATTAAGATGTTGCATTTGCAAAAGTATTTGTGTTTTATTTGAAGCTCCCACAGTTGAACGTCCATTTTAAACAAAATTCCTAATTAAGTGGGAAGAATCCATTTGATCAGGGAAAAATTTCAAGAGACTTCAAAATGATGCTGTATGTTAATTGTGTACAGTCAATATGCCTGTCTATAAACGTGAAGGATGGATTGTCTTAGCTGGCAGACAATGAAGAGAAAAGCAATGTTAAAAGGAATAAAATATTAGCCGGGCGCGGTGGCGCACGCCTATAATCCCTGCACTTTGGGAGGCTGAGACAGGAGAATTGCGAGTTCAAAGCCAGCCTCAGCAATGGTGAGGCGCTAAGCAACTCAGTGAGACCCTGTCTCTACATAAAACACAAAATAGGGCTGGGGATGTGGCTCAGTGGTTGAGTTCAATCCCCAGTACCAAAAAAAAAAAAAAAAGGGAATAAAATATGTACAAGTAAACGTCTGGTGATATGAGTGATAAACATAACTCTTGAAAAAGATTAAAACCAGGAAGACCTATTTATTTAATTATTTTTTGGTGCCAGGAATGGAACCCAGGGTCTTGCAAATGCTGTGCAAGTGCTCTCCCACTGAGCTATACCCCCCAGGCCCAGAAGGACTTATTTCATATACTGGCCAATGTTAGAATCATAAAATTCAGCTTGAGTCTTGTATGAAAACCTTATTTGGCTCTCTGTTGTTGACACTGTAATCTGTGTGAACACTGTACCCTGGGCCGTATGGCCTCCAGATTGCTGATCACAACATCCTTCTAATCTTATGCCGGTCTTCACTGTACAGTCGACAGGTCTGCTCTTATCCCCATGTCCCGCGTTGCCTGCTTTATCTCATTAGGGTACTTTCCAGCCCAGACCCCTTGTACCAATGTGGAACCCTCAAGTGCCCACTCAATTCTGCAGGATGCCTTGGCTGATCCTGGCTTAATGCAGGTGACCTGCTGCCTTCCCTCTGGATTTCTGTTTATAGTGTTGATGCTCTCCCAGTGATCCTTCTCTGGCTTTGCTTTGTATTCATTATTTTTAGTGCTTGTATTATTCCACCTCCTAAACTATAATTTTCAAGGGAGTGTTTGTCATCTGCTTTTACTCTTTGTAGCCTTCGGCACCGTGCTTCGTGAGTTCTGGTGAATGTCAGTAGACATTAGTTTAATCAAACTCCATTCATAAAGACCCAATGTAGAGCGAGCCCTCAGAAGAGCCAGGCTTTACCTTCCTCAGAATTAGTGACAGAGGGCTTCTGTGGTAAGGGAGGAAGCTGGAGGACAGAGGTGGAAAGGAGAGGGGGGCGTCCTGCAATGTGACACTAATGTGAAATTTACTCTGGAAAATTTGCATGTCTCCAGGAACAACCTTTGCCCTTCCCATGAAGGAGAATATCCCCTTATTAGGCAGAACTTATACAAATTAATAAACAAATTTCACACCCTCCTAAAGCCATAGCCCTATGTGTGACATCACATTTGGCTACTTAGCAACACTGGAAGTGTAACAAATAGAGGATTATTATGGTTTCAGATGTGAAAAAGCTGGAACAAAGGACTCAGGTCAGCAACAAAAGGGAGAGATATAACCAGTTCATAGCTGCGGTGGAATTCTCTCCTGAAAGGCATTCTTGCATCAGGTTTCTGTGGAGTGAGTGGAACACCTGAAGTGCAGACATTTTGCCTGGACAGAGCTGCAGCCTGCCATTTTCCTGGATGGTCCTTCTGGCCACAGATACACCTGGCTTCTTCCAGAGCATTCAGGAGTCCCCGGCCCCCGTCCTCACCCCACTGGGTGCTGAGCCTCCCTTGTTCCTCGAGTGCCAGTCAGGGTTGTTCTCCAAAGGCGGAGAGTGGAATGGGTTGCTGAAGACTGATGGTGGACGTTTTTCAAGACCCCATGGTTAGGACCTGGAGGGTCTCACGCTTTCTTTCAGCATCTTCTGATGGGTTTACGCTTTGGCTGTCATTGCTGTTTGGTTATTTTCAGAGCATGCATTATAGTGATATCATGTGAATCCATTCCCCTTGTTTCTTTCTTTCAAAACACTGATTTTTTTTCTTTTTTCTCTTTCTTCTAGTGGATCATAAGAGTCAGATGAGCTGGTCTCATTTCCAACTCTAGGGAGCAGGAGAGGACATGTCTGAGTGGCTTTGGAGAGGGGGTGTGTTTTCCCTCATTCCCTTGTCATCCATCCATCATCTATTTATCTTTCTTTCCCTTCGGTCCTATCCCCTCCCTTCTTTCCCACTTGTCCCTCCTCCTTTCTTTCCTCTCCTCTCTTATATTTTTGTTTTCTTTCTTGTGAGTTCAGAACAATCAGCAGGAATATATTTAAAGAAGAAGAAAATGACAAAAGACATCTCCATTTGAAAGAGAGCATGTCAATGTACATGTGCACAGAATGGGAAGTCAGAGGTTGACTGGGCAGTGCAGAGGCATTTGAACTTCTAGCTTTTTAGATCAGCTTTATCTCCTTCTCTTTTCTTCCTGAGCCATGAGTCACAAGTTAACAAAAGTTTCCCAGGCGCCTGAAGGAAAAAAGACAAATCAGTTACAAAATAGTAGCTAGGAAGAGAGGTACAGGATTTCATTAGACAGTGTAGCATAAAACACTTTGCAAAGTGTAAAATTGTAGAATGCTGACCCAGGTCTTGCAGAATGGATGCTAGCACTCAGATCATGGCTGAATAGCAGCCGCAGTGGGGTGAGACCCTGGAAGAATGTAGTCTAAGGTGAGGTGGGAATTCTTCACTCCAAATTCTACAACATTCTTGTTTTAGAGTATGAGAGATTGGCTAACTACCAAATGTCACTGGAAATGTAGTTATGGAAGATCAACCACTAGTAGATGCGTGCCAGCCATTGTGGGCATAAGATGGAGGCAGAAACATGTCTAAATGGTGTGAGATTTATCAAAGGCAATGCAACCCAGAAATAAGATGTGAATATCATAAAATCTTTTTTAAAAATATATTTTCTTAGTTATCAATGGACTTTATTATTTATTTATATGTGGTGCTAAGAATTGAACCCAGTGCCTCACACAGGCTAGGCAAGTGCTCTACCACTGAGCCACAAGCCCAGCCCAAATATCATTAAATCTTGACTTCATACCTGTTAAAAATTAGCACCAACATTTCCACTCCTTCCCTGAAACCAGTGAGAGGCCATTTAGTATTATCACTCCAGCCTGTCCAGGGATTCAGCAACAGCCTTGCCCCAACCTTGCCACCCTCTACAGTGGGGAAACTGGGAGCCTCAAATCCCTTGGGTACCTGGATTTCTCATTCCCCTTCAAAGGTCCTGAAACTATTGACCTAAAACAACCATGCCCCATATTCCTGCTCCCTCTGGTATTTTTCTTTCTGCTTTATTTCTAACAGTTGTCTGGCAAGAAATATACTGAAGAATTGAACCAGGTGATGTTTTGAATGCCATTACATATGTTAAAGTAACAATTGAATTAATCATTGCAGAAGAAAATATTTTTTAAAATTTCAAATACATCATTCATAATCATGGTGAATTTCAAAACTAAAGATTCACCCACAGATGTACCTGAGGGGAATTGCAAACAATAGCCAGATTGTGTGGGAGAGATTACAACTAAGCTCTCATTCCTTCATTCAAGTACATCTTTGACTGATTGGTGGCTGAGGCTTGTTGGCTTACTATTTCAGATCCATGCCTGCATATTCTGGCTTTAATTATTGGAGGTTCAGAAACAGATTTTTACCAACTTTCCTTAGAAAAGCAGGTGACTGACTTCTTAAACAATCTAGCCAAAAACTGATGAACAATAATGTCAAAATAATTGCTTTTCCAGGAATAGATTCTAGGCAGAGTAACTGAACTCAGTATGTCCTTAAATGAGGAGTTGAACTGACTTTCTGAATAATAGCTTCATGGAGATACAATTTCATACCATAAAATTCAGCCTTTTAAATTGTACCCTTCATTAGATTTTAATGCAGTCACAGTTGGGCAATCATAATTACTGTGTATTTTTGAGATATTTAAATTATCCCCAAAAGAAACCCTGTACCTGTTAGTGCTGGCTCTTCATTTCATGTTCTCTGTGGCCCTGGCCAACACCCATCTACTTTCTGTTCATGGGTTTGCTTGTTCTGGATGTTTCAACAAAAGGACTCGTGTCCTTTGTGATCCTTTGTGACTGTCTTGTCTCACCTCGCATAATGTCAAGGTCCCATATTGTGGTGTGCATCAGGCTATCCTCATTGGTGACTGCTGGGGAGAATTCAGTCCTGTGGCCAGCAGGATGCCCAGTGGGGCAAAAGAAGAGCTTTTTGCCTCTTCCTGATCTAAGAAGGAGAGCATTCAGTCTTTCACGATTAAGTATAACCTTAGATGGTTTTCTTTTTAAAAGTAGATATCCTTTATATTTCTAGTGTGTTGAGTAGTTTTTTTTTTAAATCATTAACAGATGTTCAGTTTTAAAAAAATGATTTTTTCTAGTCTGTGGAGATGATCATGTGAATTTTGCTCTTTAGTCCATAAATATGGAATACTGTGTTGATAGATTTTAGTATGTTGGACCAACCTTACTCTCCTAGGATAAGCCCTCCTTGATCATGTATAATTGTTTTGTGTCGGTTGCTGGATTTGGTTTGCTAGTGTTTTAAAATTTTCTGAGTCTGTATTTATAAATGATATTGGTTTGCTGTTTTCTTCTCTTGTGACGCTTTGTTTTTTGGTAGCTCTGGTCACATAGATTAGGTGGGAAGCTGTTCTTTCCTCTTCTAGTTTTCACAGGAGGTTTTGAAGGATTGGTGTTAATTCTGTTTTGAATGTTTGGTAGAATTTACCACTGAAACCATCTGGACTTGGAGTTTTCTTCATGAGAAGTTTTAAAATTCAGCCTCTTTACTTGTTATAGTCTATTGAGATTTTCTATTTTTTTCCTTGAGTCAGACTCAGTAGTCTGTCTCTTTCTAGGATTTTAAAGCTTTCATCTAGGCTGTCCAACTAGTTTGCGTGCAGCTCCTTTGGCTTTCCCTCGTGTTTCAGTGAGGTCAATGGTGATGTCCCTGCATCAGCAACTGAGTCTTCCCCTTTTTTCCTTGATCAGCTTGGCTGAGGGTTTTTCATTTTCCCTTAACTTTTTGGTTAATTTCCATTTTGATAGTTTTTGTCACTGCTTTCAAGATACAAATTTTAGACCAGAAAGTTGTGTGGGGAACACACTTTGAAAAATGGAAATGGGTATAATAAAAGGATGTGGCCTGAAGATAAAGTCTGGCGCTTGTTTCCTCTCTGGGAAGATGAAAGATAGGTATCTCTTTCTAGGAAATATGGCACCTAATTTTTCTGAGAACAAAAAGCACTGCTAGATAGTCCACTTAAGCCTTGAGATCATGGGGAAGGGGAAGGGCATTTGCTATTGATAGTGAAGTCTGAGTGGATGTCTTAGCTTAGAACCTTGAAAAAGCCATCAGGACAGCACTGTGACAGTGAGACTTTGGGACTAACTGGTTGATAGTTCTGTCTGGGGACTTAGCGGATGTATGTGCTGTTGATTTGCTACTTAAAGTTCAGAAATACGGCCTTGAGTACCACCTGAGTACCACTTGAGGACTCGGTAGCAATGTAGGATCTTGGGTTCCACTCCAGATTTAGTAAATTAGAATGCACATTTCAACAAGGTGGTTTATGCACACATTTGCAGTTTGGTAAGTGCATGCCTGTAGCATATTTACATCTTTATGTTGTCTTGGGAGCACTCTTGAAATTTTATAGCTTCCTCTATTTAATGTTGACTTTATCAACTTGAATTTTAGAAGTATGTTATTGGCATTCCTGAAATTTTGAAGAACACCAATCTTTGTACAGTATTGTCCTTCTTGTAGTTTTTTATACTGAAGATAAACAATTGAACCTCAACAGAGAAGAAGAAAAATCTGTATGTGCCAGAGTGCTCCAAAAGATATTATTTGAGGAAAGGAAGAAGAGCAGGTGAGCGCATATCAGGCAGATGGAACAATATGGGGCCAGTCTACAGTTGGTGGGGATTATTTATCATGCTATAGACTTCCAAGGTGTCAAATTTTTGAGGACATGGATTATGTCATGCTCGCATATGTATCGTTAGTGAATGGCATTGCTGTTTAAATTCTTCGCAAACTAAAAAGTGGAAAGATTAGTTTTATTGGAGATGAGGGTTTATATAGGAATTATAGGAATTGATACAAATTGATTAGGATATGGCTGGATGATGGAGATCTTGAACGCTTGGTAGGAGTTTGTATTTAAATTTGTTGGCTAATTCTTTTTTTTTAAAGGTTGACTTTTTTATCATAACTTTATTTTTATTTATTAATTTGTACGTGGTGCTGAGGATCGAACCCAGTGCCTCACCAGCGCTAGGCAAGCACTCTACCGCTGAGCCACAACCCCAGCCCCTGTTGGCTAATTCTTAATAAGGTTGGGATGGGAGGAGGCTTATTTGGGATTATTAGTAGAAAATGACAGATTAAATAACTTTAGAAGTAGAGCCCTCCCAAATCCTCTTGCTTCTTCCAGGTATGTAGTCACTTGAATAAGAACATACTATAGGAACCATGCGGTGAGGAGGAAAAAGTTTGGACAAATGTGGTAGACATTAGTAGCACATTTCAGTTTTTCATGTACATTCTTAAGGAGGGAAATGATGTGAAGTATGGTGTTTGGTAAGTGGTTAAATTGCATTGAAATGCTAGGGAGCTTGAAAGGGGACAAGAATGGAGTTGGGGAGACTAAGGAGTTTTCATAATTTTGGGATAAAAGTGCAGGAATATGGACCAAGACCACTGTAGGGCACAGTTGCTACTGCAAGACCCTGGGTATTAGAATTCTTGAGAGTTGCCTGATAAGATGCCTGACACACAGCAAGCACTCCCTACAGGTGAGTAACTGTTCCTGTTTCCTGGAAGGAAGAGCCTCCTGGCTCTATCAAGTAGCACTGTTTCAATTAGCACCCCTCTCAGTATTTACTTGTAAAAGATGTTTAATAAATGTTTGATGATGGATAAATGGAAAATAAAATCTATATCAATGTGCAAACCCACTATGTTGGTTTCAAGTAGAATCACATTTTACTGTTGATTTCTGTTATGAATATAACCCCCCAATCGAAGATTCGGGAATGTGGCTATTGATCTCGTATCTTCTGGTTGCCAAATACTTGGTCTTTCCCTCCCCCTCCCGCCCCTTTTTAGGGAGGGGCACTGGGGATCAAACCCAGGGACCCTTAACCACTGAGCCACATCCTCAGCCCTTTTTTATATTTTATTTAGAGTCAGGATCTTACTGAGTTGCTTAGGGCCTCGCTAGGTTGCTGAGGCTGGTTTTGAACTCACAATGCTCTTGCCTCAGTCTCCCAAGCCGCTGGGATTACAGGTGTGCCTCACCCTGCCCAGATCTCCTCTCTCTCTTAATCTTCCTCTTTCTCTCTTTTCCCACCCCGGATCTGAGAGATGCCTCTTTCAGTACTTGTGATTCCTGAAACCCAGCTCTCCTTGTGTGTTTTACACTTGATGCTCAGTAAAATTTGTGTTAATTGCTAAACCAATGTATTCTAGACCCTGGCTCATGCCTCAAAACAGTGCTGTCCATGGAAAAGATGCTGTCTGTTCTCTGCCAGATTTAGTTCAGCCCTTTGAAATAGTTTGCCCTCTGAGTAGCCATTAAGATATTCAATACGACCAATTTAATGAGTGGTGGCTACACTGCTTTATTTTATGTGGCTGGCATATATTTAGCTGCACACTTGGGCATGAGCCTAAATCTCTAAACATCTCATGGTAAGATGACAGCCTAATTAGTGTGAGGGGGCAAGGATTGAGTGGTTCATGTTTTGCTTCTATTTCTTCACCCACCATTAAAATAAAAAATTCCTTGAAGCAAAAGTCAGGAACTTTCTATCCCTATCACCATTTGACAGCAAGTTGGAGCATGGAATTGAAAATGTTAGGTAGAATCTCTTTTCAAGTAGCTGAAAGAACTTTTACGTTCATTACCTCAGCATCTCTGTACAGAAGAGAAGTTTCCATATATAGCTGCAGCTGATTTTTAAAGTTAAGGAATTTTACGGGATCTTACAGATTCAAAGGAACTTAGTATTGTAAAGAAAATTCATGAAAATCTAAAGTCCAGCTCTTCTGATTCCGCTGGGTCCTTTTATTTAAAGTTGGCTTGCCTTTTGCCATTAAACAGCTTTTTCTTTAGTGCTTAATAATGATGAGTCCTTTGGAAGACATTTGTTACAAAGATTTTGAACAGGGATGGGGAATCTTGCTATATCAGGGCCACTGACTCACCATAAGGATTAATTGGACCCAATTATAAAAGAGCAACCTAATCCGGGTCATTTGCAGAGGGACATGAAGCCATGAAGTAAGTGTACTTCAAACTCATACCATGTCCAGTTGAAGGAGATGAGGGAGAACACCTAGGGGAAGAGATGGAGTGGGTTAGGAGAAAGGAGCAAACAGGGAAAAGCATGCACTTAGAGGCAGAGATGTACGCAGACAGGGGTAAAGGGAGGAGGAGGCTGTTGAGCACTGAGGCGAGGGTTTTGAGGTGAGGTGCTTGTCACACACAGTTGCTCACTTGGACTGGTTTCCTTGCTAATGAGTTGCTTAAGCATTGCTCATAGCTCCTTCTATAGCAGTTTGCCAAGAGGAAAAAAAAAATCCTTTGGACTGTAGCAACATTGATGCCTCTCTGAGAAAGCAGATAAAACCAAGCCAGTGGCTGGAGGTTGCTCGATCCTTTGAAGGGAATGCAACTAATATTAATTGATCGTTATTTTGCAGCAAGTGCTCTGTGTAGGTTATCTAGCTTTTAATCTTCCACAAATCCAGCAATAGACATTGCTCTGCCCAGTTTGGTCAGGGAGCACAGCTAGTGAGTGGAAGCTAGGATTCATGGGCCTTCTCTCACATGAGTCCTGCTCATTTTGTATCCAAGTCTCTTTCTATAACTTAAAGGAACTTCCGAAAATCATCCAAGTTTGCAAGTTGATTGACTTTGCTCCAGGCTTCAGATTAATAATCATTTGCTTTATTGAATAGAGGTGTGTCACTGGGCCCCATGCAAGGCAACCAAGCTTCTCATCCTTTTAAAGTAAAACAACATCCAGTTGGTTGTAGGGAGTCTGGTACTTGCCTTTCTATGACACGGTTTTCTATTTAGTTTTTAAAATTCTTATAGGAGAGATGCTCACAGTTTCTCACAGGAGATTATCATAGGCATTTCCAGAATCAGAGTTAGCATCATCAATACTATGATCCCTTTTTCTTGGCTTTGAATCTTGGCTACATCCTGTTATGGGTCTGACTTTCCTGCTGCACTAAACATGGTGGTTCTGGTGTTTCCTGTGATAACATAAAAACTGTGAGTTGACAAAGCTGTGAGTAGAGTCAACAAACTGTGGCTTGTGGGCCAAGCTGGCTGGTTGGTTTTGTAAATAAAGTTTTATTGGAATACAGCTGTGCTTATTCATTTACGTATTGTTTATGGCTGCTTTTTTGCAGTAATGGCAGAGTGCAGTAGTTGGGATAGAGACCACATGGCCTGCATAGGTTGAAATATTTATTATCTGATCCTTTACTGAACAATTTTGTGACCCCTGCTGGAGATCTGCAAGTCACCCAAAAAATCTTGAAGAAAACTGGGAGCATAGTTGTAGCAAAACCACAGTGTTACCTAGGCAACGGTATGAGGTCTGCGACAGATAGTGTTTTCCAGGTACACCTTGTGTTTGGGGGAATCAAAAAGACAGGGTTCTCTTGGTGATGTGTTGAAAGCACTCCTTAGAATAAGAACTGAGAGTTCCTGGTAGAAATGCAGTTTGTGTATTAAAATATAGAGCTGTGCTTCTCTGATCCCACCGTGGTTCCTGTCCAGGCAGGCTTGGAAACTGTGACTCCCTGAAACGGTGCAGGCAGCCAAGTGTTCCAGCTGATGTTTTGTGTTTTTCCCCCCTTCGTTTAAAAATAAACTTTGTAGAATCTTTTTTTCATGGCTCTCTAAATATTCTGTTTTGAAACATTTAATTACCCAGGTTATTTATATATAAAGGTCTGATAATGTTTCTATGGGACTCTGTTATTTATTTCTTTAGTTAAATCTTATGTTATATTAGGGGAAGGGCTGAGGTTGGTTGCTATGGCAACAGGCTCAGAAACGGCAACAATCCCATTATGGATGCTAAAACTATAGTCATTCTGGTGGGTGGGCAACATGGGTGGTGGGAGGTAGTCTTTTTATTTTTATTTTTATGTTTTTTTTTTAAGAAAACCTCTCCCACTTCCAACCCTTTTACATTCATTTATTTTAAACTTTGTAGTTTAGGATATTAGAATAAAAAAAGAAAGAAAGGAAGAAAAAAGGATGTCATGTCTCTCCATTACATTCTGTAGTCCTTTAGCCACTCCATTTGTAGGGATACCCTATTTTCTATCTCTTCTTTTAATCACGTAAGCATTAGTTTATTTTCCAGACTTTTATTGAGGTCTACTGCGTGTCAGAGATGAATCAGGTGGCAGCGTCCTTGCTCTCACTTTTCCTTTTAAATTGCAAATACCTTAAAGTCATTAATTCACTTCACTTTAATTCATTTAAGGAAAATTTTTTCTTTTTCCTTTTTTGATACTGGGGATTGAACCTGGGGGCATTCAACCACTGAGCCACATCTCCAGCCCTTTTTAATTTTTACTTTGAGATGAGGTTTCATTAAGTTGCTTAGAGCCTTGTTAAGTTGCTGAGGTTGGCCTTGAACTTGTGATTCTCCTGCCTAAACCTCCAGAGCTGCTAGGATTACAGGCATGCCCTACTGTGCCTGGCCAGTCAAGGAAATATTTGTACTTTTTCTATCCTGCATATCATGGTAGCTTACAAATATAAACAGATTTTTAAAAATACAGAAGAATTTTTTTTTATGAAAGAACATTGTTTTGTTTTCTTGGGAATCAGAGAAGTGTATACTTAAGCCCTGAGATGTTTAAAATAAAATTTGATAAATGCCAATGGAGGCACTTAGGTAGGTAATCCCCCACCATACAGAACATAGAAAAGACTTTGCAAAGACGTGATATTTGGGCTGATTTGAAGACAGATGAGTATTATGGTTAGAGTCTGTGTGTGGGTGTGGGTGTGGGTGTGGGTGTGGGTGGGTTGGGCACTCCAGGCAGTCTGGACCAGTAAGAACAAAGCTGTGGAGGTGAGGGAGCCCTTATCTATGTGCAAGACAACACCAACAACCACAGAATGTGGTTGAGGAGTTGTGGAAGAGTCTGGAAACAGGCTAGATTCATCAAGAGAAGCCACGACTGACAGGTTGGATTTGGGATATGGAATCATTGAAAAATTCAGGCAGAGTAGCAACTCGTATGTTCAGGTTGAGAAAGATGTTTCTGTTGATTGTTGTGGGAGTGAGTTGGATTGGGAAAGGGTTGTGAGATTTGTAAAAGGTGGCAAAATTCATCTTGGGACATAGTGAATTTGAGCTCTACCACGCTGTGCTGTCCTTTAGGCAGCTTGAAATAGGCATCTGGAAATGATTGGAAAAGCCAGTAGTAGTTAATCTAGTGTAGGTGCTCTCTGAATCTAACAGATGCTTAAATTGACTTCTGTTTGGAGTTCTGTTTGGGTTCTTTGCAGATTCTCTCTCTCCCACATAGTTGAAGGTCTCGCATTTGTGGTTCCCTGAGGTGAGGGCAATGCATGGCTAGCCTAGCTACACTCTTTCAACCTTCGGCTCCCTGATACCACTTCCTAAGGCAATCCTGAGACGGTGGTGTCTGGCACATGCCCCACACCCTGTTCAGTGGAAGCACTGGTCATGTTTTGCTTCTGCAGACTGTAGGATCACAGCCACTTCTTCTAGAGCCACCCTCAAAGCAGCCTCCAAGCCCCTATCTATTATCATATGCCGTGTATGAATCAGACACAAATCCACTTGTCTCCCCAACTCCATGAAGGGCTGGAGACAGATGGGAAGCCCACTGTCTGCCTCTGCCTTTTCCTCTCTCCTGAGGTGAAGAGGTGAGTGCCTCGATCCACTGCTGTCCTTGGTTGGAGGGATGTGAGCTCTCAGTATATCAACAGCCCCCTTGAACAGCCCTTCCCTGAAGTGTCTGCCTCTTGCTCCTGTTACAACCTCCAGATGAATAAAGAATTATGTGTTTTCATGGTTTGTTTGTTTTTTTGGTACCAGGCATGATTGAACCCAGGGGCTTAAACACTGGGTCACATCCCCAGTCTTTTTTATATTTTATTTTGAGACAGGGTTTCACTGAGTTGCTTAGGGCTTCACTAAGTTGCTGAGGCTGGTTTTGAACTTGCGATCCTCCTGCCTCAGCCTCTGTGAGCCACAGAAACAGCGTGTGACAGTATGTGTGATCATGAGTTTTGTAAACAGTTTATTGACACCTTTGGTAAAATTTTTGAGTGTTCTAGCTCCTCTCTGAAGACACATTGTCTGTTGTTTCTTATTGCTTTGGAGAGACTGTTTATTGAAAAATCTTGTAACAGATATGTTTCCTACCCTCATTTCTTTCAGCCTTCTATCCATGTGGGGATGGAATTGCTACATGGATTCAGGACTGGCTACATCCAGGGACGGGCTGAACAGATGGCAAGGGTGGAGCCAGGCAGTCTCTCTGGAGAGCCTGTGCATACTGTTGCTACAGACTCCCTTCCCTTCTCAGGGTGCCCTTAGATGAGCATCCATGCACCCGACAGAAGTTCTGTTTACGGTGATCAGTTTCCTCTGTGCCAGTGACTCCTGGATCTGTCTTTATGGCCAGACAGCTTCCTGCACAGACCCATATCTGACACCTTGCTGGAATTCTCTCATCAAAGTATTACAAGCTTAACCCACATGTTACTCCAAAGCCCATCCCTAATATCCATTCATCTCCATATGATTTCTCCTTAGTCTATTAATATAATAAATGACACCCAGAAACCTTCCTGGTTGCTCAAATCAGAAGTCTGGGAGTCATCTCTGGATTCTTAAGTGCTTGTGAGTCATGCTCTGTTAGCAATTTGGTGATTTCTATGGCCACTTTTCCAGATAATGTTCGGTGTGAAGGACCATTGTAGGGACACCAGTGACATGGAACACACAGATCTGTTATGGGTGATTTGGGATCCGTGGCTTTGTTTCTTCCCTCTCAGCTCTCACTGATTACCAGCTACAGATCACCTCTGGGATAGTAGTCAGGCTCCTTCTGTCTCATCTGCCTTCACTGCTACTGTCTTAATTCCAGGCTTCATCATCTCTCACTTGAATACTGATGTTAAATTTACACATGCACACACACACACGTGCATATATATAAACGTGTGTGTATGCACGTGCGCATGTGCGCGCGCGTTCACACACACACACACAGTCAAACACATATATGAAACAAAATGAGCCCCCAAGCAGCCATGCCCTAGTCTGAAGTTTCAGTAGAATATCCCAACCTATTGCCCACTTCCTATCCTTTTGTAATGATGTCTTGAAGTAAAATTTATAAACTACCTTAGTTCACTTTGTGCTACTATAACAAGATGCCTTAGACTGCTTAATTGATAAAGAACAGGAATTTATTCTCTTATAATTCTGAGGGCTGATGAGAAAAGGTCAAGGTCAAGGTCAAGGTCTTCCTGATGCATCATCACATAGCCAAAAGCACAAAGGCAGAGAGCAAAGGGACCAAAGGGAGCCACACCCTGCCCATGAGAAAGGAGTGCTCCTGGGACCACCTTTCCAAGGTCCCACCTCTTAATACTGTTACTTTGGCAATTAAATTTCAACATGAGTTTTGAGAGGGACCAAAACCATAATGTAAACAAACATTTAAACCATAGTGAAAACTTGGAAATGCGTAAATCTTGGATGTGCTGTTTTGATACGTGGATCCCAAACCTACTCTTTATGGCTTAAAACCCCAGTTCCCTGTAAAGATAAAGAACATTTTC
This sequence comes from Geosciurus inauris, assembly GCA_004024805.1. Lineage (NCBI taxonomy): Eukaryota > Metazoa > Chordata > Mammalia > Rodentia > Sciuridae > Geosciurus > Geosciurus inauris. Next base: position 150,846 of record PVHX01001223.1, on the reverse strand, counting down.
ATTTCCCCAGAAAGTTTCCTCTTCTGTCAACAGTGCATTCCACTAGAGGCACCTGCTCTTGGTTTTTCTGTGTTAGTTTAGTTCTGCCTCTTTTGGAGTTTCATATAAGTGAATGCATGCAATGTGTTCCCTTTTTGTGCCTAATTTCTTCCACTTATCATAGTATTCTGATAGCCTTACATATCGTTTTCTAGACAGTTGTTCATTGATTACTGTTGCTGGACAACATTCCATTATTCACAGGTTGCTAGTGAATCTTGATGGGCGTTTTGATGGTCTTAATTTTTGTCTACTGTGAATAAACCTGTTCTAAACATTCATAAAGACTTTTTATGGGCATTTATTTTTATTTTTCTGGGATAAATACCTAGAAGTGGGATTTGGGACCCAAAGGATAAGATGTATGATTATTTTTATGAGAAACTGCTAAACTTTTATCAAAAGTACCATTTTACTAGCAAGGTATTCAAGTTAGTTTTTCCACATCTCACTAGCATTTGTACTATTGGTCTTTAAATCTAGCCATTTTGGTAAGTGCATAATGGAATTTCATTGTGGTTTTATTTTGCATTTTCTTATTGTGACCTAAAGCATTATTTCTTATGGACATTCATATATCAGCTTTCGTGAATGTGTATTCAAGCTTGCTTTTTTGATTATTTTTAATTGTCTAAAAAGATTTTATGAGTGAATTTCAGGATTAATAAAATTCTGGAATTAAATTTTTTATTAGATGTGTGTTTCAGGAATATTCTCTCCCAATTTGAGGTATACCTATTAGTTTTCCTTAACATTATCTAATATTTTAAAATTTACTTTTATCATATTGCTTTCTAAATTCTGTCTGAGAAATCTTTACCTGTTTCCAGACCACAAAGATATTCTCCTACATATCCTCTAAAGTTTTATATTTTAACTTTTAATAGATCTATAATCCATTTTGACTTATTTTTGTGCATGGTGTGAGGTCGGGGTCAGGGTTCATTTTTTTTTCCCGTATGTGTATCTAACTGTTCTGGCATAATATAAAAGTCTCTTCTCATTTTATTGAATTGATTTGGTGACTTTCTTAAAACTCCATTGACTATAAAATTGTAGTTTGATCTCTGGACTCTGTTCTGTTCTTTTGACTTATTTGTCTCTTTATGTCAATCCACACTGTAGATTTAAGATAAGTCTTGATATCACGCAGTTCTCTTTGTTATTTTTTTCAAGATTGTTTTATATATTTGAATCCTTTAATTTCACATTAGATTTTAGAATTAGCATGACAATTTTTATTTTAAAAAGTCCTGCTGGGATTACAATTGGGATTGCATTGACTCCCAATGTGCATGTATAGTGTAGGATTATTTGCAGATTTTAGAGCTCACTCTTTGTAACTTTCCTTCCAACATTTTCCTCCTCACTTTCTGCATTTCTGCCCTCCCTGAATCATCTGATGCCTCAGTCATTTAAGGAAATGGAGTTTTTTGGCAGCTCATATATGTGTGGATTAGGCAAAATTTTACAAATTTATGAATTTTATCTGTTGCGTCTGTGGTGTCTGTGCTCCAGTTTTTGCCACACGTTGGTCACTTTCCAATGCCTTTGAGTAGTTTTCTTTTAAAAAAAAAGTCCAGATTTTATGATTGTTGTCTGTGGAATAATTAGAACAATTATACTAACCAAGCAGCTTTGCAATTATTAGAGGACATACCACCTCCTTTGGCAGCCATATAATGGTTTCTTTGCCTTGTCTTTCAACTCTGCCTAATGAACTGGCCCTTTATCTCCAGAGTGATCTTTCAAATGCAAACCATCACCTGGTGGAAAGCCTATCAGTGGTTCATATTGCCTTCCTTTCTTCTCAGTGCTTTTTTTCTTTGTTTTCTTGATCCTTTCACACTTTGGCCATGCACTCGCTGGCTTTATTGAGCACTTGAACATTCCCTAGATACACTCTGCCCTGCAAGTCTCCCCTTTTTGCATTTATGATAGTCTTTGTACCTGGCTCACACCTGCTGTGCCTCAGAAATCTGCTCAAAGCATCACTCATTGGTGAAAACGTCCTCCAACAGGGTAGCTCATATTTTCAAATTTCCCCATTGTTTTTGGTACATTTTTTGTACCAGAGCTTGTCTTGTACTTAATTGTTTAATCACTTATTATTATTATTTTTTACCTCATCTATTAAAGCTGTGAGCTGCTTAAGAGGAAGGTCTCTGTCCTTGCCTCTGGTTACCTTCTTATTGAAGGGAAGAAATGGGGTGGGACAGTCTTCATAGTCAAAGTATGGTTGCATTTTGAATTTTAGATATGCGAACATCCTCAAATATTTAACCTCATTCCTTTCACTCATGGCACTGGATATTTAAACACCAATATGAAATTGACAGTTATCTAGAAGAAAGCCTCCCAGACCTTCAGAAAAGGCACCAGCTCAGGACTTAATTAAAAAATATATATATTTTAAGGAATTCCTTTAAAGAGAATAAAAGATATATATCAATAGAAAGCAGTGACAAAATAACCAAAGAGCCAATGATACAGATATTTAAAAAGTTGATTATGATTTCAAAAATTAAGCAGCTCTTACAGCTTTAATCTGAGTGGCCAGCAGCATGACCCCGAGGAACTCTGAGGGAACTCACCCATACCTGTGGCTCCTGCATGACTTTGGGAGCCAGAACCCCTTCACCTTCACCTGGACCAGTCAGCCTGCCTTGCCTTGCCTTGCCTTGTCCGTCCTCCCTCCCTCCCTCCCTCCCTCCCTTCCTTCCTTCCTTCCTTCCTTCCTTCCTTCCTTCCTTCCTTCCTTACACATAATCATATAGGCACTGCTATAATCATATATATTGATTACTGTGGCAACATAAAGGAAGAAAAATTTATTTTTGCTCATGGTTTCAGTCAAAGCATGGCTGGTCCATTGTTCCTGGCCTGGGGCAAGGCAGTACATCCTGGAGGAAGAGCACGGCAGAGCAGAGCTCACCTCATGGCAGCCTATAGAAAGAGGAAAGGATAGGGGGCAAGATCCAGTCTCCAAGGTCAGGACCCCAAGGATTCACTTCATTTAATTAGTTCCTACATCATGCAGTTTTTTTTTGTTTTGTTTTTTGGTTTTTTTTTTTTGGTACAGGGATTGAACTCAAGGGTACTCAACCACTGAGCCACATCCCCAGCCCTATTTTGTGTTTTATGTAGAAATAGGGTCTCACTGAGTTGCTTAGCGCCTTGCCATTGCTGAGGCTGGCTTTGAACTCGCGATTCTCCTGCCTCAGCTTCCCTACATCATGCAGTTTTTACTACCTACCAATGGTCCATTCAGCTAGGAATCCATCAATGGATTAATTCGTCGGTAAGTTTAGAGCTCTCATGATCCAATTACTCCCACAAAGCCCCACCTCTGAACATTGCCATATTGGGGACCTTTTGGGGCCATTCTAGATCTAAACCATAACAGGCATCATATACTTTATACGTGGATTTTTTCTTGGTAGAATTCCAATTTCCATTTCTGTTTCCATATCATTGTTGGTGAGTAGACAATGTCTTTTCGATTGTTTTTCCTTTTTTAAAAATTTCTTCTAATTAGTTATACATGGCAATAGAATACACTTCTTTTCCACTTTTAAAAACTGATACTGCAGAATTATGTACCACCTTCCTGAACATCAACTAATTTAAAACTTCTCTCAGTTTTTCTTTTTAAATTTAAAACAGGGTCTTTCCTTGTATTTTAGCTCATTTACTCCTCTTTTCTCTTTTTTCCTTTGATTAATTTGTAAATATTCCTGTGTTAATGCCATTTTGCTTGGAGCCTCTCCCACAGAAAGTCTAGCCCTACAAATACTTCTCATTATCACAAGGGCTTCTATAATTTTTTTAAATATATTTTTTTTAGTTATCAATGGACTTTTAGTTTATTTATTTACAGGTGGTGCTGAGAATTGAACCCAGTGCTGCAGGCATGCTAGGCAAGTGCTCTACCACTGAGCCACACCCTAGTCCCGCTTCTGTCATTTTTTAAGACATCAATAATCTATTTCTTCCATTAAGTTTTCCTGGGCTAATCATAGTTGACTGCATACGGTTATGTGTATATATGTGTGCTCTTTTTAACTTCTGATTACAAGCATGATAAATGCGTTATTCATACGGAGGTTCCTTTTTTAAATACACCTTCTCCCAATATACCTACCTCTTTCCCCACTGTTGGAGATAATCACTTTTAACCATTTTCTGTGTTGTATGCCTGTCTATATTTTCCTAAGCATCTATGAATGAACACACCACACACACATGTAGCAAGGTGATGGTGAAAACATTTAACCACTAGTGTGGTAAAAGAGATAAATATATAACCCAGCACTTAAAAATATGTTCCATTATCTAAGTAAACTAAAATATATGTAACTGCTTTCCATGTGATCTAAGTTAAGGGTAAATCACTCATCAAATTATTCTAACAATTTCTCAAGCATTTATTGATTCTTACTTGGTATGGTCTTTTGTTTGATGATGTGGCTGTCTCTAGCTAATTGATGCTTCCATATCAAACATGATTTGAAAGAGGAAAACACATCAATCTACTCCAATGATTCATTCATTGCGTTAATAAGCATCACGTCTATATATTGTACTGCTCTTTGCTTCTTTTATTAAAGGATATATCATTGGTTGATGCCGTTCTACATGGGAACATAATAGATCTATTCATTGTTCCTAATGACAGGATAGTATCCCATAATGTGTGTAATAAATTTAGCTATCAAATTTCATATCATTTACATTTTTCCAGTGCTTTACTATTGCAAATAATGGTGCCAAATATCCTCTTAAGTTTTTGTGTATCTAGTGAATATTGTTGTAGGATGGGTTTACAGGCATGGATTTTTCAGTTCAAAGTGTGTATGTTGATCAGAAATTTTTCCCCTTAAAAGAAATGCCCCATGTACCATACGAGCACATATAGTGGTGTCTGGAAATGGAAACTCAGATGTGAGTTAACTCACACGAGTGTGCCCTGAGTTAATTCTACAATTCATTTGAAAATTTGATACCCTGAGGATGTGTACCCATGTTCCCCCAGCCAAGTAGGCAGGAGAGAGGAGTGACCGAGATACTGGGTGGAAAGTAAGGGAGAAGAGGAAAGGCTGGTGAATAGGGAAGCGAATTTGCTTGCCTAGAATGAGGAGGTCTATCAAACTTTGAGAAAACTTTTTGAATGTTGTTGTTTCCTTATTGTAGTCCCAAGGAGACTCATTTTTGTGAGATTTGAAGATCAGAACTGCTTTATTTAACCACTGAACTGCTCCCTTCCCTTTTATAAAAATTAATGCTTAGTGGAACATATATTTTCAGGAGTCAAGGAGTTAAAAAAAAAAAGGATGAAAAGAAAAGTGAGTCAGAGAACTTCTGCCTATGAGTCTGAGTCAGTGTGTTGAAAAGCAGCCGTGTGAGGAGACCTGCCTGGAAAAATTGCTGAATGGAAATACTTGAGGACAACCAGCTCTGGATGCCATGGCGGAGAAGGAACATTCACGTCTCTTCAGAGATGGTCAGCGGCCACTAATAACAGTCCCGTGATGTCACAGAAACCTTGACTCTCCTGTGTGTCCTTCTTCCCATTCTCTACTAAGCCCAGCCCACCTCCGATCCACATAGGACGATAGGACTAGGGGCTCAGGAGGAAGAGAAGAGGGCTGCTCAAAGGAGAGAGGAGCCAGGCTGTGCTCTGCCCTTGGTGGCAGCCCCTGCTTACTCTCAGATCAGGGGGTCCTTTTGGTGGAGATGCCACTTGGTAGAGGGCCTCTGGTCACTTAGCTGCTACCAGCAACTCAGACATGTGGGACCGCTGGAAAGAAAAACACCCCTGGATGGGGAGAAGGTTGAGTTGAATTTTATTTTTCACTCTGTGTGTGTGTGTATGTGTAGGGTGATGGTCAATGTGTGTGTTACAGACACGTAGGCATGAACAGAACAGAGGATGCACCTTTTATTCATGCACGCTAAGAGAATGTTTTAATTTGATTTACAACAGGAGGAAAAACTTCGTAGTTGGAGATTTGGTGTAGTGGAACTTGCATGGAAACTTCTTCTCGCATTGTGTTCACAATCATGATTTTCTGAGAAGAAAATATCCTTTAAACTGACCTATGTCAGAGTTTGATTTCAAAAGCAAAGTTTGGAAAATTGAAGCTAACATACCTTTTATTCAACAGTGAAAATATTTTTTTTTAAATATTTTTTTAGTTGTAGATGGACACAATGTCTTTATTTTATTGCTTTGTACGTGGTGCTGAGGATCGAACCCAGGGCCTCACGCATGCAAGGCAAGCGCTCTACCGCTGAGCTACAATCCCAGCCCCCAGTGAAAATATTTTTAATGTGCTCTCCTGTTGCTCAAATTATGATGGCAACCTATTTTTGATTGAGTGTTGAATCTGTGAGAGAGCTCAGATGCAGTCCACAGTCTTCTATGGAATGCTAATGGAACCTCATTCTTTAGTAGTGTTTTGTGTGTGTGTGTGTACAAAGAATTGAATCCAGGAGCACTTCACTGAGCCACATCCCCAGCTCATTTTTTATTTTGAGACAAGTTTTCACTAAGTTGCTTAAGGCCTCACGAAGTTGCTGAGGCTGGCTTTGAATTAGTGATTCTCCTGCCTCAACCTCCCGATTCCCTACTGTTTTAAAGAAGTGGCTCTTTTTTTTTTTTTGTCAAACAATGACAACTTTGCCCTCTTCATCTTTCGGAAAGGCATCTGGGCTGTAAGCTGCATGGGATGTTACCCTCAGCATCTCTCTAGGGTGGGTGGCCATGTGGTTGCCTAGTGGCATGGTAGTTAGGGATACCAGGGCAAGGCTGGCCCATCCAGCCTTCACACAGGCACATTTTTCTTGCTAAATCACTGTGTCAAGCGAGGTTCACTTTTTTTTTTCCTTCTGGAAATATAATTTTGGTTGGATTTCATTCTTTCTAACTAGAACCTAATAGTATTTTTCAAAAACTAGCCAAAAATATTCTCCCAGTTAAGAAAATAAGTTTAAGTGACGGAGAAAAGTTTGGTAAAGCCTCATGGAGGCAGACTTGCTATCTGTTGATAAACCTCAGAGTACGATCTATGTCATGTCTTTGCGATCGCTCTCATTTCCAGACACCTACCTTGGTGTGATGGAAGAATGGGGTGGACAGTCAGGCAGTCTTGGATTTGAGTCCCTTTTCCACAGCTGGGGCCATCATTTGGCTACAGGGCCTTTGTGAGCCTTGCTTTCCTAACCTATAAAGTGAAAATAATGCCTGCAGTTTAATATTGTGGTGAGGGTCCATTCAGATCACCTTTGCAGAACCTCTATCCAGAGCAAGTACGTGAGGGAATGTTAACTTCTCTCTCTGTCTGTTGTTTCTTTGGTTGTTATGTGTTTTTGCCTCAGTCTTTGGTTCCTCCTCCATTTTAAGTAGAATGCAGTCTTCCTGCAGCATGTCAATGTAGATTCTGCCAACAGTTTTTCTGAATTGCTCTTGATCTTTCCTTGCTGACAACCCTCCATTGGTCCAGCTTTTTGATCTTGTTTCTCAATCCTGTGTGCCCCTTGGATCTGTCGAGGCCCTCGAGGTCTCTATTTCAGGACTGCAGCTTGCCCTGAGGGTTAAAACAGCCCTACTGAGGCAGTAATCCATTTTCTTGGCAAAAAGCTCGATAATATCTTCTCAGCAAGTTAATTGTGTTTATTCACTCTGGCTAGTGCGAGGATTTTCCCGGTTGTCACGTCTTTGCAAAGTTTTTCCTACCATCATGTGCTATAAATGTTGATATGACTCCAGACACTTGTTTTTTGCTAATATAAAATAAATCTCATTGTAAATAATTCCAAGGGTTTTGTAGCAGATATTTTGCTAGTTCAGAATAAGAGGACTGTTCCAACGTGGAGCTGCTTTGGTGCAGTTTATAGAAGTGAAATATGGTATACTGTAATTGGTCCATGGGTCCGCTCTCATACAGAAGGGGGGACACTTGTTGAGGAGGAAGAATAAGGGGGAGCTGGTGTGCATCTGGTGATTCACCTCCATCCTGTAACATTAACTCAGAGCAGCTTCTTCCACTGTGACCCTGACTCACCCTCCCTCTCTCTACCCTCTTCTCCTTCTGATATGCTCTGTTCCCACCACGGATTCTAGGGGCACATTGACTTATGCCCTTCTTCATTCTAAGCCAGGGAGAAAGCTTGTTTTTGTTGATGCAAGGATGAAGACACAACTGCCACCACTCGCGATGCAAACAACACACATCTGTTGAATGTATCAACACAACAAACTGGAATAGCTGCCCACAGTGTTTGCAAATATTTTGACCCTATTTAAGTAAGGAGACATGAATAATCTGAAACTGGCATTTTCTTTCTTTCTTTTTTCTTTTTTTGCTTTAGCAATAAATGTGAAACCTTAAAAACAAATTCTCATGGTTGTCTCTGGCAGAGAGGAGAGAGAAGCTTGGGCTGTTCATCATGAACTATTCTGCATGTTTCTTTTTTCTAAGCAGATGGATGTATTACTTTAGTACCTCCCTTAAGTAAGCTCATTTTGAGTGCAATCTCATGTGCCTTGTGCCTGACATTGTGTTGGTACCCAGGAGTAGTTCTTATGAGTTCACAGTCTGGTCGGCACAGAACAGACCAAAGGCAGGTGTTTAAATTCTAGTTGCTGGCTAAAAGATAATCATGGAGACATTTTATTGATACTTTTGATTTTTAATCTCAACAGAGTTCATTATCACAAGTTTAGATTTTGTGGACAAAGAATAGGTGCGATTTTATTATCTTAATTCCTGCAGTATGCAGGATTCTGGAACCAGACAGGGTACTGCAGAGAGAGGCTACACACTGGTCCTGAGTTTTATTTGGCTACTTCCTCTCTGGATGGGAGTGCTTGGCAGAGTTGAGTGTAAGAACCAGAATGTTGCTTATTTCCAGAAACCCATAGCTGCCTATTCCTCTTTGCACACCCAGAGTTTTCTGTGGCCCTTCAATGATTTCAGAGCCCCTGAGAACAATTGCATCTCGTTAGATGGTGTTTCCTAATTTGAACTGGAGACAAGCCAAGCTTCTCTCCCAGGCTCTGAATTGTTCAGATCTTACAAAGCTTCAGACTCTGTAGGTTGTTGGACACATTAGTCCATCTCTCAGACTGTACCTGGCTAATGGGGCCATGCTTCCCTTGAAGATCACAGTGGAGCTACTCTGTATTCACCAGAATGTGCCAAGTCTTACTGGTTTTTAAATTATCATTGAGTTATGCCATTGAAGTGTTGTTGAAATAAAGATTCACTTCCAGTGGCATCTAGAAATTCCTTTATCTCATTCCAGAGAGAATTTTCTCAAATTTTCACAAAGATGGTTTGCACAAATTTGTACAAAGATGTACAAAGATATTATGGCTTTGTGAGTTCCCTTGGCTAAAAGTGTGTGGAGTGCACAAGATGTGGAGTGAGTCTTGTTTCTTCTAACTCATACATAAGTGCTTTGTTAGAGATTTAAGAAAGTATTTGATTTGTGCAAAAATGAATCACTGTGATTACAAGGATAAAACATAAACTCAAATTGGTACTTGGAATTTTACCAGGATGGAAGTTGACAGTCACATAGATCCAACCTTTACTGACTCATTGAAGATGTGTCTTACGCGCTCCATGTGTTTTCAGTTCCCTTCAAGAGTATATGACATTGAAACTTTAAATAAATTAAAAATCTCCAGAATTTCATTAAAATCCACCTGGGTATAATCTATTATTTTTAAAAGTAATATGTAATTGTTGCAATCAGTGCATGGGCTTTTCTTTTTTTTATTGTGCCTGAGTGATTGATATCATCCTTTCCAGCTCATTTTCAACCTCTCTCTTAAGCTCAGGTAGTTTTTACTTTATTTCCAAATGTTTAGTCACATTTGGGGTCCACATGTTGTAGAATTTTGCCCTCAACTGCCACAGCTGGATTGTGTGTCGGAGTTTAGATGTTTACTGCACTCTGGCTTCTCTTGTGTCTGTTCTCTGTTTCTCCTTTGCAAGTAGCAGACACAGAAAGGGTGATTACTGTCATGCAGTTGGGCTGTGTAATCGGAATGCTAAATCCCTGTGCATAAATGCTATCTTTCCTCAGAATCTCCTGACCCATTTTCCTTTTTTTTTTTTAAGAATTCAAAATTGACTTTCTTTTCTTTCTGCCTTCCTCAGAAATCTCTTATAGTGACTGGCATTTTCATCTGCTGATGACTATGATAACATACCTCAGATAGAATAGAATGCCAATATTTCATCTTATAAAAGTGATACTTTTTCTGCAAGAGTTAGTTTCTCTGATGAAACCAGCATATGGACCATTTAAGAGAAAACTCAAAAGACTTCAGAACACAATTTAGCTGCCATTCAATCAAGCGGCAGTGATTTCTTTTATCCCTTAGAGGGAATGAGGGTAGCCCGAGGAAGGCTTGGCTTGGGAGGTGGAATGCAAGAATAGGACATACGGAGGTCCCACGGAGGGCCAGAGAGGTAAAAATTCAGGGCACCTTGTGCAACGAGGCACAGCACAATTGTGCCTGGGGCTTGTTGGGCCACCTGCCTCCTTTTCTCTTGGAAATATGCCCTTCACTGACTTTTTGTTTGTTTTGAAGCAGCTGGAAAGGATAATTTTTGCTGTGACTCAGAGCTTAGTTTTTGCAGAAGCTGCTTGGTGAGAGTCATCTATAGTCATTGCTCTGGGTTTCAACTCAGTGTGATAAGGTTACTTAAATATGTGTGTGTTTTTAAATGATTATAAAAATAAACTAGTCACATAAATGGGCTGAGGGAGAGGTCTTCCCTATTGAGTTTTGTTCTCTCTGGCAAGAGCTTTCCATTCCTCCAGCTTTCCTTCTGGCATTTATTTACCTCCACATTTCTAAATATTATGCTTGTGTTTCAGTTAACTTAATTTGCCAATCATAGATAGACACTATGTACTATCTATTTTTTATGAATTGGAACATTTTAAATTAACATTCTTGTGTCTGTTGAACATATTTCCTCTTTGTCTGGCTTCCTCATGGATTTACATCAAACTCTTTGATTGAATTCGTGATCAGATTACTTGTGCTGGAATGTTACACAATAATTTTAACGATAGCTAACATTTATGGGGTAATTTCTAGGTGCAAGATGTTGTGAAGAGTTTAGGCATATATTAGCTTATCTTCATCACAATCATAAAGCAGGTGACTATTGTTCTTCCCATTTTATAGATGTGGACATTGAGGCACAGGTTACATAACTTTTTCAAAGTCCTATATGTAGTAGTGGGTGGATCCCAGACTTCAGTCCAGAGTAAACCTGGCTCTAGAGTCAGTTTTTAACCACTATACTCTTTAAATTATCACGATTTTATAAACACTACTTATAATGGAGCCACGTACGTATTATTGTTTCCTTCCTTCCTTCCTTCCTTCCTTCCTTCCTTCCTCCCTCCCTTCCTTCCTTCCTTCCTTCCTTCCTTTCCTCTACAATTCCTGTTAGTGGACAGTTATATGTCTTGAATTCTTACCTTTCTCTCTTCATTGCCTTGGAGCCTACATTCTGGGAAATTGCCTGAGCTCTCACTTCTCACTCTTCTGTTGACCTTTATTCAGTGATATTTTTCAGTCTCAAGGGCTGTCTCTTACTGTTGGCCTGCCCTGTTGTTTTTCAATTCCTTCTTCCCGATAGTGTATTTGGTCCTGTTTTTCATATTAGTGGCTTTCTTCCCATGTCAGGAGATCCGCAGCTGTCGGGTCACATGTAAGAATGGAGCTGTAAATGTGCAGGTGGCCTGGGCTTGTGGGGCAGTGGAGCTCCCTGCAGAGTGAACTGGGATCTACAGATCTGTTTAGCTGGATGAGCCTCAGATGTCCTTCTCAGGAAGCTTTTCCCATGGACAGGTCAGATCCTCCAGAATGGAATCTTCCAGACTGCTCCCTAGGTCCACCACCTGCTGTAGGTGTTGTGGCAGGGGACAGAAAGCTCAGTGTGGCTGTTGACCTTCACCCTGCAAACCCTCCTGCTTGTGTTCCCACTTCCCGGAAGACTACTCTTGCCATGTTTTTCTAGAAAGAAAATTCCTGCTGTTAAACTTTCTATTGTTATCACCCCTCCCCCTTGATCTTGTGGAATTTTACTTTCTACAACTTAATTATTTTCATTACATTGGAGTTGGGAAGGAAGCAGAGATAAGACACCACACTTAATGAAAGTTTGATCACATCACCACGGAGGATCCTTGTTTCCTGGCATTTGTTTCTTTTTCCTGTGAGGCTAAAGAACCCAGAAACAATTGCCTCAGAATAACAGGCTTCTCATGTCACCTTACCTGAGCATTCCTGATGTATTCTGTTTCCTCCTGTCCTCTAAGGATCCTGAGTCCTTAGTGATCTCTTCTTACCTCTTCCCTCTTCCTGTCTTCATCAACAAAAGGAGCTGAGAGTTGGGGAATCTCAAGTTCAGCTAGGCTTCTCTTGGGCTTTTCCTTTCAGAGCTGTTCTCTGAAAGCCTAGCCATACTCAGACCCATCAGACTGATTTAAATGTTGGATGCCAGCTCAAGGTGTAGGTATGACTTGTCTGAGGAACACGCTACAGCTTTGGGAATGAAACTCTGACATAGAGTGTTTCCTTTCTCCCCACTTAAGTCTGTTGGAGGGCTGGATGGTTTGGGGGTTTTAGAGCCTTCCTGGATGCTTGGGTACCATGTCCTGCCCATCCAGTTCTGAGGATGCTTGGCTGAATTGTTTAGTAAGTGGCATGGGGCTCAGCCTTGACATCTCTGGGAAGGTTTCAGATTCACAGACTATCACAGAGGGAGGGTGATGATGGTTCTAAACCTGGACAAGGGATCGCTCTCTACAGGACAGTGCCTTGGAAGATGGAGGGCACCAGGCAAGGGATATCACTCGTGGAGTCCTGTTGAGTTTCCCAGTTCTTGGACATGCTGTGGACACTTCACTTTGCCAGCAAGTTTGAAGAAGGCACCAGAAGTGTGTTCATCAGATTTGCAGCAGACACAAAGCTGGGAAGAATGGCCAATATGATCAATGACAAAGACATGTCTCAGAGTCATGTGGATGTGCTGAAATGCTGGGTTAAAAATAAGGAGATGGCATTCCAAAGAGATAAACGTAAAGTCTTATTTTGGAGTTAAAAAAAATCAATGGTAATGATGAGAGAGGAAAAAAGTGTACTGGCTGTGGTTCTGCTGGAGAAAGACATTGAAGTTTTATTGGACTAAAAGCTAACATAAGCCACTAAATTTGAGGAGACAACTAAAAACCTGCATTAATGGAACCATAATGTATCGATCCCAGGAAGTCATACCCCTCCCCACCTCGATGCTTAGACCGCACCTGGAGCCTGTGCTTGCTGGTGAACCTTTTGTTAGATAGAACAACTCAGAGTTTACCAGAGAAGGGTGATTCGCAAGGGGCCTGAGGGTCTGGAAGGATGTCTAGGGGAAATCATGGAAATATATCTGAAAATATATCGATGGAAAATGAAAGTGTCTTCTTAGTAGCTGTGAAATTTTAGATCAGTAACTAGTCTCTGAACTTCAGTAACCTGTGTAAAGTGAGGAGGGGGAGGATTTCTTTATGGTGGTGGGAGGGGTTACATGGCAGAAATTGGAGAGGTAGGAGGTGGGGAGGAGTTTGAGGACATTTTTATAACTTAGGACAAGGCATTTGAAGTTTCTTCTGTGCTATAGGTAAATAGTATGGTCACTCTATCTATCATATTCACAAACATGACAATAAGAGTGAAAAGAAGGTTTCTTAGTCTGTTTTTAGTTGTTATAACAGAATACCTGAGAGTGGGTAATTTGTAAAGAATAAAAGTTATTTATTCTATAATTCTAGAAGCTGGGACATTCCAGATCAGGCTGCTACATGTGGTGAGGTTCTTTTTGCTGGCAGAGACTCTGCAGAGCCCCAGAGTAGTCCAGGGTATCACATGTCAAGAGAGACAAATAGAAGAGACAGCTAAAGTGGCTTTTATAACTCACTTTTAGACTCACTTTTGAAATAAACCCATTAATGCAAAAATGGATTGATCCATTCATGAAGGCAGAGACCTCTCAAGATCAAATCACCTCTTGAAGGCTCCACCTGTTCTTCACCTCTTAATATCTCACAATGGGGATTAAATTTCAAGAGAAATTTGGGTGGGGACATGCAAATCCTAGCAAGAAGAGGCTTATGAAATAAACCAGGCTGACGGATGCAAATTGGGACGACAGTAGGCACCCAGGCAACCTGGAGGAAGGTTCATCCTGCTGATGGCGCTATTAGCAGAGGCAAGTGGCCTCCTGGGGTAGCAGATGGTCTGCCTTTGAGATATTTAAGTCGGGCTTGGATGAAGTTCTGTTATGGTCTGGTGTTTCTTTTGTGGGTGGAGATGAATTCAGGAACTTTTAAAACTCTTATTAATTACTGCCACAAGTGATGCTGTACTTGGGGGTGGTGCATGAAGCAACTTAGATGGAAACCACCCTGGCCCTCTCCAAATTCTTCTAGATGTGCATAGTTGGCAAAAAGCAAACAGCAAATGGAATTACGACCCTTTCCTTTCTCACCCCTAAGTTTTCCCTTTGAATGGCAAGACTAATTTAAAAATTTGGAGTCTGTTCACCTGGAGCACTGATCTTGGTGTGATGAGGAAGCTTATTAAAACACTGATACCCTAGGCTTAAGGAACTGAATGAAGCAGGGCAGGGCACTGTAGGAAATATGATCTGTTCTACAGTGACACCCTTCACGAATCTGGGGTGCGCATCCAAAGACATTTATTAAATATTTGCCAGCCCTGGACCTGTGGTAACAGTGGATCAGATCAACCTGAGCCATCACTGGGCACCCTTAGAGGCTTTGAATAAATGCTGGGATGATTTGTACCCTGAACAAAGGCCAAGCAGGCAGATGGCCTGTCACCCAATTAGCACCCTGGTTTTCAGACTGCTCAGTCCTTCCTGGTCAGGGGATTATGGCATGCTTTTATAGTTGTGACAGGAGACTGGAAATTGCTCCATATCAAGGGTGGAGGCCTTGTGGGGTCTGAGGGCAGACAGTCCTGGCTACCTGTTTGCACACAGACTGCTTTTTTTAAATTTTGGTACCAGGGATTGAACTCAGGGGTACTCAGCCACTGAGCCACATCCTCAGCCCTATTTTGTGTTTTATGTAGAGACAGGGTCTCACTGAGTTGCTTAGCAGCCTCACTGTCACTGAGGCTGGCTTTGAACTCATGATCCTCCTTGTCTCAGCCTCCCAAAGTGCTATGATTACAGGCATGTGCCACCACACCCAGCTCAGACTGCTTTTTAATGGTTAGGTACCTTGGTCCTGCCTTGAGAGGAAGGCAGATGCCCCAGCAGGTCATGGAGTAGCACTTTGCTCCCTTTCACCTTTTCTTCCACAGACTAATAAAGTCATAAAGTCCTACTGTGCCCAAGCACAGGCAGTGGGCCTTGTGGAGAACAGGGTCCCCCTGGCCCAGGGATGCACATTGAGGAGACCCTAAGTCACTCGCCTCTTGATTACCATGTTCTCACATGAAAATGGCTCCCCTGGTAAAGCAGGCCAGGGGTTGAGAATGGGTGATGGTGGGCCCGGCTGCAGAGAAGAGTCCTGTGCTCTGTGCTTGCCCAAATAGGGGGATTTTCCTCAGGAAACGAGATGTGTATGGTAGAAAATTAGAGAAAAGGTTAAATTGTCTGAAGAAAAACAATCCACAGTGAAAGCCAAATAAAAATTACCAAACCAATTAGAATATAGTTACTATTTCAGCAGGAAAAAAAAAATGTTTTTTTTCTTGACATCTGAATATGCCTCAAAACCCATACACATTTGGCAAGTTTTATGAAGGAGGGGTCTGTCCCAGATAGTGGCTGAGAAGTCAACTTGGGTGGGGACAGATACTTCTTCCTGGACCTCACACTTTGGCCAGGAAGACTTGGGCTCATTAGAAGTAACTGCATCTGAACAAATGTACGTTTCAGCATCCGAACCTGAGACAGGAAGCAAACATCGTAAGAGGGCTGGAAGGCAAGACTTGAGTATCCCCATCATGGATGCTGCTCAGAATGCCTTCAGATACAGCTGGCCGGTGTTTTGGCAGTACACAGCAGAGGTGATCTGTGCCTGAAGAAAGAAGGTCCTGGGGCAGCAATATAGCCTCCCTGGAAACTATCCACAGATCATCTGCTCTTTAAACTTGTGGCCTAGGCTTCTAGGCTGTGTCTGGGAACCCTTAGCAAACTGGTCTAACTTCTGCAGTGTCCAAGGCCTTCCTAGATTGTCTTTGTTGATCTCTCTCTCTCTCTCTCTCTCTCTCCCACACACACACTTCCTCCCTCCCTCTCTCCCTTCCCCTCTCTCTCTCTTCTTTATTTTCTACAGGGCATGCTTGCTCAGTCATGCAAAGTGGCTTCCTTACCCTTTCCAGCATACAGCGTGAGGCTCACACCAAATGTTTAAGGAGAGAAAGATTATTTACGGATCAGTAGTTTTCAGCCATTCTTGGGGGAAGTCCTACTTTGTTGTGCTTGATTTGTTTAATTCTTCCTGCCATTTGAGTCCTGACATTATTCTGGACCATTTCAGATCAGATCAGGAAATACAAGCTAAAATATACTCACATTGCCTGAAGAAAAGCCTAGTGGCAGTTCACAGTAGCAGGTGCCATTTATAGGTGCCAAGTACTATGCTTTCTTTTTAGTCCCTCATTTACATCTTAAAGCTGTCCTGAATGATAGCATTAGTATTCACTGTATTTAAAAATGAAGAAATCAAGCTTCATAGTTATACCCAAGGGCGTAATAACCACTAGGTGAAGGAACTTGGACTCTTATTTTGGTCTTTCTGACTTCAAAATTGTGTGTGTGTGCATGCACATGCGTATGTATTTGTAGCATGACTAAGTACCACTCTGCTTAGAAATATGTGCAGAAGAGGGCTGGGGTTGTGGCTCAGTGGTAGAGCACTTGCCTCATGTGTATGAGGCACTGGGTTCGATTCTCAGCACCACATATACATAAATGAATACAATAAAGGTCCCTCAACAACTTAAAAAAAATTAAAAAAAAAAAAGAAATATGTGCAGAAGATTGATTCATCTATGTGTTTAAGGAAACTATAGAAGTTAGGATACACCTCAACTTCCAGTAGCTTGAGAGGAAAGCTAACCTTTTTCCTTTTGTGAAATACTTTCTAGATGAGGAGGGTGTAGGCAGACACCAGTCCCTGAACCACCCAATTCAAGCCTTTTAGCCCAGATGAATTACATTCTGAGTAATAGAGAGAAGCTGCTGAATTACTATTGAGAATCTTTGGAGAATCATGGATAATAAATGGGACAGTCCCTGGAAAGCTACGATAGGCAAGCTTTTTCTAGGTTTTCAAGAATGGGAAATCTGTGTATTTCACACACTAAAATGAGAGTCTGACATCATTTCCATAAAGCATTCTTAAGCAGGCTCTGAAACTCACTTTGTGAGTCCTTGGACAGGAGAGGAACGATCCTTAAATGCAAACACTATCCCATTGAAAATATTTAACCTAAGTAGCATGATTTCTTTTCAGGAAATTTAAAGTTGCAAAACCTTAAATACAGTAAATATAGCAAATGCAGTATACCCAGGCCTCAGCAAGATGTTTGAAAACACCTGTATCCATTCACTTCACACTCAAAACTTCCTGGATAATGCTGATATGCATGAACTGTATACAGGAACCACCAGATAGCATCCTCCTCCTTCATAGGACTTCCTCAATGCCTCACAGGCATGTAGACCTGTGACAGTGGTCATTTTGGAGCTTATAAGTGTATAAAAGTTTTTTGCTTTTATTTTGTTGCTTGAGTGAATTAGTGTCTAACCAGAGAGATTTCTTACATGGATTCTGTTCATTGAACCCCTATCTGAATTTTTAAATCAGTAACTTAGATAAGGATAAAGAAACATGGACATCAAAATATTAGATGATATTACATGGGGGGGGGGAATAAACACTTTAGACTGGATGAATGGTGAATGATGAATGGGTGTGACAATGGAGATAAATCCTATTGTGATCATTCACTGTCACTCACTCAACATAGTAAAGTCCTCCTTTGTCTGGAACTGGACTGAGTGCTGGGATCAGGAGATCCATGTTCCCTAGTAGGAACAACACACAGTGGACGTATCCTGCAGCAATGCTTTGGTGGAAGTAAGTCCAGAGTGCTGTAGGACAGATAAAATGAGTGTCATGAAGGCCTGGGGTGGGCGGGGAGCTGGGGAGAGCTATTGAACCAAGGAAGGCCACTGCAGAAGGTCATGTCTGGAATTTTGAGGAATGAGGAGGTGTTTGCTGTGATAAGTATTGGGGTCAGGATAACATGCATTCTGGGAACAACATGGATGATGGCATAGCAGCTAGAAAGAGTGAGACCCTGGAGTTTAAGACAACATGGAAATCAGTTTGCAGAGGTCATCAGTGGAACTGAGAGAAGCGTGACATGTTCCTCTCATGTGTTCCCTGCTGCTGAGTTATGAAATATGAGGGGGACTTAGGAATACCCTAAGGAGCAGCAGCCAGGGCAAGGAGGGCACACTCTCTTGTCTTAGAGGGCAGCATTTTCTGAACATATCTGATCATTAGAATCACTTGGCCTCTGTTTAAAATTCTGTTTCTCATGCTGCTCCCTTGGAAAATCTGATTTCAGTATTTTGTTTTGTTTTGTTTTTTAAGGTGGGATCCCAGAATCTATTTAAGGAGAACCCTAGTTAAGTTTGGGAAATTTTTTTATAGACCATCAGTTGAGCATTTAATACTAGGAAGGAACACGATCTTTTGGCATTATAAAATGGGCTGTTTTGGCTGCCATGTAAGGAGTGATTAGAGAGGGAAAAATACTTTCTTCATAATCTAGGTCAGAAATAATGAGCACCTAGAGAAAGACAATAATAATGGAAAGTTTGAATTGGCTTGAAAGAAACTGAAATAGAGTCAATTGGACTCGATCATTACCTGGACATGGTGATTGATGGTTCCAGTTTTCAGGCTTGGGCTACTAGGTAGTACCATTCCTTGGGGTAGATCTCTGCTTTTGTCAAGTCAAGTTTAAACTGAGTCGAAGACATTCCAATGGAGATATCCACTAGACAGATAAATGTGTCTAGAGTCCAGAAGAGAGCTTTGAGGGTCTATCTTCTACCATGGTAGTTAAAGCCTTAAGTATAACTGAGATTACTCAGGGAGGATGTTCGTATTGATAAGAGCAGAAAGCCTAGAAGAGAACTTTGTGGAATATTCTATCTAAAAAAGCTCAAGAGGTATTCACAAAGGAACCTAAAAGGGAAAATTGAGGGGAAGGAAGAGGAGGAGGAGAAAGTGGTAGAGAGTATCAAAAAGGAAATGAGCAAGAATATTGAATGCTGATGATAGGGTTGGGTAATGGTAATGGTCACTAATACTTTTTGAGTACTTCCTGTGGGTGAGCACTGCTTCAACTGTTTTATACGTATTGCCTCATTTAACCATCACGATAACCAAAGTAGTTACAATTATTGCCTCAGTTAAATGTGGGGAAATGGAAGCAGCAAAGGTTATATAACCTGCCTAAAGTCATTTGATGAATGCTAAAGTTAAGATTTGAACATAAGTAAAAGGACTTTGAAGTCCTGTTTACCACCACAGCCACTTGTTAAGGAACACAGTGGCTGAAAGGCTAGAAAGGGTCCACAGAACTCAACAACATCCTCACCACCCTGGCTCTGCTTTGGTGCTGAAGGAAACCACTGCGCAGTGTGTGGAATGCAGAACAAGGACCTGGGGACGGGAAGGGGAGGGACAACCTCCCACAGAAAAGACCAGCGAACAGCAACTAGAGGGTACTAAGGGTCAAGTCTTGGGAGTAGGAGGGGTAGGTAGCTCATTGGCTGGAGAGGCATTAGCAGATTTCAGCAGGCCCTTCAATTAACTGTAGCCTTTGCTTGTTTTTGCCAACCAAGATAGTTCTTGCTGGACTTGCCCCTCCTTGCTCCCCTTGCCTCCATTTCTAGGGCCTGTGTAGAACCTTCATTCCCAGCCCCTGGTTGTTTCTGTCATGAGTGGTACTTTTCCATTTAGGAACATAAAAGGAACCTTTCTGATAAGATCTGGTAGATTGGAGGGAAGGGGAGGGGAGGGGACATCAATTACTGGGGTTCCCTTTACCCATCAGAACAGGAAGTTGGTGAGGTTGGAGATGGTGGGAAGTCATGAGGGCCACAGAGGTGAGGTGGGGGCAACCAGGAGGTGGGTTGGAGTGAGGCCAGCTTGTTTTACATGCAAAGCAGATAAAGATTAGAGTAACCATGACAACAGGCTATTGGCAAAGGCTCAGGGTTGGGGAAGAGGGAGGGAGGTGGAATGAGTTGGCTGGGTTTAAGCCCAGAGTTTTGGAAAATGCCATTTCTTCCCCTAGGGCTCTTGGCTGTTACAGAAATCACCATAGTCACCTACAGTGACTGGAAGGGAAAGAAAGGCCAGAGGGAGAACAGGAAAGGTTAGAAGGTAAGATGGGTCTGGCTGACTCAGAGAAAGAGGCAGGAGCCTGAGGACCGGAACAGGGCTCCCTGCTGGAGGCTTGGGGAGGCCTGAGAGCCTTCAGGGTTCATTGCTGCAATCTACCTCTGTGACTCCAGCACTCATATTTTCACATTTGGTCCCACTCTGGTAGCAGAGGTCCTTCAACTAGCATGGCTTCTTATTCTCAGTTTCCAGGACATCACATTTTTTACTCCTGGACAATGAGGCACAAGCCCATCATGATTCTTTCTGAGGATGCTCAAAGTCTCTGCGTGTGATGTTTGCGAGCATTCATGCTAACATAGTCTCTTCACCCAGCCCAGGCCTGGAATTAGTTTTGAAGTGTTTTGCCCTTGCTGTATATCTGACCACTGTATAGATGCTTGGGGATCCATGGATAAGGAATATGTCTACTTAAAAATAGGTGAAGACAGTCATTCCTTTCTGAGTAAGTTCAAAACACCTGAATGGGAGCTGGAAGACATTGGCACGATTACAAACAAATGATGCTTTTGGCTTAGTGTCTCCTCATTGCACCCAGCATGATCGCTCCTAAAGTAGCACCAGCACTGCTGGAGAAGGACAGAGACTTTTTCTCAGTCTGATGTAAAGAGGTTTGCAAACGCAGCTTTGACAGTCTGCTCCCTTCCTTTCCAACCAGACTGTACAGACTGTGGCCCTTCCAGCTTCTCCCTGCAGAAATAAACACTGGAATAGCCCCAGCAGTGGGCTAGGACCCGAGGTGCAGAGTGAGCCTCAGAGAAGCAGGAGTCCCATGCCTCACCCCAGGGGCTCAGAGAACTGTGGAGAACTATAGAGGCGTAGGTGTCACAGATGTCATCCCTGAGAATTTGCAATTTTGATGGGGGAGGAGGTAGCAAAGTGGATTCATAACTCTTTCCAAGTCTCTTTCTCTCTAGATAAGCATGTGTAGCCCAAGCTGTTGGGAAAAAGAGGTTCTTTTGCACAAAGAAAGTTAAAATAAGAGATACAGGACTGAGCTCTTTGTTCCAAACTGTCATAAATAGCTGTGCAAAGAGAAAACATAAAGAAACCTGATTTCCCCAGAGTGCAGAGGAGAGCTGTCTTAATGTTGGAAAGAGGAGGCAGGATTCTCCAATTTTGTTATAAGCCTGAAATGACTTTTTTCTTTCTTCCTTTCTATTTTAAAATCTACTTCTGCCAGGTAGATGTAGTCACCTTGTCCTTCTCAGCTACATTATAATTTGTAAACATGTAGATTGGTCCAGCAGTGATACAGAGTTCTTGGCACCCTGTGGGATGGGCTCTGCATTGATATTTCCTTGGTTGAGAGATTTTTCCTGAACTAGTAACATTAATTTTCTTTGTTGTCAGCACGTATCAGGGTTTGACATGGAACCACATGCGGCAGGAGGTCACTGACTAAAATGCCCCAGAGGGAAGGAAGAGAAAGGAAGACACCAGTAAAAAATGACACACAGTGGTCCCTTTTGTGTGGGAATTGCATTAGAAAAATTCAGGAGGATTTGGAGAGAGAATGGAGAAAGTTTCTACACTGGAAAGTGAAATATGATGGTCCACTGTTACTCCTTGCAAATCAACCATTGCATTTTGTATAGACACACATGCACATACAAGGGCACTCACCAACACACTTGTGTACACTTGGAGCAAACACGACATTCACCTTTATCCATTTCATCTGCTAGTTAATTAACTTACTCACACTGAGCATTTGCTGTGGGAAGACACTGTGCTAGATCATAGCAAAGGACACAAATATGGGCAAGACATTGTTTCTCCCCTCAAGGAGTTTCTGGTTAGTGGGTCAAAAAGACATATAAATATGTAATTATGTTGCAGGTTGTTGGATGCCCTTGAGGGAGGGACAGTTGTACAGGTTACAAAACAGCACAGTTCTGGAGGCTGGAAGTTCAAACTGAAGGTTCTGGCAGAGTTAGGTTGCTGGTGAGGCCTTTTCTTGGCTAGCAGAGGGTCACTTTCTTCTTGTGTTCTCACATGACCTGACTTATTCTTTATACTGGGGATAGAAGGACATGGGGAGAGAGAACACATTCTCCAGTGTCTCTTCCTATAAGGATCCCAGCTTTGCCAAATACGATTTCATTTTGCCTTAATTACTTCCTTAGAGGCCCCATGTCTTAAAACAACCTCCTTAGGGGCTAGGACTTCTTTGTGAATTTTGAGGAGGTGCAGGCAGTCCATCCAAACAAGGCTTCACAGAACAGGTGACATGTGAAATGCTTTGAAAGAATTCTTAGCATCTTAAAGAGGAGGGGAAGGGCATTTCTCCTTCTCCAAAAGAATATGCAGGCATGTGTGGCATAGCTTTATGCTTTATGCATATGGGAAATGACAATAATTCCATGCAAGTAGAAGGGAAAAAAGGATGTATGGGATAGGGACATATTGCCTGGCTTGAATTTGCTGTGTAGTTGATATGGAGCCATTAATTAATCTCAAAGATGGAGACAGGAAGGCCCAGGTGAGCAGGGGCAGCAGAGGAAGGAAAGATCTGCTAGCTTTAGTGACTGACTGCAGGTGAGGAATGGGGCTGAGTCTGGAGCTGGTGTCCAAGTTCTGACTTAACTGATTCTTTTCCAGTAGAAGGTGCAGTTGGAGGGACAAGTGGATGGCTTGTGGAGAAACCACGTGGATTAGAGAGAAGAGTTGAGCTTGGGATCCCAGCTAGCTCCATCAGTTAGGGCCTGGGAAGATGAGGTGCTGGAGAAAAAGAGGGGATAGGAAAACCGGGGATGAGTCCTGCGTGGATGCTCTGCAGAGCTGCAGAGCAGGACTAAGAAAGGCTAAGAGGTCCTGATCCCTGGATAGTGTGGGTGACTTTGGGGAGAGGTTTCCCTGAAGCTGGGAGGGGATGCCCCAGGACCGAGGGTGCAGAAGTGAGCATGGTGTTATGTGGAACAGAATGCACTGTGGGAACCTGGGGTGAGGTCTATTGGAAGAGTCAAGAACAGTCTTCATTCGATTGTTTTGGAGATATTTTTAGATCTGGGAGAATGCTTATGGAGAAATTCCAGACAATAAATAAATACAAAAGGAAAATCTTAACAATAACAGGTTATATATGAAAAAATATGTTCAAAGTATACAGAGCCCAAATGATTGTGAGAGGAAGAGGCTAATAAATATCTATGGGAGGAGTTGAATGGAAATGGGGGGGTTGGTTGGCTTTAGGGGTTCTTATATGGTCAAGAAGAGGCTTTGGGAAGGGGAGAGAGGGTAATATGTTAAGGAATTGGCGTTATGAACACTGTATTAATCAACTCAAATCCATACAATATAGGCTCTCAGGCAAACTCATTTTAAATTGAAGTTAAATTTTTTTTTTTTAAATTCACAAGTCTAAATACTTAGTCTTTTAGATCCTAGAGATGGATGAAGTTAAATAGCTCTTTTAAGAACAGCACCACATGGAAAATAACTAGGTTTGCCCTGCTAAGTTTAGCATATAAAGCTCTTTCCTGAATGGCTCCTTTGTCAACTCCAAGCTGGAGGAGTTCAACTCCCTTTTATTTGGTGAATTCCTTAATTGGATTTTGTTTGCCGATTCTTACTTTCTCACATTGTAAGATTTTAATAAATCATTATAATCATTCCCTTGTGTCTTGCAAAAATAACCTTTCTGACAGTTCCCGAATGATTTTGTTCCCCCTGTGTTTGCATCATGGGATTATAAGTGTAGCTTACAAATGAATCAGAAAGGGCTCTGCAGCCAGAGATATATTTCCATCATTTCCCAGGCGTGAACTCAGAGAGTGATAACCAGGAACCTGCGAGGTCACGCTCGGCTGGGAGGGCACAGCAGGTCTTGGCATATTATCTCCTGTCTGGATTATTGATGAGATCTACCGCATGGAAACAGGGGAGAGATCTCCTCTCTGTTTGGTTATTAAAGTCTCTGCAGGAATCAGGTTTATTGGTGATATATGTACACTGTGGCATCTGGTGCCTTCTCAGCTCAGATTCTTGTGTGTCAGTTGTTGATGCCTGGGTAAGGAAAAGCCATTTATTTTTGTTTAAGTCTTGTGCTGGGAGAATGTCAGGCTCAAAATACACCTCTTCTAAGAACCTTCCATGACTGACCTCCCCTTGCAAGCTTCAAGGACTTGCTCAGTCTCTCAGGTTCCATCTATTCTCTTTCTCACCTGTTGTCCTCCAGGAC
Source organism: Geosciurus inauris (assembly GCA_004024805.1). Taxonomy (NCBI): domain Eukaryota; kingdom Metazoa; phylum Chordata; class Mammalia; order Rodentia; family Sciuridae; genus Geosciurus; species Geosciurus inauris. The sequence goes on along the minus strand of PVHX01001223.1, from coordinate 126,080 downwards.
ATCTCCTCAGTGGGCACAGGAGACATGTGCCCTTCCTGCTCCTAGACAACCTTCACAGCCTCCTCTTGTGGGTGGAGCTTTGAGAAGTTGGGGTTATCATAGGGGATGTGCAGTTACAGTATTTTGCTGACCAGACTTGTGGTTTATTTGGCAATATGGTGTCCTCAAACACTTATGATGTTCAGGTAATGTGTTTCCAGTGTGCTCTATATGTGAGTAGCCAAGTCAAAGATCACAATCTGGACTTAGGAGTAATTTTTAAATCAGGAAACCTCACTTTTGTGTTCCTCTCCTCTCTCCTTGCCCCAAACTAAAGACAGCCATCTTAACACCATATTGGAAAATGGGTGTGGGTGGAAAGTTGCCCTCTTCATCTAATTTTCCCCATGGGCTTCTTCCCTTTTTTGGTGAGAACTCTTAGTGGGAAGTCTTGAAAAACAAAACAATACAAAACAAAAAAAGCCTTGAGTCTTTATAATTTTTCCTTTTTTTTTTTTGCTACTGGTACTAAGAGATTAACTTGAGAATGGAGGCCTTATTTTCTTTTTCTTCTTTGTACCTACATGGTCTAACCATGTACAATCCACTTAGGTATGAATTTACAATCCACTTAGGTATGAATTATATATCGAATTGTGTGGGCCTATGTGATACTTGTATATTTGTATAATACTATGTAATATTGGAAATATTGCTGAGAGCAAAATCATGAAATACAGTACCTAAAACCTATAGAGAAAAAGACTTCTTTGGAGGAAGAAGGTAAATGTTTTAAAGTAGGAGCTATTTGAGTTTTTATGACACATCTGTCGGGCAAGCCTAAAGTCCCAGCATGTGTGATGTTTTTAATTTTGTTCCCTAATGGGGCCAGGCACCCTCCCTGAGGCTGTTTGTGGAAGCCACTATGTAGGGCTCTTGGTGCAGCATGACGCAAGCTCTCCCAAGGACCCAGGGGAAGCTGCTGCCGCTGCTGCTGTTTCTGCCTCTGCCTTTCTTTGCCTCAAAAGTTGGCAGATGCTGGTCACGTCCTGGGTCTATTTATAGCAAGCACACATCTAAGCACCTTGTTCTTTTCTTAGCATCAGCTTGACATGCTATCAATTATCCATGAGGTGAGTGGCAGCGCAAGAGAAGTTATTTAAGGCAGGTGCCCCAAGGTGAGAGGTGGGGATTGTGGTGGAGGTTATACAGGGACGGCTCCAGATAAAAAGGGGGAAGGCGACATTCCTTGCTGTGTCTAAGCCAGACAGGTGGGTGGGAAATCCTGAGCTGCTTGTTGGGCAGTCTTAGACTCTGTCCTCTTACCTGCTTCTGTTTAAAATGTCCTTTTGAAAAAGACAACGGGACCCAAAGGTAGCAGTCTTCTTCTAGAGGTCATATTTGTTATACCCTCCAGCCACAGGAGGAGTAGACATAAGGCCCAAGTAGGGGATCCTAGAGGCTGGACATCCTTCCTTCCACTCGGGCATTTCCAGGTGAGTGGGTGTGAGGTAGCAGGTGGAGGATGGGGAAAAGCCAGCAGTGCTTGGGATGCCCTGCTGCCCCTCTTCTTGCCCTGTCTGGATCAGCAAGATGGCTGTGTAGCACAGCACACCTGCCCTGGCCCACAGCATCTCCCCACCTTCCTCACAGAGCCTCCATGCCCTCTGGGATTCTAGACTAGCTCATTGCTTTCACTCTTCCTTACTGACAATATAGGTGCCCCTTTTTGAAAACAAGTCCTCCTCCTCTTTAATGTAGCAGAGATGCTGATTTCCCCCATTTCAGTGGGACTGGATGCCCTCCTGTCACTTCCTCGTGTCTTCTGTGAATTTGGTGCTGTGCTACAGGAGCCAGTGAAATTTGCTCTCAGAGCTGTTGTAACAACACTGATGTTTCTATTGTCTTAGCTTCCAGAATTGAATTGCCTGTGACCTGGGTGGTAGAGGGGACTTCTGTCTTTTATGGCCTGGTAATAGTATCTTCGCCCTTTCTGTCCATGTCCTCTGTCCACTGTGGGCTTTGAATCTGAAAAGGGAGAAAAAGATTGAATCAAGGTCAAAAAGAGGGGGACGCAAATTAATTAAGCATTCTGTCAGCCTCACCATGAACTGACTCTGCCTTTAAAACCCATTTCTAAGTTTTCCCACTCCCCACCTACTGCTCCTCAGTCCCTTTGGCAATGATGGACTCAACTGTCTGCAGGAGGTATGTGCGCCTGACTCCTTGGGGACAGAGTGGCTGGAGGGCCTTGGACATTGTGCTGTGTTCCTGACTATGTAAAGGGCCCTGGCTGACTCTCCCAGGGCTCCTGCTCTGAGGCTAATGCCATCTGCCCAGCTAATCCACTTTCTGGGCCAGTGTCTAGCGCCAGAGAATGTCTCATCTGTGAGTATCCTGGTGCCATTTAAACTGACTCCAGGTTCCTGGGGATCTGTTTGCAGCCTTTGTTCTCTTTTGGCAGAGTTATCTGTCTATTCCTTTCTCTTCTTCTCAGTAGGCAGACCACTCAAGTTAAACTTGGTTTATTATTTAGGGACCTCCTGGGGAGGAGTTAGATGCTTATCCTGAGCACAAAGCAGCCAGCTTCCAGGTGGTGCATATATATGTGTGTGTGTGTGTGTGTGTGTGTGTGTGTGTGTACCAGTCATATACCTCCTGTGTGTGTGAGTGCTTCTGGCTGTCTTAGAAGGATGAGTAGGGAGTGGATGGATCTCTTTTGCAGAAGCTGCAGGACCCAAAACAGGTGCACAAGCTCTTTGTCAGAGTCCTCAGATGGCAGGTGAGTAAAGAGGAATCCTTATTCTTTTTATTCTAACTTATAACCAAAAAATGTAGTTACAAATATTAGGGTCTCTGTTTCCTTTTTTGTACACTGAAATTTGAGATCCAGGATCCTCTTTTGATATCTTTTTGGGGATCATGAGACCTGATTTTCTTTTGCTTTTTGTATTGTTGATTAAGTTATTCCTGAGCTGTGGGAGTTCACCACCCACAATTTTGGGTAATTATTTGACACCTCCTTCCTCTTTCTTCACCTCCTCCCCCAAAGAACAGGCTAGAAGAGGTTTCTTATAGGAATACATTTTAGAAATAGATTTCTAGTCTGAAATTTATGGTGGCAGGATTTATGGTTCTGAAACAAATTGATAGGTTGTATGCAGTTATGCATTTAAATGCATGGACAACTGTATCTGCATTGTATTACATACAGTTAAATGATTGCTCACGACCAATAAACCAAACAATGTTGCTTTGGCTTTTCCTTTTGTTATTATCATGTTGTTATTGTTTCTTAATTTGTTCCTTAAGAGTTTGCATAGGACCAAATGTTCCTCATTTTGCCTGGCAAATGATAAGAAATTATTTTTAATGCTTGCTTCTTTGTTCCAAGCTTAAATGCAGGGTTTGGAAAACTATAGTCCCTAGGTCAATCAGCCTAACTGCCTGTTTTTATAACTAAAGTTTTATGGAAATGTGGGCAAGCTCTCCCATTTGCTTTTCATTTGGGGTTGTTTTGTGCTACCACTGCAGAATTAAGTAGTGGTGACATGGACTTTATATTTCATGAAGTTCAGAATACTTAGTATCTGACCCTTAACAGGTATAGGTTACCACCATTCCATTTAATTTAATTTACATTTTTGTTTAAAATACTTTCGAAAGAACTATAGCAAAACTAAATAGTTAGGGAGTCTATAGTGGAGGAATAAACCTTTATATTTATTCAAGGAGATTGAATCAGTCAGAAAAGCAGAAGAGATATACTGTAACATGCATAGAAACACATATGTTACAAATCTATAAAAAGATACTTAACAGAGGCCCCAACAAATACAAAGTAGCCTTCCAGTGCTATGAGAGCTGCTGGGTGAATGGAGGGCAGTATTAGTCCCAGGGTGTTGCCTGTCCAATAGGACAATCTACTAAAGTAACTAGTAGTAACTAGTAGCAATTAGTCTGATCGTGGCCTTGGAAACTATGCCATGATATGGGGTTTGAAGGAGCCAGCATGACTTCTGAGAGAGGAGGAGCTTTGGAATGGAAATTAGGGAAACTCTAGTGAGGAGTCTTCTTCTAAGAGTGCCAAGGAGACCTTTATCCATTGAAGTCCATCTTTGCTTCTGTAGTAGAAGGAGGCTTGTTCCCACCCCCCACCCCCAAGAAAAGAACAGGTGAACCTTAGCAAGTTCTTTGGTATGAGACTCAGTGATAACAGACTCAGAGATGCTTTATTTCAGGCCATATACGGGAACAAAAATATGATTAAAACCCTAATTAGCCAGTGAACTGGAATTAACTTTCACAGATATCCTTCTAATATCCTGCTTGTTTTACAATGGAAAAAACAGGTGCCAAAGATCTTGTGAGTTGTGTAAAACTGCCCATGGAACCTAGGCTTCTGACTTCCTAGTCTTCGCTAAAGTTTGCAACACTTTTCTAATTTTCAAGACATATTCTATACGAGTGGGTAGAATATTCTGGAATTCTCAGACTGAAGTCTTTCATGGTCATAGAGAACTTTGTTAACATGCTAGACCTTTCCTCAGTCTCCTTGAACCTTCAAGTTCAAGGCCATTTGGGGTGCAACCATCTCCTGACTGCCCTCTTGGGATGCAAATGGGGTAGACATTTCAGGACTGGCCTGGGCATTCTGCTGGAGTGTCCTATATTTTTATACAGATGCTGATTGGTGCCTAAAACATGCACAGCAGGATTTTCTTTGGAGGGAGATGGGTGAGAATGGGGAGATGGGAAAATGGCCCATAGGTGATATTGGGGGATAGATACCTTAAGCTTCCTTTTAACAGCATCAGAGGCAGAAAAGGTGTGATCCCTTTCCTCATTCCTCATAAGGGTCATGGCTGATACTCCTCTAACCAGAGACAGGTTGATAAGAGAAAAGCACAATGCCTTTACCTAATCAAAGCTTATGTGACATGGGAGCCTTAGGAGTGAAACCTTGAAGACCTAGGGAGAATATCCATTTTTATGCTTAGATTTGAGGTGACATAGGCAGCTATGTCAAAATGCAATTGAACAGAAAGAGTGGGACTTGGCGGAAATAGGGTGAATGGAGAAACTGAGTAAGGTCTGCTTGTTCAGGTGGTTTTTGGCTTCTCTGTACAGCATTCCTTCTTTCTAGTTATGGCGGTAGGACCTTTTCTAAAATGGTTTTGTCTTTTCCCACCTCCCATTTGTGGGGCTGAGGATTGGATCCAGGACCTCATGCATGCTAGACAAGTGCTCTACCACTGGAGCTACATCCCCAGCCCTAGGAATGGGAGTTTTCCAACTTACTATAAGCAATGTAGGTGAGAGAATTTCTTTATGGCCATTCTTACACAACAAGGGACAGAGAGGAGATGCGAATAATATTTTCAGGTTTTGTAGCTGGTTTGGGGGAGAATGGGTTCTTGTTTCTGTGACCCACCATGGGGAAAGTAGATTAGTGGTTCTGTGGCTTTCCTGGGTCGGAGTGAGTGAAGGAGTGGAGGGCAGGAGATGGAATGAGGGAAGCTTTGTTTCTGAGATCCTGCACTTTGGGGTATCATTTTCTGAGCCCTAACACTGCCAATCAATGATCCTGTGTTCATCTTTCAACAAGTATTTGTTAAGCTTCTCCTGCATACCAGACTTTGTTCTAGGCACTTGTAGTTCACAGTGATCTAAATACAGAAATCCTTCCTCGAGAGTTTTACATATTAGAGTGCTTCATTAAGGGCAGAAGTTTTTCTTGGTGGAGCAGCTTGGAATTGTGGGGCCTGTGTCTTGCTTTGACACTGCTCCCCCACAGGGGGCACAGCCCTGTACATTTCCTTAGTCCATGTCCTGCTGCCTTTGACGAATGCCTGTGTCATTGGGACCTTCACCCTGGTCCCCCTGAGACGAGTGTGCTTGCCTTTTTCCTGGTGCTTGCCTTTTTCTCTGGTTGTCCTGTTGTCCTCTGTCTTGTCCCCTCTTGCAAAGTCTCTCTAATTCTGGTGTGTCCTTGTTCTCTTGGGACACTGTGTTCTGCCTGGCTCCACTTCCACAGCCGATTCACAGTCTCAGCAGCCGATTCTGCTCCCATTTTCCCAGTCCTGCCTAATCCCATGGGGCATTCTTTGCTCCAGATCCTGAGGTCCCACCCGTGGGCCATGCACTGCTGGGGACAGCTGTACCTCTAACTATGTCTGGAATCAAGACTCATAGCACACTGTTTCCACTTCTGTTATGGAATTTATTTATAGTCACTATCAATTCCTTCATTTAACAGAGTTTTTTACTGATTCCAATTCCAGGTGGGGACATAAGGATGAAGAGGATCCAATCTTAGGTCCCATAGATCTTACATTAGCAGATAAGGAATCAGGGTTGGAATTTGGCTAACCTTAGGTACACTGATTCTTCATTAGCAAAATGATGAATTTGGAGATTTTAATGTCCCTTTAAATTCACATATTCAGTCTATAAAACTTTCCCTCTTTAGTCTCCTCCCACCTCTCCCTCTGTGCATTCTCTCCCTACAACTGCTTGACTATTGTCTGTAGTTAAGATTATAAAGACAGCTAGAATTTTTTAGGCAGCCAAAAAGAAATGTGTGTTGGGGCAGTGGGGGGGGGGGCAAGAAATTCTGCAGATCCTGGACAAGATGAGTCACCTGGGAAGGGAACACTTACAATGTCTGTGGCCTGGAATTCACTAGTGCTTTGAATGGAGAATAGGCTTGGGGAAAATCACCAGTGTCCATAGGAATGGTGGCAGATTTCTGTCAGGTGCAGCCAAGGAGAGGATGAGGGAGAGCTGGGGGCTCCCCCTGGTCCCTGCTTCTTTTAGTGTTTTTCTCTTGTGCCTTTTGAAAATTGAAGAAACAGAAAGAGCAACTGCTCTGTGCTTTTGGAAAGGCAGAAGATGGAGGAGCTGTTTGAGTTTATCTTAGGTGAGATGAAGAATCTGATTTTGTCTGTTTATTGATAATAAGATAACTAAAAATGAGAGAAAAGGCAATTAAAATCTTAAATATCTGATGACCACTCTGGGGACATGATAACACTGCATCCCAATTTTCAGCGGTGCATTCTGTTGTCTGTGTAAATATTTGGTTCAGAAAATATAATCACCAATTGCTGTTATTTTCTGCAAGGCATGATGCTAAATTATCTTGTCATCTGTCTCAGTTTTTATCATTATCTCTTAGGTAATTTTATTGGAAGAAACAGTAACTTATAAATCATGAAAGGCTGAATGATTATCCCAGTTATAAATTTATTCCCTTACCAGGTGTCTTTAAGGCGACCTCTCTTAATCAGGACTAATATTTTCCCAAAGGTTTTTAAAGAAGTGCATGCAGATTTGTGTGATGGGATGATTGGGCACAGTGGTTCACGATGAATTTCTGATAGTGTGTGAAGAGTGTATACCTTCGAAAAAGTTGAAAATACAAAAAGAACAGAGACGAAAATAAAAGCTCCCTATAGTTTTTTTCTTTCCCAAGAAAAAACAGGAGGATGAAGCAGATCTGTAGGGCAGAGGTATTGTCTGTTTTATGCTCTGTGCCTGTGCCAAAAAATACTTGGAGCATAGTAGGCACTCAGTAAATATTTGTAGGATGCATATTTGGTGCATTTCCTTCTAGGCTTTTCTCATACAGTCATATGACACTTAATGACAAGGACACATTCTGAGAAATGTCACATTAGGCATTTTCATCATGCAAATATCTTATAGTGTCCCTGCACAAACCTAGAAGGCATAGCTCACTACACACCTAGGCTACCTTGTAGAGAGCTATCATCATATGTATGATCCTCACTGACTAAAATGTTGTTTGTGGCTCATGACTGCACGTGCATGAATACTATATAATCATGACTACATCCACACCTTTAAATGATATTCTGTATTTTGTTTTTTTTTTATTTTTCTTGTTTTACTTTAACTTGTTTTTGTTTTATTTTATTTACTTTATTTACTTGTTTTACTTTAACCATGGATATAAGTTCAGAAGTTCTTAGAGTGACCAGAAGCAAATGCAATGAAAATAGCATTATTTAAGAAACAATTTAAAGAAATTTAGATTTCGACTCTCAGTGACTAAGAAATCTAAAGTTATTTATTCCTTATGTCTTAGTTTCTCATCTGCAGGACTGCATTGTTAGGGTTGGCATTTATGTGCAGGTAGTTGGCATTCGGTGATGAAGTTTATGGCGATGTTAAGGTGGTGACATATGTACAGAATCCAGAGCTTAGACACTGGAGTCAGTAGAGCTTGGGTTTGAATCTTCTTGCCTGGATTATGTGACCTTGGGAAAATGTCTTACCCCATGTGAACCTTATTTCCTTGCCTGTAAATTGTGTTTGTACTTACTGGGCGACACCAGCCAGAATATGTTGCCATAACAAATAAACTCTGGCACCTATTTGGTTTAGCTCAACAAGAGCATCTCTTGTTCACATAAATGCAGAGTGGAGTGTGGTTGAGGTGGCAGGGGCCCAAGGAGCCTTCTTTTGGTGATGCTGCCATCCCACCTCAACCTGTGACCCTTACTGTCTCTGCAGCAAAGGAAAAGAAACCTTGGTGATGGCGCCCTAGCCTCTGCTGCCTTGGTGTCGACATGCATGTTCATTATCTCCTGTGCACATTCCCTTGTGTAGCTCTGGGCACGTAGTCATGCTCCAACACAAAGGCTACATGTGAAATTTTTGCTTGCTTAGAAAGGAGACCCAGGCATGTGTAAGCACTAGTAGTTTTTACAACAGAGCCTAATTATAGTAACTACAACAAGCATGTATAATCCAAACCTTTACCAGCCTGTGATTAAGAAAACAAACAATTGGGATTATGATATGCTTTAGTTTTTAATCTGAAATTAGCCTGATAAGAAGTCCTACCCATCAAATTGCTAGAAGTAAATTTCCCTCAAGATATCTTTAAATTATGTCATCGAATTAATTAGACTGGTCCTGCTTCTGGGGTATTGTTGAAGAAATATTTCCTTTTCCCTGCTCTGGCTGTCATCTTGCCTCTCTGCTAACTCTGGGGTTCTTGAGAGGACTTCTCTGCCCTACCCATCCCTCCTCCATGCGGCCACCACAGAGCACCTCTTCTTGTGTTCTCTATAGTTTTCTTCCAGGCAACCACCACAAACAGAGCTTGGTCCCTAAGAACATGCTGAAGCCTTGAGGACAAAACAAGCAGACCCCAGAGTATAGTTTACACCTGTCCCCAGACATATCTGGATTCACAGGGCTTCAGACCTGAACCCAGCTGCACAGTCTGCTGTTGGACTCCTTCTTAGCTCAGTTCCTCTTGACTCCACCGAGAGATCATTCAAACCTCTGCTTGCTCCAGAGTCTAGGCCCAAGTCATTTGCCCTATTTCCAGGCATTATTTCAAAACTTCTGGGTTACTTCTTGCCAGGGTGACAGCTAATGGGAAATTGATTCTCCCCTAGCAGAGATTGCATGGTGTGAAAATAAAATGAAGTATTTGAAAGTACATTACCCCAAATCTGGATGATTCGAGCTCACATCATGCCATGCTGGGGACCAAGAGTCTATCCAGATTGAGCTTTGATAAGTCTGTATAACCTCTGTGTGACCTTTCTTGTAGTAGTGGAGGAGGGAAGATAGGACTTTGCCTCCCTCTTTATAGTTCAGGCTCAGCTTCATCTCCAGAGGCAGGTGCCTGGGCAACTCAAGCAGAGTATGACAGAGACAACACATAGGTCAAGCCTAAGTCAGACTTTGCTACAACAACAATAAAACCCACACCAAACCCAACCCAACTAAACCAAACCAAACAACAAAACCAAAAACAAAAATTTTGCTTTGGCACAGACAGTTCAGTTAATGCAGCCAGTTTCCATCATAAAGTAGATAACTTATTGGGTTGAGCTGAAGCTTTTACATGGGTCTCTTTTGGATTCAGGTTTACCCAAGGAAGATGGAGAAATACATGCTGCTTTCCATCCACATGAATAAAAGACTCACCGACGTCATCCTTTCCATGACACAGGCTAGTTCTACCCAAAAATACACCATGCACTTTATAAGGCAGAAACCTGCAAATGAGTGTTTTTAATAGTTGTACAACAACTTAAAAGTTCATTTCCTACCAGAACTCCCTTAAATAGGTATTTTAATTATAATGAAACAGTCTTACATTTTCCATTCTTTATCTTTTCATACCTTCTCGTATTTAATAAACTTGGTTACTCATAAAATATGCATCCTGCTGGGGCTTCCTGGTGGGGTCAAACCTGTTTTGACTACTTACACACTTCATCTTTCCTTTCCAACTTCAGTTTTTCTCCCCAGGAACTTATTGTTCCTCTCACCCAAATGCTGAGTGAAACATAGGCTACTGACACACATGGGCTTTCATTCTCAAGAGTGTATGTGTGTGGTTGGTTTGAACGTGTCTGCCTTATCATGTGGGTTTGAACATGTCTCTGCCTTGAAAATGACTGAGGGGTGCACATGGGTCTGCATGGGAAGGGCCTGTTTGTCTGTGGGGGAGAGTGGAAGTCATAGGAAGCTCCCATGGACCCTCCTGTGAATACCTGGCTATGGCAGTGGGTCCCAGGATGGATCTCTGGAACTTTCAACAAGCCTTCATTTCTGCCCAGAGCAATTCTGAGAGTCTCTGTTGTTGTTCCTTTTGCAAGGGGGCCCAAGCTGGGAAGGATCTTAAAATTCTGTTTCTTCTTTTTCCTTTTGGATGTAATAGCTCACCCACCACTGCCAGGGCTGACAGAATTGGAATGGCAGTAGGTGGGTGAGGGGGGTGGCAAGAGGAATGGCAATCATCAGTTTCGAACAATCTCTGAGCCAAAGAAATGCCTCTGGTGCATGAGAACAGCATGAGTTTGTCTCTTTGCCTCCTTGTAAAGGAGGTACACTCTAAATCTGACTCAACCCAGGAAGGATTTATGGGAGATCGTTATTAAGAAATAGATGTTTTCTTTTTCAATTAGTACTGGCTTGGAGAGACTGTGAAATGGGCCACTAAGAACTTGCTGTACACAGTTTTTCTTTTCTTTTTTTAAAAAATTAATTGATTTAAATGCATTTCAAGTCATAGTGCATATATAGAGCTCAATTTTCCATCTCTATGTTTGCAAACAAGATAGAGTCACACCATTTGTGTCTTCATACATGCACCTAGGGTAGTGATGTCCATCTCATTCAACCAATTTTGCTACTCCCATTCCTCCTCCCCTCCCCAGCCTCCCTTCTGCCCCACCCAAAGTGCCTGCATTTCTCCCATGCTTCTTACCCCCACCCCCCTTATGTATCAGCATCCACTAATCAAAGAGAACATTCAGCCTTTGGTTTTGGGGGCTTGGCTTACTTCACTTAGCATGATGTTCTACAATTCCATCCATTTACCTGCAAATGCCGTAATTTTATTCTCTTATTGCTGAGTAATATTCCATTGTGTATATACCACAGTTTCTTTATCCATTCATCTATTGAAGGGCATGTAGGTTGGTTCCACAGTTTAGCAATTGTGAATTGTGCTGCTATAAACATTGAAGTGGTTGCATTACTGTAGTTTGCTGTTTTTAAGTCTTGAGGGTATAGGCTGAGGAGTGGAATGGCTGGGTCAAATGGTGATTCCATTCCAAGATTTTAAGGAATATCTGCTTTCCAGATACGTTGCCTCTTGCCATCCTTAAGGTGAATACAGATTTTTGACAGGAATCTTTTTAAGAAAATCAAGATTATGTTCATACATTGTATTCATACATGTGAAAACTCTAACAAACATAGAGCGCTACCATCAGATGTGGTCTCCTTGGCTCTCAGCATTGGTAGAATGAAGAGCTTTTATGTATGATAACTTTTGACTGTGTTTTTTGAAATCACCCAGACATCAATTTATAAAACTGAGTGAGTATCCAAATTTGTTGAGATAATCATCTTAACTAGACTCTACCTCTGAGCCCAGGAAGGACTGTTATTCTCAGTGATTCAAATAGATATTTGAGTACAGGTGGTCATGTCTGGCAAGCAGGTTTCTGTAAGAATCCGGCACCTGTGTTTTGTTGAGTCTTATCATTCAGACACAGATGCTTCATGGAGCATTGCTTCAAACGCTTTGTGCAGAAACTATGACCTTTCTGTGATCCTAATAGGAAGGAGTCGGTGTACAGAGGGACGTCACAGATTAAGAGTTGGAGGCTGGGATAAGCCAGAAAAATGCCCTGTGGGGATAACTTTCTTCTTTAAATCGTGGGCAGTGTTTCCTACGTACCCCTTTTCCAAACCTCAGTATTTCACTTGTCCATCTGCATTTTCTCCAAGTATTTCTGATGTCAGAGCTGTGTGAAAAGGCACCTGTAAAGCAAGTGGAATAGATAAGAACTCCAATATTGTGTGAGGAAGAGCATGCCTGGCTTTAGCACACTTGTGAGCTTTCACTAATTAAAGTCAAGAAGACTTCTCAGCAAGACCTTACACGTGCACAGCGCTGGATCCCTTTGATCCTTTTGGTATTTCTGGTTGGGTGAAGAGGCAAGAAAGGGGAACCAAATGACTTGCAGCAAGTGACAGTGGAGATGCTCCACTCTGGGACGGGCATGTCATTGACCTATTTAAATGGATGGCTAGCTCTTTGTGTCTATGCATTCCACATCCACGGATTCAACCAACCATGGATCAAAAATTAAAAAATAAAAGATTGAATGGAACATGTACAGACTTTTCGTACTTGTCATTGTTCCCTAACAAATATAGAACAGCTATTTGTATAGCATTTACATAGTATTAGGTATCACAAGTAATACAGAGATGATTTAAATTATATGGGAGGATATATATATATATATGTTATATGCAAATACTATACTATTTTATATAAGGGATGTAAGCATCTATAGATGATGATATCCCAGGGGTTCCTAAAATCAGACCCCTGAAGATACTGAGGGATGACTACGTTTTTTCTAACTCTCACAATAACCCATTAAATGAAAACTTATTAACCCCTTTTTATAGATGAGGGACATTGAGGGACATTGCTGAATTAGGATTTGACCCTGAGTTACTTTGAAAGCCCACTCTACTTCCAGCCCTACAGCTATCTTAAAACACAGGGCAACAATAGTGTAGACAGCTTTTAAAGAGAACAAGCTCCCTCTACATGGAGTTAGTTTATGGTAGAGGATTATTTAAAATTATAGTCCTAGTCCTAGCATTATGTCATTAGCATGCCATAGATGCTTTCCAGAGATGTTTCCTTGGTTAAATATTCACACAACTTTTGGACACACAGAGTAGCCAAGCATGGTGCTAGCTCTATGTGTGTAGGGGACCAGGATGTAGAAGGATTGGCTGGTGTGAGTAATTGCTAGACTGATTTCCTTGCAGTGAGACATTATCTGATTCTCTAGTTTTGAGGTAGGGGGGAGCGATTGTAGCAAATCCCTGGAGACAGCTTGATGAATATACCCGTACACCTGCCACTGGGGACCAAAGCGGAGCCACAGGGCAAGCAGCCACCAGCCCCAGGGAATTGCTTATGAGCTGACCTCACGCATCTTCCCGAGGAAAGTGCTCACTCATGACATCCTGTATTCATGTCATTCAGGCCTGATTTGGTCTTACTTTTTTTTTTTTTTGGCCCAGAAAATATAATCAGAAGTGAGAGATAGAGGAAGCTGGTTTTTCATCCAGAATTAGGAAGTAGAGATATTTTCAAGTTATTCCCCAAGAATCTGGATTTCTGCAGTGAGACTTAAAGAGAATTCATGCTTTAATTTTCCTGGGTCTTTAATTTCTGAATCCTGTCGTATGTGTTGGTAAAGGAGATACCCAGGGATTTGCCATGAATGCTGTGGAGGGGTTGCTTTTTACCTTTATTCCATGGTGAGCCCTTGGTTGAGGTCCTTTCTTGCACTGAGTTGCTGCTTCTTCCTTCTTCAACCTTGGAGGTGATGCTGGAGCAGAGTCACTGGGCGACACCAGGAGGGATCACTGAAGCTGAAGTAGTTCTCGCTGAATAAAGAGACCTCTGTTTCAACCTTCTCTCAACTGCCAATTTGGTTTTGCAAATGGCAAAAATAATGGGAAAGCAGATGGTCACTCTCATATGCTCTGTTGATAAATAGGAAAACTAGAAGAGGCAATCAGGAGGCATGTGAACAAAAATAACTCCCTCTGACCAGTCTGGGAGATAAAAGCTGTTGGGAGGAGCTAGTGTACACATCTGTATGGCTCGTTTTCCATTTGTCAGTCCCTTGTGCGGCTGCTTTCCCGTTGGCCATCCTGGCCACATGCCTGTAAGGCTGTGGGTCTTAGTCCCCCATTGAAGGGAGGGGTGAGGATCTAAGGCAACCCTTGGGAAATGGGCCTGCTAGGGCTAGGGTGCCCAGAGAGGCCTGCCCGAGGTTCCAAGGGACACCTCCTACAACTCTAGGCCTAGCTTCTTTTTTCTCTTAGGAAGTTCACACCACAACTCTGAATTAAAACAAACAAACAAACAAGCAAAAACCCAGGGAAGCCTAAGCCCAAGCTTTTTTTATTTAAATTTTCAATATATAAGGAGGCCTAGAATTTATTTTGTTCATTTTAGAGATGAGTAAAATGAGATCCAGAGAGCTGTGACTTTGACAGGGTCAAGTCATTCATCGCTCTGGCTGGCTTATAGAATACCTGATGTGAATTTTAGGAAATGCAACAGAGGAGAAAATAGCCCTCAGGTAAATGATTTGGCAAGCTGAGGTGCCCCAGTGCAAAGGAAGAGATGCCCTTCTTAGTCTGTTTTGTATTGCTATAGCAGAATACCATAGATTGGGTAATTTATAGAGAAAAGAAATTTATTTCTCACAATTCTGGAGGTTTGAAAGTCCAATATCAAGGTGCCAGTATCTGGTGAGGGCCTTTGTGCTGTGCCAGTATCTGGTGAGGGCCTTCTACCACATCCCGTGGTAGAAGGTGAGAGCCAGCAAGAGAGTGCAAGACTAGGCTGAACTTGCTTATGACAAACTTGTCTACTCTTGAGGATGAGTCCTTATCACTGAATTACCTTTTGAAAGTCCCACCTCTCAACTCTGTTATGGCATTGGGAATTGTTTTCAACATGTGAACTTTGGGGACACATTTAGACCGTAGCACCCTTCTTTCTGGTGGATCCAGATCCACGCTGGTACACATGCCTTAGAGAGCTGAGCACAGGCTGGATTTTAGCTCTGAAGACCTCTATTTGTGATCCACAAGCTGCCTGTTATATGAAGTGCTCCTGCATGGTCATCCCAGTTTATTTAAAATAGATCTGGGTGGAAAACATTACTAGTGAGAGAGTAAGCATTCCATTAGGTGGATGGCCCTCCTTTGGCACAGATCAATCAGACCTGAGGGGTGAAGGGTGAATCTCTATTTTTTATGGTGATGGGTATGAATAATGTGGATGTGACCAGAACTGCCTGTGCTGGCTTGAGTGATGATGGATATTTTTAAAATTTTAAAGAAAAGAGACTTAATGAAAGTCTGGAAAACTTCACCATTCCTTTACTGAATTGAATGTAAAAAAGGAAATAAAAACCCCACCACCTTCTCTGTATATTTAAAAAAAAAAAAAACAAAAAAACTTTCACATAAAACAGGTCTTGTTAGGTTGAAGAACCATTTTCCAAGCTCACACAGTGTAAGAGAAGATTTCCTCTAGCAGCCAGCATTTGAATGGACAAAGTCAGGTTGGTCTCAGTAGTCAAAGCCTGAAGTTTATAAACATATCTTTCATATTCCACCACATTGCTACAAATGTGTTTTATTAATATGACATTTTATATTGAAAGATAAATAGCACTTTACCATTAGGCAATAGTGAATAATTTAATTGGTGGTGAAAATAGCCCTATCTTGTGACTAATCCTTCTTGTGAAAGCTCTTTGAGTAGCTGAAAGTTCTCCTTTGTATAATTCATTACAATTGGAATTTAAGTATTATTTGTAGGCATGCATTTAATGTATCCTGTAGCTCTGTCAGCATAGCAAAGTTGTGAGGGGTCTGGTTTCAAATTCCACTTTTGTCACTGGTCAAGTTACTTCATCTATTTGTGCTCAGTTAGCATCTGCAAAATGATAATAAACATAGGACCTACTTCATAGGGCTGTGCATTAGATACATGAAATGAGATAATCCATAGTGCTGAGCACTGTCTGGAACATGGAAGCTCTTAAATAACACAGGCTGCTGTTCACAGACTATGAGGGACTGTTTCTGTAGAACCCCTCCTGTGTTATTCCCAATGCTTTGCACAGAGCAAATATTGTTGAGTTAATCAATGACCCCATTTCTTCATAGTCCCAGTGCAAGACAGCCTCATATTGCCCAGGGTGTTATGTGTGAAATTGTGTCCCTTGTGGCCAGAACTCTTCTTCAGTGTGGCGTTTCTATTCTGCCATGCTTCATTTCCAGATTGATCTGCTTTTACATAGAGTAACCTTAGGAGCCACTGATTATTAGCTTCATAAAAATTGACAACTATGGAGCTGTTTCAACATATGGTATCTGAAACACTGGGAATAATGTTGGGAAATGGGAGGTGCCAATTTGGTGTGATAGGAAGTGACTAGAGGACCAATTCAGGGATTCTGGGTTCCAGTTCCAAGCCTATCAGTGATGAGGTCTTACATCACCTCATTAGACTTAACTATAAAATGAAAAGATTAACTTCCATGATCTTCAAAGTCTTTTCTTGCATTTTTATTTTATGATACTAAAATTTTAGTTATTTTGTTAATTCCTTAGAAATACTGATACAGGCATGCCTGTGTACTAGAATGCAGACGCAGTTTCTGCAAATATTGTTTCTTTATATTCTAGGGACACTTATTATTGAGAGGAATCCTTCCATGAATACATCCTGTGATTAAAAAATCTTTTCTAATGCAAATAGTTATCTCTAAATAGCTGTGCTTTGAAAATTTGCATTTATTGTGTCATCTTAAAATGAGGCTTGTCTGAATATTTTCAAGTAAAACTGACATCATTTGGTGAGTGGTCACATGCCCAGTGCAGAGTGCTAAGTATTTTGGGGGTCTCCAGTTTTAAAACATCATCATGTTTCATGCCATCCAATTGTATTTATCGCCATTGTTTTTAGTCCAGTTGTTTGAAACCATCTAGCCTTGATTTTCCAGGAGTTAAAGATTACTCAAACTTCTAATTTAGCCTGACTTATAAGAGATAACAAAGATCATTATTTAAAGCCACTGTCATTAATGACAGGAGGGCAGATACTAGAAAAAGTGGGCAGGCTGCTTATCTCTTCCTGTGATTCATATGACCTTTAATTAATTTAATCACTGTTCTGTATCTGATGTTGAGGTCCTACAACAATGTCTTGATTGACAAAATCTATTTCTTCCTCATGCTCATTCAGCTCAGACCTGTTGGAAACTAGGGGTTTTTGATTCAATTATGCTATTTTTATAATGTGCAGAAGATCCCACATGGTCAATTTCAAGTTCCCTTCTCTTCCAGTGTTTTTCCTAGATGTTTCTTTTGCTTAAGACAAACGGGATCCAATCTGTGGGGTGGTTGTTTGACTTTTCATGTAAAAAGATTTTAAGTGTTTTCTCACTCAGCTGATCATTTTCGAAGGTTATTGATTGCTAAGCACTTTAATACGTTCTCTCACTCATTCTTCACAGCAGCCTGGTGAGGTAAGGACTACTATTAATCTTATCCCACCTTTGCAAAAATAAGCCACAGAGGAGGTGAACAGTTCTCCCACTGTCACACCGCTGGTAAGAGGTTGATCCAGGTCTGAAATCCAGTCTCTGAAAAACTGGTCTTAAAATATGCCGCTTCACACACAAACCCAGTTCGATGAAAATTGCATTCTGAATATATTTTAAATTTAAGCATGTAGTTTATTCATGTTTTTAACATTCATATTGTTCAGGCTGTAAAATCTGTGTAGACATTTATTAAAAGGTTGGAGGCAGATGAATGACATCTCTGAATTTTCCTTCACTTTATCTTAGATGTTAGAATTAACTGAAGAGGCAAGGGGAGGAGAGGGCTATGGGGGAGGATTAAATACTTCACTACTCTTGAGTGGCTTCATGTGCAACCTGTGTTCTGCATGGAGACCCTGTGTGCGGTGCTCAGGCCAAGGTCATTCTCTCATCTGCAGCTATTGCTTTCTGGTACACAGGTGTTGGGTAGGGTTGCAGGGTCCAGATGAACATTCAAGCATTACTGAAAGTGTACTACCACCAGCCCAGATTGCTAGCCTCAACTCCTGCTTCTAGTAATTTCATTTCTCAGGAATTGTCCTTCCCTGTTGCTGGGCCTTGTATGGGCCCACTCTGGGCTGTCCTAACTGGTGTCTTTAAGTTCAGAAGGCTAAAAGCTGAGGTTTGCCTCCTTTATTTTCAGCATTCTTTTGGGTTTCCTGTATACTTTGGTCCACATTCTTTGTAGTGACCGATTTAACATACTGTCACTTTCTAATCATGTGAAAATGACTTGCTGCTTAATAGATATTTCAGCCCCTAAGATGGGGTCTTTGCATTGCCAAGAAATATTATTTTACATAAATTAGTTAATTTATTTTCCCTCTTAAGGGAAACAAACCCCCTACCTCATCAGATATACCACAATTATGGAAGAAAAATGCTGGAACACAGGTACCTTCAGGATCCTAGGGAGGCAGAGAAGGGCTTCTTGGACACTTATGACAGGCAATTCCTGACCTGAGTCTTGGAGGATAAGTAAAATTAAAAAGGTTGGAAAAGGTGGGAAGGGTTTTGAAGTAAGAGCACAGGACGAACCAAACAAGGAAAGAGTTGACTGATGTCTTACAAAGAAAAGTGAAATGGATCAATATCACTCAAGCAGAAAGTGAGTGGGAGAGGCAGAAGAGAAGTTTGAACATATAGGTCCCAATAACATGCAGTGCTAAGGAGTTTGGAATTTATTTTAGGCCTCAGGGCACATTGAAAGGGTTTTAAATGGGACAGATGTGTTTTCATATAGATAACTATAATTTCAGTATCAAGGATAGATTTCAGGGGCACTAGCTGCAGTGGAGGCAGGGAGACCAGTGGAGAGATAGGATGAGTAGGAAATGGAAAAGAACCCATCTGGCTAACAGCAGATTTTCAAATTATATGGATTGACAGGCCTTGATGATTGACAATGTGTAGAAGGGAAAGTATAATTGACAAATATTTATTGATCACACACTCTGTGCCAAGCACTCTAAAAGTCTTGAGGTCTAGAGGTGGGTGCTTTAGGGCCATCAGAGAGACAGGTTCTGAGGTCGTTATCATCCAGAAAAGCATTGATAGTACAGAAACTGTTGAGCATCTTTACAGAATACTGTATTTTCAAGAGACTCTGAATTTCAATATTTTACTATAGTAAATATGTTTTATGCAAAGTACTCTGGCTTTGCAAATCAGTCAGGGTTTAAAATAACCCAGGACTATGTATTAAAGCCCTATCCTGCAGATTCTGCAATCCGGGCAAACCCAATTCAATACATCTTCATTGAATATCTGTAAGACTCCTTGGTAGGAAAGGCATACAAAATATATATTTACAAATATCTATTGAAAAGTGATTTACATACTAGTATGAAACTAGATACCTATTTGTTCTACAAGCTACTGTTTGTGTAACTGGTGTTAGTATAGCAATTGCCACAAAGGCAAACAAATTGGTGTTACAGATGACCGAATTGCAAGTTTTCTCAATAACTGTTCGTGCACGAGTTTTAAAGCATTATTGGAAGGTGGAAAGTTCTGAGAAGACATGAAAGCATTGCTATGAATTAAAGATGACTGTGTCAACATGCATAAATTCATTTGAAGTTACATGGTCCTGCTAAGTGTGAGCTGAGGACCTAATGAGGACCTCATTAGGCAGGGTACAGGATGGAGATATGGCTGTAGGATTTATTTGGGGGATCAGCAACTCTGGGGTTCATTTCAGCAGATTCCTGATGGTGAAGTGGACCAAGTTCCAAAGAGAAGGTGATTATGGCTGGAAAATGGTGAGGGCAGATTTCAGAAGCAAGAAATCAAGCACTTTGGGTTCCAGAAGTCAAGGCTAGACAAGGGCAAGAATGCAAGGAGGGGTCTAAGTCAAGATAGTGGCATAGCCATCAGAATGCTGATGTGGGCCTGATTTGGAGAGAAGGGTTTTGTCCATGGTTTCTTGTGGAGTTAGAAGTTCCTTCGGTATGGTAGTGTTAGGGCACATGGTGATGGTGGTGGTGCTGGTGATGGTTATGTTAATGGTAGTAGCTGCTGTCTGTTGGGCACCAAGCACTGGTAATTCAACACATATTTTTAAGACCTATAATGCACCTGAGTGCTAGGGAAACCGTAATAAAATAAATGAAGTCTTTGTTCTCATGGAGTTTATGCTTAAGTGGAAGGAGACACATAAGTACATAGGCAAATACCTGATAAGTTGGAGGGTGCTCAGCTCTTTGGAAGACAGAAGAAGCAGAGTAAATGGAAGAGGGCTGGGACAGGGCAGCTATTTCATTTAGGATGTTCAGGAAAGCCTGGCATTTTGAACAGAGATACAGTATTAGTGTGGGAACAGGTCAGGCAAATTCGGGGAGAATGTTTTGAATAGAGTACAGAGCAGGTGCTAAGGTCAGGGGGAAGGAATTGCTTGGCAAGTAGGTAGACTAGCAAGGAGGCCAGTGGCTGAGGAGGAGGACCACACAGGGCCTTTCCTTGTAACTGAGCTGAGGGCTTTGTCTTTTCAGCTCAAAGAGAAGCCACTGGAGGCCACTTGGAACATGCTGGAAATTAGCTATACCTGTATTATTCTAACTAAACTTGTATGATATAAATAATATTGTTATTCACTCTTAATGTGCACTCTTTAGACATAGAAAACTTAATTGACTTGCCCAAAATCAGTACTGAAGTTTTGGAAGGAGAATTGTACCTCAGTCTGATTTCAGAGCACACGCAGGTTGCATAGGAGACCTGGTTAAAGGGACACAAAGAAATTTTGAGGGAATGTTAGACATTTTCATTACCTTGATTGTGGTAAGAGTTTCACAAGTGATACACACGTTAAATTCATCAAATTGTGCACTTCTAATATGTACAGTTTATTGTATGTTAATAATACCTCAGTAAAGTTGTAAAAATTGTTTGAAAATGTGAAGAGGTCTTGAAGTATTTTAAAGCAGACAACTGATATTCACATTTTGCAAAAGATGGATCAGAGATCCATTAGAGATGTCATGAAAATCCAGGAGAATATTGATAAGGAACTGAAGGAAGGTAGGATGGAGGGGATGGAGCAGAGGTCCTAGATTGTAAAATTTACCACACCCAGTGGCTAGTTAGAATGAGGAATGAGAGAAAGATGGAATTGAGGATGACTGGCAGTTGGGTTTGGTGAAAAGTCCCAAGAACCAAAATGTACAATCCCAGAGGAGCAGGAGATTCTGAGGTTGTTGAAGCTCTTACATGATTGACATGACCCAGGGAGGGGTGGAGGAAATAACTGTAGGGAACACTAATACTTAAAATGGGACATAGAGAAAAGAAAATTCTGCCTGTTTTTGGCCCTGTGCTTCCTTTTACGCTTGTGGGCAATATAGCCAATCAGTTACAACACTCTCTGCTTTGGAAATCTCTCAGCACAGTGTTCATAGAGCCACTATATTTGATCAGTGTCTATAAGCAACTCTTAAGTCAGAGTTTCCCATCTCTGACTTAAGCAGTGAACATGAAACCCTTAAGGAGATGAAGGAGTGTTTTAACAATTTAGCAAAAGCCCAGAAGACCTTTCATGACATGGAAGCTAAGAAAATTTTAAGAAAAAAGAGGTAGTCAGCACGGACCTTAATCCTATAAGAACTGGTACATATCCATTGGATGCAGCGAAGAGGAGGTTAATACTGACCTGTCTCTACAGGTCAGTATTAAATGATTAATACTTATCATTTCCATGGCATGAGAGGGCAGAGGCCAGATTATAATGGACTGAGACATCAAAGAGAGGGCCATTCTTCCCAGAAACTCAGCTCGCAAGGAAAGGAGTAGGCAATTTGTCGAAATAGTCAGTATTATTTTTGGAAATTTCTTCCTAAATCATAGGATTATATTGGATTTTTATAGTTTGTCACGTTTCTTTCTTAAATAGAGGAAGATCCTTGGAATCTCTTTGCTAAGAGACTTTTGAGGACAAGGCAGATTGTTCCTTGTTTCTGGGCAGTATGCTGCTCTGAGGAGACTCCCAGAGCCTTACTTAGCAAGTTAAAGAGCTCAACAACCCTTATCAGTCACCTCATTTTTTCCAATGTTTGTCATTCCTTGATTCCTTACAAACAGCCATGATTCTGTTTTATTTATTTATTTATTAATTTATTGTTCTTTGGGCCAGAATTAATTTCAACAAAGTGAGCTGGTCCAGATCAACGAGATCATTCTTAGTCCTTAGGAGTCATAGACGTATAGCCTAATCCCAAGAACTCCAATGTAAAAGACAGATTATTTTGATAATCTCAGAAAAGAGATTCTTCTTCTTGGAATTAGATGTCAAAATTAGTCATAACAGAAAAATGCACAGAGTCTCCTAAAGGTACAGAATGGCTTCCCTGCCAGCCAGTTTGAACTTCAATGCACTTAAAATATTCCATGTCTAATTGAACAATGGAGCAATGAGGTTGATTTGAGTGGTAGCAGGAGAAGCCAGTGAGGCAAAGCTGGTGGTATCTCTCTGAGCACCGACTAGGCCAGAGGGAAAAGTGGTCAATGGATGCCTTCAGATGGCTAGGTTACCCTGGCAGAGGCCAGGTGCGCTCATAGAGAAGCCTGGCTGTGTGAGCCCAATGCCAACCTTGACATTCACTGCATACCATTCTGCATCTCTTTCCACACTTACAAAGTCAATGCAGTAGTGCTGGGGGTAAAATATTACTTCTCATATGGACTCACAGTTTAGATCCTTGGGTGGATTGTTTCTTGATAGAAATTCACAGCTGGCATCCTAGGTTTATCCTGCAGTCTTACCTCTGAAAGAGGGATTCTTTAATGTGTTGGTGGTGTCTTCTCTGAGCTTGTGGATTGAGGACTGATGGAGACTTGTGATTTTTGCCAGGAGGACTCTGAGCTGCTGGCTATCGCCAGGTGGGGATGACCTTTGACGTGGATGCTGTTTTGGACCACGTTTGTGATGTGTCATGATTTTTCTCTTACGGTTTCAGAAACCGAAGAATCACTTTAAAGGAAATATCAAATTAATAACATGTCTTTTTTTTGGATGAAACATTCTACAGAAAACCATGTTCATTAATTTTGGTCATTTTTCACTAGCCAATTTTCAGTCATTTTGACTTTTTTCCCCCATTGCTCCTTACTTGAAACATTTGTTAAATTATTGAGTCACTTAAGTCACACAGTTGTGGATAGTCCTGGGATAATGTTCCACAGGCCAATTCTCCTTCCTTCTCAATTCTGCTGTGATGGATTATTTGTCTTGCAGATCTTGAAAGAGGTTAATGGAGAAGGTAATCTCAGCAAGATAGATTTCTAGACCCACAATTTTGACCACAAACAAAATGTTCTGCTTTAAGTTTCTGCTGTGAAAAATTACAGGAGTTTTCCTCATGGTTTACAAGTTATTTTACTCCTAAGACTTGAGGCTATTGATGTGACAGTGAGCATCTGGAGAATTTTCTTTTTAATTAGTCATTTGAATGTTTGATATACAGTTTGAAAAGTTCACAAATTTGTAAACATTCTGATGTTAGTCATTTGAGTTTTTTCCCTCCTTCTTTCATCTGTTTACTTGTCTTTATGTAAATAGAGCCCTTCGGAAGGGCAGAATAAAGTTTTTTTCTCCAAATTATTCACACTTATTATTTTGTTCTCTTCTGGTTTTATTTGTGTGGAAGTTTACGGGTGTGTTTGAAAGGGAAATCTCGACTGTCCTCAGAAGTGGGAGAGCACAGGTACAGGGAGGGAAAATCTTAAAGTTGAGTTACTTTACCTCCATTTTTGGTTTTCTCAGGTTAATTTAATCTATTTACATTTTAAAATGAAGAAAATATCACAAATTTTTAAAAAATGTACACAATAGACCAGACATGGTGATGCACACCTGTAATCGTAGCAGCTCAGGATACTGAGGCAGGAGGACCATGAGTTCAAAATCAGCCTCAGCAACTTAGTGAGACCCTAAGTAACTCAGTAAGACTTTGTCTCTAAATAAAATATAAAAAATGGCTGAGGATGTGGCTCCATGGTTAAGTGCTTTGAGTTCAATCCCTGGTACCAAAAAGAAAAATGTACACAATGGTTTTTAAAGTCATTCTAAATAGAAATTCACCTGTTATGATTCTTTTTTTAAACTGAGAGGAAGTTTCCCAGCAAGCTATGAGGCTTTAATGTTGGCTGTGATGTGTCCAGGTCACCTGAGGGCGGGGTGGGGTGGGGTGGGCGCGCATAGTGATATTATAAGGGAAACCAAAGGGAGGATATTAGAAGCCTGGAAATTTAATGAATTGAGGAAAGATTGATTGCACTAGGGAAAATTTGGTTATTTTGAGCATTTATGAAGGTGTCCCACATGGGTCACTCCTCAGAAGAATATATTTCAAATGTCTTGACCTGTAGACAAAGCAAAAACAAGAAGACCAACGATTGTGCTGGTCTGTTCCTTCTCCTCTAGATTGAGTCTTTTTCAATACTGAAGATGGAGGGAGGAAATAAGCCTAAGCAGTGGCCATGGGTGAACTCCCAGGCTTTGGGAGGGAGGTATTGAGGTGAATGGGTAGCAGAATGCCTGGAGGAAGGAGTCCCTCCAGAAATCCTTTTCATACCTTCTCAGCCCCCTGTCTCCTTCTCACCCTCATAGACAGCTAAGCCCTTTTCCACTCTGATTTTCTTCCGCCACCAGGGCTTGCTGTTTGTAGTTTCTTTTGCTAAAACTATCTTGCTTTCTCAACTTTGATGGATGTAGAGCCCCAGAGTGCAGTGTTAGTAGGATGCTTCTTTTCCTCTATTCCTGGCTACTTCCCCACTAGAATCTCATCTGGTCTGGTAACTTGTACTATTTATGTGCTGTGGACCTTCAAATGTGTAACTCTAGTCCTCAACTCTCTCCTGAACTCTGCACCACCTACTTGTCGCCTTTACTTAGATGTCTCATAGGCATCTCAAATTTAATTTGTACAAGAGCAAAATGAGTGATTTCTACATCCCCAACACATGGTCCTCCCTCAAGTGTCCACATCTCACAGCAAATGTGCCATCCTCTGTCCTGATGCCTTGAGTCATCTTGGCTTCTTTCTTTTACTTGTAATCCCCCTTCAGTCCATGAGCCTGGAGCTTTACATCCATGAAGTATCTTGAATCCTACCACTACCATGCCCAGGCTGCGACCATTCTAATCCTCACTTTCTGATCTATTGAAACAGCCTCCTGATTGATTCCTCTGTTCTACCCTTCTCTTGGACACATATTTAGATCTATTCTTCACACTCCAGCTAATGTGGTCCTTTAAAACATCAGTTACAGCCGGGCACAGTGGTGCAAGCCTGTAATCCCAGCACTTAGGGAGGCTGAGACAGGAGAATCGCGAGTTCAAAGCCAGCCTCAACAACGATGAGGTGCTAAGCAACTCAGTGAGACCCTGTCTCTACATAAAACACAAAATAGGGCTGGGGATGTGGCTCAGTGGTCGAGTACCCCTGAGTTCAATCTTCAGTACCAAAAACAATAACAACAACAACAAAACCCCGCATCAGTTGTTCATATCACTTCCCAGCTCAGAAACTTCTAGTGGCTTTCTTTTTCTTAGAATCTCCCATGTTCTCCTGTGTCCTGTAGAGTCCTGCAGGTTCTGGCTTCAGTCACCTGTCCAACCTCATCTGCTGTCACTCTTGCCTTCATTTCTTGAGGTTCAACCTCACCTACTTCCTGGCTCATTTCTGAAAAGCTGAAGGCAGAGGGGCTTTGCACTCAGTGTCCTTTATCTGGAACTCTCTTCCATCAAATAGTTGACCCTCTCTCACTTCATTAGGGGTCTGCTCAGGTGCCACCTTTTCTGAGGAGCCATCAACACCCTATCAAAAATGGCCTCCTTCGTTCTGCTCTTGCTCCTGTTCTTTATTGCTGCTGTCGTGATTTAACTCTAGATCGTCCATCATTTGACTGTAGTCAGTACTCTCAAACAGGGACTTGCCCGTTCTGTGCCTGGCATCCAGAAGCTACCTGCACATGAGGCGTAACTACTAGCTCTATAAACACTGGCTGACTGCATGACAAAATCAATAGTCAAGGGGACCAGTTTTTGATTCCTGTGATTTCTTAAGTTAGCAGCCTTGGGAATGGGAGTAAGTCTGCCTAAGTCTCACAAGTGAGTTTGCATATATAAATATGGGTTGAGCAAAGAAATGAATGACTAAATGAATGGATAATGTTTCATAAGTATGTTACTTGACAGTACATCTTTACCTACTTTTTAGACCTGTTCCTTGGCCAAGAAGCCTCACCTTGTCTAAGGATTCTGTGGGGACTCCAGGAAGCGCCTGGTAGTATTCATACCTAACATGCCAGGCACTTGCTGGGAGCTGTCTACTCCCTGTGTACACTAACTGATTTAATCCTTGCAACAAACCTGTGAAGTTGATTCTAAATTACTCCTATGTTACAGATAGGTAAATGGGGTACATACAAGTAGATTGACAGAAGATATACAACTAATAAAGAGTAGCAACAGACCCCACGTAGTCTGTTCCTAGGACCTGGGTCTTAACTGTTCACTATGCCATATATCTAAGCTGAACACAGATTAGAAGAATAGCAAGCTAGATGGAGGGCTGGAATTAGGTAGAAGTTCGTGTTCTGGGCCATGCATCAAGGCCATGGGTATGGAGGCCTGATGGGCTGTGTCTCTTGTGCCTTACCTGAGGCAAATAGACAATTAAAGGGCTCTAAGCAGGGTGTTAGGTACACAGATGGACATGTTTAAGCAGTCACAGTGGTTACCTGTAGAAGGTGAGCTGGAAGCATGCAGGTGGGAAGCAGGAGGACCTATTAGGAAGTTCTTGCAGTGGTCCAAGAAAGGGGTCATGATGACCTGGCTTAGGGTGGTGGTGGAGGTGATAGGCAGCATGGATTTGAAGTAGAATCAATGGGACTCAGTGACTTTCCTCAGTGAGGAAAGGAAATATAAAGATGTTGAGGCTGACTTCCAGATTCCTGCTTTGGAAGGCAGAAGATGTCATTTAGAAGGACCAGATAATCGATCAATTCAATCCTAGGATTTTACTCTGCAAACAGATTAGTTAATTGATACAGACACGTAAGCTCTTATTTCTTATTTCCAAAGACACTTATTGCAGCATTGTTTATAGTGGAATAAGAAATAATACCATGCCAGGTCTTGTACAACTCCAGGGGCTACCTTTCAGAGAATGTGATATGGAAGGCTCCCTAAATTTGTGCAACTGGTAGGTATTAAATTACTAAATTCCAGTCAGTCCAAGCAATGAAATATAATGCAGCAATTCAGAATTAAGATATGAGAGTATTTATGAATTGATAACAATTGCCAAGAGACATTGTTACATAAAAAGAAGAAAAAGGATGCTTTTATTAAAATCTGTATACACATATATTATTGTAAATGCATTACATAGTTCTGAAAAGATACATAAAACTTTGTAACAGAGCTGCCTCTGGGCTGAAGAATTAGAAGATGAAAATAGTTAAGAAAGTTTTTTTATTGTATGATATTTTAATTGGCATGAATTAACTATTAAAATGATAATTCAAAAATATAGAGACATGATAATGGAGTCACAGTGAAATGATTAGGAAAAGAGGAATAAAGCAAACATGATATTAATTTATAATCACCTTTGCATTTAAATACCTCTGAAACAATAAAAATTTAAACCATAATAATAAATCCCAGGGCAAAATTAAATATTGAGTAGTAAATATGAGATTTGAAATAGTGTGTGGGGAGAGGATAAGATACGTGAATCTTATTAAGTAGAGAATAGACAAATTATAATTTTACATATAAAATGTTTACATATAAAATTTTACATATAAAATTTTACATATAAAATGTTTATAATAATATGAATGTAATTAATTGCCTGTAAGGTTAAATATACACAGACGGGATCAAGATTTGCAAGAATAGAAAGAACTACATTTAAAAAATATCATCACAGAAACTTTAGATATCTAACAATTTTACCCAAAATTTCACTTTGCTAATTAAGGACTCAGAGTTCTTTCAAGTGTGAAAAACCTTAAGATTAATGAATTTTAATTCCACTTCCTGTTCTTAGGTAATAGTAGTTGCTTAAAATGTGCTGGGGGCCCAGGGTCCTGCAGGTAGGTGTCATAACTTCTAGCATAACTGTGAGGATTAGCTCTCTTTACTAGGGAACATGAGAACCTTCTGCGAAATGAAAGCACCGCGTTAATTGACAGAATAAAATGGGGCAGGACCAGGATTTTAGATCGAGTTTGCCATCTGGGCCTCTTTAGATTCTCACATTGTAAGTAATCATAGTCTTTTGAGAAGGGACTGGCTTCCCCAGTCCTCATTGATCTGTGTATCCAACAACGACAACAAAACAAACCAAAAAAAAGAAGTTCAGGATCAGTTTGGTGACTCTTCAGAAATTTCCTGGGTCCTGAGTGAGCTTACAATTGGAAAATGTTAGGGTTGAATAATAAAATTTACTATGAGCATTACATGGATATCAGAAATCCTTAAAAATAAGTCTTAGTACAAAGAATGACAAAATAAAGGAAGATTACAGTGAGGGAACACTTTATCCGGTTCCCTTTCTATATCTGTAGTAGACTAATACTGTGAACAATCGAAAGTTGAGATGTATATAAAATTAAAATTAAAACATTGCTTCCTCTGATTAAAATTTCTCTCTGATAACCCCCTTAGAGACAAAATTCTTACCTGTGATGGCCTTTTCTGAGGATCATCACAATAGTCTGTGAATGCTGGTTTACACCAGTGTCATGTCCTATTTGTCTTATTAGATATGTGAACTTGGGCCTATTTCAGGACTTTGTAAACCTTAGTTTCTGGATGAGTTCACAGAGGATAAGATATACCACCTCAGGGATGTGGTGAGGGTTGTGCGATTTTATCAATGTAAAGTATTTGGCTTGGAGTTGGCATTCGGGGAATATTCACCTGTTCTTTTGGATGCCTCCAGCCCTATCAGGCCATTGTGTTTCTGAGATATGTTGTGCAGACGGCTCACATCAGAATTTCCTGTGCAGTTTATTGAAAAGGTGAACTTGTGCCATTTCCCCTTAGAGATGCTGGACCAGAATTCCATCCCTGTCCCCACAAGCTGGGAATCTTTATGATTAACAAGCTCCCCAGGTGACTCTGATAGAGATAAAGTTTGGGAACCATGGTGTGGAATGAAAGGTGGTACTTTCCCAGACAGCCTCTCTGAATTCTGTTTCAGGGCTTCACTTTTCCACCCTTAAACACTGGTGCATTCTCGTTAGGTAAGGGCTGATTCCTGTTCAAAGTGGAAAAGAACAAAACCAATAGATCATAGAGTTTAACAGTAAAATACCTTCATTTCCCCCTTAACATGAACATCATCTAGTTTTAGGAGGTATTTTTGAAAATGTTGATGGAACTGTAATTTCTGGCTGCTGTATGGATCACTGCTGGGGATGGGGTCCTTGATGAGGGCAGCACACAGTCCCTATGTTTCCTGCTGTGGTTTTAATTCCATGTAAGGCTCTGACAGCATACACCTGTAGGTACAGAATGTTCACAGACTGTGGGTTGGATGGCAAACAATAGTTAAGTGCATATTAGGACACATAGGATGTAGATTCAGGTTTTACACTCTGTTTAAGTTTCAGAGCCATCTTTTAAAAAGTGAATGTGGGATAGTCGGTCAATAGATACAGAAAGTTTAGTTGTCCAAGACATTAAAATAGCATGTCCCAAGACCTAGAACCTTCTGCTGACTAGAAACTGACACAGGGAAAGACCATGTTCCTTCTGTATTTTACCCAGAAATCTATCCTGTTCAAAATTCTGATCCTTTTTTGTAGTGATCGTATTTGCCACAAGTCCCTCCAGCAGGAACATTTTTCCCCCATACTTTTTACTGGTGCGTTATAGCTGCACACAATGGTGCGGCTTGTTGCTGCATATTCATACCTGCACACAACAGAACATTGTAATGTGGCCAATATCATTCCCCAGTGTTTCCCCTTTCTCACCCTTTCTCCCTCCCCTGGTCTCTTTCCTTTACTAATTTTCCTTTGATTTTCATGGACTCCTTCCCCAACCCCACTTTCTTTTCCTTTTTCCTCTCTAGCTTTCACATTTGAGAGAAAACATGCAACCTTTGACCTGAGTCTGACTTATTTCACTTAACATAGTGTTCTCAAGTTCTATCCATTTTCCTGCAAATGACAGTGGCATTCTTCCTTATGGTTAAATGAAAGACCATGGTGTTTATATGCGATATTCCCTTTTCCATTTATCCTTTGATGGACACCTAGGCAGGAGGAACATTTTTTTTTTTTTTTTTAATATCAGAGGGCCTTTAATCTCACACGGCCAGTCCAGTTCTGCATTCTCTGAGAGTTGTTTACACCTCTGTTGGGAAGTATTCTTCTCCTTTGTTCCTCAGGGATGGAGAGCAGCCACCACAGTCTTGAAGACCTCTGGTATCTGTGGAAGGAGTCCTGAGACTCCTGGAACTTTGGCTTTTGTGTGTTTTTCACAGTCCTCCTGGGCATCCTGGGGTTTTACTGGGCTTCCTCTGCATATCTGCCGGAAAATCGCCACCCTCAGGGAGCCCCAAGTTCTGAGGTGGTGACTCCAAGTGTAAGCTATGCTGGCTAGCGTCTGTGTCCTACAGAGGAGGCCCTGAGTGGAGAGAGGCCTTTTTCACTGCCCCTCCTGTTGTGAGTCCCACTGTGGCTGCTTTCCTGGTCAGGGCTCCTTTCTCAGCCTCCCTGCTGACACAACACATCTCATGGCAGGGAGAGCATCTCTTCTCCACTCTTTGGGTTCAAATCCCAACTCTGTTCTTTTCTAACTTCAAGGCAAATTACCTAACCTCCCTGGGTTTTGTTGTCCTCGTCTGTGAGACTGGTCCAATAAAAATAATACTGTCTGCTGCATATTTAAAAAAAAAAACAAAACAAACAGAACAATTCCTTCTGATGGAAAGCAGATGTTCTGTTACTCACTGTGTTGGCCTCCAGAGGTTAGAAGCCACTGTCTGGTCCAGTGCATGCTTGTTTTAGTTCTCTTTTGACACTGTGAGTGGGCAGTCCCACCTGAGCGATTCATGGCTCCTCAGTCTAGGTGGGATAACTCTCTAAGCACATTCTGAGAAAGCAGCTTCTGAGAGGTACAGCTCTTGTCCTGCAGGGAGAGAATATGATAGTTCCTTACACCAGGTGGATTGTTAGAATCCTGTGGCGAGGATTACATCAATTAGCGTGGTATAGGTAGAAACCGTGTGATCAGTATATGCTGAGGTATTTTTCAGCCAGAAACAGCCACTGGGCGGTGGGTGTTATGTGAGGAGCCTTCATAAGAAGGTGAAGCATGAACTCCTTGTTATGCATGTGCCTTTGTGGGTATTGCATCTTTTCCTTCTCCCTGCTTCATCCCCACCACACACAACATTCTTTTTTTCATTAATTTTATGGCAATTTGATTCAACACTTCCAAATATCTTAGTAAACAAAAATTTAAAAAAATAAAGTGCTTGTATATGAGTGTGTGTTCATACACACACACACACACACACACACACACACACACACACACAGTATAGCTGTTACTGAGCAGTACCCAGACTCCATGGTAAGTGAGCAACATACCTTTAAGGCGTTCAGTGATGCTCCATAGCATCCTATAAAATGCTATCACTTAAAATGTGCTTTTCTACTTTTTGATTTTATTTCATTTTTCATTTCTTAAGAATTGTTCCCTATAGCCAAAATGCCAACTACTCATTTTATGTAGAGTTCTAGTTTTTCTAAGTCACAGAAATAAAAAAAAATATGTGTATAGTCTTTTCC
The DNA here is from genome assembly GCA_004024805.1 of Geosciurus inauris. Taxonomy (NCBI): domain Eukaryota; kingdom Metazoa; phylum Chordata; class Mammalia; order Rodentia; family Sciuridae; genus Geosciurus; species Geosciurus inauris. Next base: position 94,047 of record PVHX01001223.1, on the reverse strand, counting down.
TTTTCCTTCTTGACAGCCAAAAAGACATGCCTGAGCCATCTTTGCCTGTGATTAAATAATGGAGCCTTCCACATCCCACCCAATCCAAGAAAGCAATCTTTTTTTTTTTTTTTTTTCTGGTATTTTCCTGTGTATAGGGCAAAATTTCTTCATGCAGTTTATCTACGTTAAAAATGTTATCAGCCATCTATTATGTGCTGATCAGTTTTGGTCCCAAAATAAAACATAGTTCTAGGTATTCTATAATCCAATAGGAAAGGTCAGAAAATTGAATTGACCTTCTTGTTAGAACAACATCAGTTCCAGAAGAAAAGGAAGGAGCCAGTGTGGAAGGGAAGAGTGAAGTTAGAAAAAGGATGTCTAGGTAGGTTCTGCAAGAGGCAGGCAGAAATGGAGGAAAAATAGTATTGGTGGGAAACTTGGCTTAGGCCAGGATGTAGAGCTAGTGGTTGGTTTTTCTCAGAGGGAGAGGTGAAGGAATATAGCACTAACAGTATCAAGGAATATTTAGATACAAACACAGAGAGGTTAGGAGGCACCCACTTTGATCTTTGGGAAGTGGAACTGAAGGCCTTTGGCAGGGGCTGCAGGGATTTAGAGCAGTAGATATTGGGGGAAGAGCTGACACTTGAGACCTGAGAGAACCTGCTATGGTCAGGGATGAAATGTTCCTTCTTGGTGTATCTTTCAGTCTTTCAACTCACACTGCATGAGCTCAAGAGTCTCCATGATTATTTGCTTTTAAAGATCATTAAGAGAGTAGTGATTTCATTTTTAATTACCTCCCTGCTGAGTTTTCCTCCACTGGTGTCTTTTGCTTTATGTTGAGTTAAACCTATTCTGGATCCAGCTGTCTTCGGGTGACTGGTGTAAAGTGGAAGTGAGTGGCAGGTTGTTATAGCAACTGAATCTGATAGCAGTTGGTGATACCTGTGGGGATTGATCATGAGCCGGCAAGCTTTTCTTAGGGAATCTCACAGTCATTTTAAAGGCCTTTCTTGAAATTTTTATTCTGATGATGAACACTTTCACAAATGTTCAGATTGTCTGAAGATGGTAGAAAATTACCGAGAGACAGTCGTAAGAACATTCCAGGAGTCTCCGAGAACCATTTCATTGAACATTCTATTGTGGTTCTGTTAAAGTTGTGGAGAGGAACAATTTTGTAGAGACCTGAGTGTTAATGTGGTCTCCTGTACAAAAGCTCTGGTGAGTCCATCTGTGACCTCCTTAGCAATTGCTCTGTGCTTTATACTCTCACTCTCAGCAATCTAGCTTTGTGCTCTGTTTCTCTCCTTCATATGCCTGCACATTTTAGCAGCAGTGGGTGACTTTTGTAACTAGCACAAGACTAGCCCATCACAACCCTGGACCCTTGCTGTGCTGCCTGCTCTGCATATTAAGCTTTGAACCTCACCTCCTCACCTACTAAAATTCTCAGGCTGAGCTTAAGTGCTTCTTGGAGCACTTCAGGCTTTCCTCCTCCCCGCTGTAGGCAGAATTCCCTTCTTTTCTATGCTCCCTGAAGACTGACAGTACCACTAATACAAGAAGTTTGGGTTGCATCATGATCATCAGATGACTCTCTGGGAGCACAGAGTATTTCCGAGGAACATGTGTGTTTCCTTGTTGCTTTGCACACTCTGTGTTCTTTGCACAAAATAGGGCACTGTTGTGTGTGCCCACACTTCTGTTGGGCATATGTCACAGTCCCTTCCCTAAATGAAGCTGGAACTTCAACAATGACTCTAACAGGGCACCATGTGATCCAACTGGTATTTTGGATGATTTTTAAAGGGACGGCATGCCTAGACTTGAAGGATGGGATGTTCAACGTGGGAGGGCATCAGGGCAGTGAGTCTCCTGACCTTATACCCTGCTCCACCATCAGTGCTATTGTGGACAACGTTTCTCAATGTAGGTCTGGCTGGAACTGTTTCCCAAAACGAAAGCCCAGGCTTCAGAGCTTCTCATTTGGTAGGTCTGCAGATGACTCTTAATTAAGAAAACGTTTCCCAAGCTTGGCCAGTGACTGCACAGCTGGACTGAGGAGCATCAATCCTGTAGCGGCTCTCCACCTGGCAGCACTTTCCAACTCTGCAGGGATGTTTTCCAAATATCAAGCACTGGGTCCTACCCACAGCATTTCAATCACAATCTTTAAAGCCTGGTCGCTGATCTGGGCTATCCTCTGCTTTGCTTGCACCAAAAGGCAGGATGTAGAAGAGTGAAGGGCAGTGAACAGCAAAGGGCAGTTATATTGCAGGAAATCACAGAGAAAGCTCAGTGTTAGTAGTTCTCACGGTAGTTGCTTTTGTTTTTGTTTTTGGATAAGGAAAGAGGAATGGAAGGGAGCAAAATGAACATGTAGAGAGTAAGGGTAGAGCCATTTCCGGCGGAAGGATTAGTGTTGGTGAAGCTCGGAAATGAGCAATTTCCTTAGCTGATGGGAAGACGCATCTGTGGATTCATGAGGGAGCCCTTCAGACAGATGACTGCCAGGATATGGTGGGTGGGGAACTCGAAGTCTGGATTGAAGACGATGGGCTTAATCTTGGAGAGAACAGGGACTGACTTTATTTCTGAGCAGGGAGTCGTTTTCTAGATAACATTTAATTTCAACAAAATGTCTTACTACTGTGGTAGGCTGGATTGAAATCAGTGGTGACAAGAAGGGATTCTGTGTAGGATCAGCTTATCTGAAAGGTGTAAGATGCCGAATGCATCTATTTTCTGCGTCCAGTTTGATGAACCAAGATCTACCATGGAACTTGGGCACCATATACCATCTTCCTTCTCTGTACTTTTGCTTCTCTTGCCTTTTCCACTTTCCTATTATTTTCTATTTTTTTCAGTACATTCTTGTCCTCTAGTTAGGTATGTATAAAGAAATAAAAGAAAAATTAAAAAACAACAATTTGGCACACAAAGATATTTCTTAATGTGAACATTGCCCTGAGAGACTCTGTACTATTTAAAAATATATATTTAAAAGTAGACATGTTTTGGATGTTTTTAACAGTGTTGTGTCCTGGAAAGAATCCTAAAGTAAAATAATTAGAAATTTTGATTTATGAAAGACATGAATTTTCTCCCAGTAGTGCTTTAGGTAAATCCATTGAGGAGAATTATCTTAAAACTGGAAGAGAGAGATTAATATTGATATTCTGAAAGAATCCAAGGTCAGAAAGAATATATTTTTAAAAAAACTTACTTTCTTTAGAGAAGGAAGATTCCTCATTCAAATGAATTATGTCACACTAGTAGGCATTATTACAAATTTGATCATAGGATCATGGGCCCACAATATCTGAGAAATACTGAAATGCGATACTTTCTGGAGGATCCATGGCAGGAGAATATTTCCATTCAAATGGTGAATCTGAGTAAGTTTAATGTCAGCTTCTACAAAATTCCCCCAAAAGTATTTAAACAGATGCTCTATACAGACTTAGGAGGAAAGGAAATAGTGGACATGATGAGTGAAGCTGAGTTCCCTGAAAGAAACGTATGTAATTTGCTTTCATTTATTGGGTAGAGATACTGTCCTGATAGATTTGGGAAATTCTATACACAACTTGTATCTAGATATCAGCCATCTGATAATTTTTTCATGATTTCTGTTTGGTCACAGTGTTGATAGGCTAAAATTAGACCAAGTTGCAGGTGGTTAAATCTCACCCCACCCTAATACTACAAATAGTAAACAGTTCCAAGCATCCCTGGGTTCAATCCTGGGTACCAAAAATATTTTTAAATAATAAATAAATAAATAATAAATAAATAAATAAATAAATAAAATGTGGAGACTGTGGAAGTTAATGAAAAAGTGTCAAGGCCTTTCCCTACCTGTGATCCTGTGCCCTGACTCTGTGTTCTTTCGATATTCCATTCTGGGAAGGTGGTGGCCACTGGTCAGGGCTCTTGGCAGGACTAGTTTCTAAGTTGTGTGAAAGGTTGCATTTGATTTCTTTGAAGCCATGAAGTCTATTATTCTTTGTAATTACTCAGAGAACTTTTTTATGAAACACACCATTGTGTCAGTTATCTATCATAGAGCTAAATCGTTCTTCTCACCCATCAAACTTAGGTTCCATTCACTTGGTGCTCTCTGACTAGTCTATCCTCAGAGGATCAGGATTGTCAACACTCAGAATGTTCAAAGTATAGCTGCAGACTCAGAATGCCTTTCCAAGAAGGGGATCTCCATACTTTGAACAGAAAGGAATCTGAGTAAAATAATAATTATTATTGAAAGAGATTTAGTGTGTTTTCTAGAGAGATGACTTTGAATGGACAGCAGAAGCTGCACTGTGCATACTTACAAGTCTCTTTCTGCTTCTAATTTCACAAGACTTAAGATGTTTTCATTGATGAGAGAGAACATGCAACAGAATGGGACAAAATATTTATATTTGTAAATTATGAAGAAAAATAGCACAACAAGTAGCTGAGCACTGAGCATCCACTTTAGTAACAAAGTACAATATTACCCTAACCTCCGGAGTGCATCCACATTTCTCCTTTCATCAACCACTTAGCCCCCCTTAGTAAGCTCGAAATTTTTACTTATTGCTACTTTGCTTTTCATTATTTTACCAAATATATCTTCAGTGATGATAGCAACATAAAGCTTTTTATACAGTGATTTGTGGCAGGCATTTGTAAGTGCCATATATTCACTTCATCCAAAAGCGATCTTTGTGAGTAGGTGACTAGTATCTCCATTTTACATATAGGGGAAATGAGTGGTATACAAAGGTGAAATAACTGTCAGATCCTGTAGTTGGTAGGTGTAGCAACCAGATGCAAGATTGTTGTACTTGCATCTTTAAATATTGTTGAAACAAAATACAACTGAATATTTTGCAGTTGGCACTTTTCAGTCACTACTGTGCTTTGAGTTTCATCTATTTTGTTCTGTCAAACTGAAGCTCATTGATCTTCACTGCTGGAGGCCATTATGACATCATGTGATATATTGCAGTGCATATGTCCATTCTACTTTCATTTAGCACTTAAGCTTTTTTTCTATAATAAGCAGAGCTGATGGGATGTCTTATCACCTTCTGGGTGTGTGCCGGACATCCTCTAGGATCTAAGCCTGCAAGTGCAATTGGTAATTCCTGTGCTGTGTGTCTCTTCAATATTTCTGCATAGTTCCAGGTTGTCTTCTGGGGTGATGGTGCCATATTGTACCTCTCGTAAGCAGCATATGAGTTCTACATCTTTCCAAGAGATTATATTGTCACATTTTAATTTTTTGCCAGTTTTTTTTTTTGTGTGTGTGTGTTTGGGGTAAAGAGAGGAATGTTGGGGATAGAGGGAAGAAAACAAAGGGAAGACGGGTATGGAGGTGAATTTCCATTTCTCTGATGAATTCCACCAAGTTTTTAATTTATTATTATTTTTTGCTATTTGGGTTTTTCTCTATAAAATTACTGTTCAAATTTTTGCCACTTTCTTTTCGGGGGGGGGGAGTATTTTTTTTTTCTCTCACTGGTATCTTCTAATCCTTTATCAACTGTATTTTTAGAAGATGTCTTTTTTTTTGGCTTGTATTTTTACTTTGTTTATAGTATTGTCAATGAACAGAATTAATTAAACTGAATTTCCAAATTCTTTAGTTTTTGAATTCGTGGATTTTTATGTGTTGTATTTATTAAATGCTTTCCTCCTTTTTGAAAAGAAGAGATACTTTTCTACATTGTCTTCTAACATTACATAATTTTATAACTCACATTTCCATCTTTAATCTACCTGGGATTAATTTTATAGATAGTTTAAGTAGGGATCCAGTTTTTCTTCCCTGAGGATGACAAATTATTCTGGGAACATTTATTGAAAACTGCATCTTTTCTCACCATTATGCAATGCCAGTTCTGTCAATAAATCAAGTTTCTCCATGTTTTGGTCTGTGTCTGATTCTGTTTTGCTCCATTGGTCAGTTTGTTGATTCTGGCTCTGTTCTATTCTGTATTAATTGCTAAGTTTTTGTGATATCTTGATTCTGCGAAAGCTTCCTGCCACCATTTTCCGTTCTTTGCTCTTCTATATAAATATTAGAATTAACTTGTTGACTGCACCCAAAAGCTAAAGGGACTTTTTAAAAAAATTTTTTTTAAATTATTGATGGATCTTTATTTTATTTATTAATTTATCTATATGTGGTGCTGAGAATCAAACCCAGGGCCTCACACATGCTAAGCAAGAACTCTACCTCTGAGCTACAACCTCAACCCCACAAAGAGACTTTTGATGGAGATTTTGTTAATCTGTACATCTACAGGAGAATCGAGAATTCAGAATATTGACTCTTTGACTACGTGAATGTAGCTTCCTTTTTCTTTGAGTTTTAATGGCTTTCTGATCTGTCTTTAAATATTACCTCTGTCTAGTTCTCTCATCTCTTTCTGAAGCTCTAACAGACATATGTTAGTTTTAATTATAGTTTTCCTTATTAATAGTTATTTTTATTCATTTAAAAATAGATTTGATTTTTTTTTTTTTTTTTTTTGGAGGCTGAAGCAGGAGAATCATGAGGTTGAGGCCAGCCTGGGCAACTTAGTAAGATCTTATATCAAAATTAAAATAAACAAACAAATAAAGCAAGAGTTGGGAATGTAGCTTAGTGGTAGAGCACTTGCCTGACATGTGCAAGACCCTGGGTTTGATCCCTACTACTACAAAATAAAAAAAAATTTTTTCTAAAGTTGTTTGTTTGTTTATATTCTCTTGCTTCTCAGTCTTACTTATAATCCTGTCTTTTATTTCTTTAAAAGTATAAAACATGATTTAATATTATATTTATTATGGTTTTATTTAGTTTTAATTTTTTAGAGGTTGTGCTGGCCAGAACTCATTGTTTTTTGTTTTTATTTTGTGTTTGTATTTTTAACAGGGATTTCATGTGTCTTGGTACTTTTGGGGGATTTGGATTGAAAAATTTTTCCCCCAGGGAGGATTTATATTTGCATCTTAGATAAGGGAAACTTATCAACCCATAACTACTTTATACTAAATTCTTGAAGTCTTTATGAAAACTCAAGCAACAAACCCATGGCAAGGCTCACATGTGGTCACATATCCTGGGATGATATTTTTCTTCCATATTTAGTGCTAATATTCAAGACAGATATTTTTCTTATAATTTTAAAGGTGAGTGGAATCTTTGAGATTTGGTTTCTCTCACCCTCATTCCCCCTAGGTCTCTTTAGATAATGCCCCAGAAATTTTAGAAATAAATGCTTTCTGACAGTGGATTTTCTCTCTCCTTCCCACACATAAAATTCTGTGGCTTCCGGGACTCACAGTAGCTTGTTGAAGTGAGAAACCTTAAATTCTAAGCTTCATTAGTTTCATAATGAATCCATCTCTGCTTCTGAGTGTATGTACCTTATTTTTTCACATCAAGTACACTGTAGCTTTACAAAAGAATTTTTTTTTTACTATACAGAGTAGTTTATACTCTCATATTTCCTGAAAGATATTATCTTCTCTCTTTTACAACCGAGGGAAAGATGGCTCAGAGCAGTTAAGTGACTTTTCCAGAGTCATGAAGTTAATAAGCCAAATCTGTTTTTTCCCCACTTTTCACTTTCAAAGCTAGTCCTCTATTTAATTATCACCGATGCTTTTCTCAAAACCACTGCTTTGTTCTAGGAAAGGATGAAGACAAAGGTGCATTTAATATTCTTATTTATTGTACCTTCAAACCACCCCATGTGATACACATTTTCCTTCCTGTTTCACAGATGAGGAAATTGAACCTAAGAAACACTAATAGATAAATCATTCATTTAACAAGAGGGAGAGTTTGGCTTCCAGTCCAGGCTACTTTAAATCCTGTATCTGTCACCTCTTCATAGTAGCCTTCCCTAAGCGATGTAATTCCCCTTCTCTGCCACTCATTCCTGTTCTCTTCATAGCATTTGTATTGATTAGCAATAATTCATGTGGTCATCTACTTATGTATTGACTGTTCTCTTTCTGGGGGTGATAAATTCAACAAGAAGAGGGACTTCGTGGGTTTCATTAACTTCCTTACTGTTAGAAGTCAGTTTAAGTCTAGAACATTGTAGGCACTGAATAAAAATATTGAATGCCTACGAGTCTGATTCTGAAACCCATTTTCCTGTTGCTAAATGTAGTTATTGAATGAGCTCCTTTTTTGTTACTTGTAACTACAGCCAAGTCCCATAGCCAAAGACCAGAGACACAAGATGGATACACATCTTCAATTTTAAGAGCTGCAGTGGTTAGGGCCACACAACTATTGGGAGGGCTGAGATGGGAAAGGTACTCCTCCAAAGACCTTCAACTCCTGTAAATCAGTGAAAGGGGAGGATGAGAAAGAAGATGCTGCTGTATTTGGAGGACTAGGTTGGGGAAGAGCTTAGCTGCTTCCCTCACTTTGTATCTGTCCCTAGACATAAGGGGAGCGGGTTCAAAAAAAAATAATCATACAACTTCTGGATATCCTCAAGAAGGTGCTGTACAGATCTGAACCCTATTAGGGCATATGCACAGCTAGTTGACTTGGCCACCTGGCCCTCCTCTCGCAGAAGAAAAGGAATTGGGAAAAGATGTCTTGGTGGGAGACTGCTAGGCAGAATGTAGGCACAAATTGGGGTTATTGAAAGTTCTTGATTCTCACAAACTTTGGAAACTGATTCCACACCTGCTGTCAGCTCAGGGAGTTGAAATTTTGAGAGCCAGTTTTACCGATGCCATAACTTTTGGTGAGTTGAAAGCAAACCTATCTATCTATCTGAATGCATCATGGTGGGATCAGCTGGGAGGTGTGACAAGATCTTCATCATGATGGACACTGCTGGGTTGCTATGGGCGGGAGCTACCAAAACTACCACCAGTCCAAGTCAGTGAACTCAGCCTCCCTTGTGGCTAGCTAAGACTAGTGCTTCTGCCAGCCTCACTTAGTGAATTGCAGAGACCATCTTTTCCCTCTCCTCTCCTCCTCCCCGTCACTGGAGGAATGAGAACAGCATGAATAGAGAGGCTCATGTGAGGAGCAGACCTCCGCATTCCTGCTCCAACTCCAAGCTGCCAATGCCACAGGTCTATGGGGGTGGGGGAGCAGGTTTGAATCAGAAATGAGAATGAAACGAACAAGATTACCATGATTAGCAGAAATCAAATGAGACTATTAGGGGAGTTTTCACCTACAGGAAAGAGAAGTTTCACATAGCATAATTGGGGAAATAGTTGGAAAATAAAGGTCTTTCTCATTCATAATCAAGGAAATTTGAGATTCCACATTCAACTGTTGTAATAGTTATCTTTGAAAGGTCAATAACTCAGGACTGCTTCTTGGGTGAAAAATGTTTTAAATAAGGGTATTTTGACACTTTAATATGCCACCCAGTTTGGACTTCCTCTTCAGGGTAAACACTAGTGTGAGACCTAGCATTTTATTTTAACAGTTTACTAAAGGGCAAACCTCACATTTCCCTTGGCCTGAATAATAGTTCAACTGTACAGCTATTCTAATGTATTTAGAGAACAAGAAAAGTGGACTATGTCAATAGTTACAGCAATAAAGAGACCCCAGTTGTTTGTGTCTTAGATTAAAAAGGCTACCTACGGGAATGTGTTAGTCTGCTTTCTGTTACTATAACAAATACCTAGATAGTCAGCTTATTTTAAAAAAGATTAGCTTTGCTCATGGTTGTTTGTTTCAGGCCATGATTGGTCCAGTTGCTGTGGGCCTGTGGTGAGTTAGCCCTTCATGGCGGAAGCAGGTAGTGAATCAAAACCACCCACTTGATGGCTGGGAAGCAAAAAGACAGGCAGAGGAAGGGGCTGGGGCTCCACCATCCCCTTCCAGGGCACATCCCCAGTGACCTGAAGACCTCCACTAGGCCCTACCACTTGACAGGATCTACCTCATCCCAGTAGCACCACTCTGGAGAAGAAGACTTCAACACGGGGGTCTTTGGGTGACTTTTAGGATCCATGTTGTGGCAGGGGGCACTTATGAATTGTGCTGTAAGCACAGTTTAGTCCTGGCAATGTAGCGGGATGGTTAAGAAGCCCTGTTTCTTTACAAAGAAAAGCATTTCTGAGTGTTTGCTAACCTGTGTGACATTCCCAGTATTAAAATTTGCATGGGTCTGTGTTATAATAGATATGCTTGGTTCATAGTAGGAGTGCAGTAAATATTTACTGAAAAAAGTTTTCAAAAGGGCTGTTGCATAGTTTCATAAATAAGGACATTTATAACATTTTTATTGTTTTGCTCCTGATCCTGTCTCAGAATGATCTCTTACTGCATGTTCTACATTTTATTTCATGATTTCATTGATTATCAGTCATAAGAAATAGTTATGTTCACAGATCGCGATCTCCATCATTTAAAAATAGCTACCATTTTAAAATATGCTTACTCTCTGAGTAGCAACTTACATGCCGCCTTTGTCATTTTTATTGCAGAATATTTAAATACAAGCCAATGAGTTTTAACAAAAGTCGGCAAGTGTGTAACTGATACCTCTATCAAGAAAGGAAAATTTCTACCACCCCAGGAGTTAATTTGTATGCCCTCCTAGTCAAACCTTCTCCACTCAGCAACCACTGTTCTGATTTCTACTGCAGTGCATTAGTTTTGCTTGTTCTAGAACTTCATATATAAACATAAATGTGCTCTCTTTTATGACCCATCTGTTTTACTCAGGGTGTTTCTGAGATTCATCCATGTTGTTGTAATTATCTGTAGTTCATTCTTTTTAATTCATGAGTAGTATTTCATTGTATAACTATACCATAGTTTCTTTTATCCATCCTTCTATTGATGGACATTTGAGTTGTTTCCTTTTTCTTTACTAGAATGGATAAAGATGGTACGAGTATTCATCCATACATTTTTAGTTCTTTTGTATAAACATCTAGGAGGGGAGTTGCTTGGATCATATCACATATGATGTTTAACTAGAATAGAAACTGCCAAAAAGTTTTCAGAGTGATTTATCTTTTTCATTTCTACCAACAATGTATGAGAGTTCTGGTTGTTTCATATTTTTGTTGACATTTAGCTCTCTCTGTCTTTATTTTCAGTGGTGTGAAATAAAATTTCACTGTTTATATATTTTTTGTTTTCCTGATGTCTAAAATATTGAATATTTTATCTGATTTTATTGGGCATATTTATAGATCTTTTATGAAGCATTTGTGTAGAAGTTCTTTTTCTTTTCTTTTCTTTTAATGGGCAGTTGTGCTGGATATAGAATTATTGGTTGATGGTTTTTTCTTTTAGCACTTTCAACATGATGATCTGTTGCCTTCCTTCCAGGCTCCTTTTTTTCTTTTTTGATCAGAAGTCAGCTTTTAATTTTATTGAGAATCTTTTGCAGGTGAAGATTCAGTTTCCTCTTATTACTTTTAAGATTTTTGTCTATATCTTTGAGTTTTTTAGAGGTTGACTATAGTCTAAATGAGGAGCTCTCTGAGTTTATCTTAATTCAGGTCTGTTGGGCTTTTGTGAATGTATAGATTTATATGCTCTTAAAATCAATATTGGAAATTTTTGTCATTTATTCTTCAAAAAATTTTTTCTGCTTCTCTCTCTCTTTATATCTTCTAGGATACCCATTATGAATATGCTGACATGCTCAATGGTGTTCCACACATCTCTGGGGATGTTTCTTTTTCTTTATTCTTTTTTTCTTTCTGTTCCTAAAAGTGGAAAAATGTAATTGTTCCTTCTTTAGTTCACTGATTCATTCAACCAGCTTAAATCTGTTGTCAAACACTTGAATTTTTACTTTAGTTATTGTACTTTCAATTCAAGAATTTCTATTTGATTCTTATTAAATATTTTACATCTTTTCATGATGGATATTCTCTATTCCATAAGATACTGTTCTCATAGTGTTCTTAAGGTTTTTTTGCACATGGTTTCTTTAAGTTCTTTACAATTTATTTATTTATTTATTTATTTTGGTACTGGGGATTGAACTCAACCACTGAGCCACATCCCCAGCCCTATTTTTGTGTTTTATGTAGAGACAGGGTCTCACTGAGTTGCTTAGCACCTCGCCATTGCTGAGGCTGGCTTTGAACTTGCGATTCTCCTGTCTCAGCCTCCCTAAGTGCTGGGATTACAGGCTTGAGCCACCATGCCCGGCTAGTTCTTTACAATTTTTAATATAGGTGATTTACCTTTGTAAAAGTCTTTTTTCTATTGATTGACTCTCTTCCTGTGTTTGGGTGATACTTTCTTATTTCTTTTCATGTCTCATTAAAGTTTGTTTAAATGGTACCCTTGACCTCAGAAAGAACTTAGTAAGTTGCAAATGTGATTAAAGATTCAAAAAATGAGAAATGTGGGATTGATGAGTCTGGACTTCCTTTGCATACTATAGGTAGGGTTGAGATTTAAATGGATTTTGTGCTAATTCTGGTTCACTTTGACATGACCATTCACCTGCTCTCCAGTCTCTGGGTGACTTAACATCCCTTTTTCTCCAGTACCACATGTTTTTGTTTTTGTTTTTTTGCTGTAGTCCTAAAAATAATCCTATTTTTAAGTAGTTCCCTTACTAAAGTATCTTTATCTGAAGCATCGGGAGTGAATTGTGTATTTTCTGCCAGGACTCTCTCCTCACTGATACAGATTGGCAGTGTCTCTTGAACATATCATTATGCTCCTGGGTCCCCCTCCTAGTCAGTCTAGTCCTATGCCTGGGGCTCACCTCAATGTAGGTGGGTAGGTCTCCGCCTCTAGCCACAAATCTCCCTGTTAGTATTTATAATATTTGGGTTTTGGCTTAGAAAAATTATCTTAAGTACTCTGAGTATTAAATGACCTCATTCCTTTGGCTCATGTCTGTCTTTCCATTTTTATGAGTCTTGAGAGTGCAGATACCCTCATGAGGGTCATACTTCAAACTGCTTTCAGTTGAGAAGATTGTGTTGGGTTTGCTATTCAAAAAGCATCAGTTGAGCAAAGACTGTGATTGTGGCAACACAGGTACTAAGTGATGGGAAATTGAAGGGAGTAGGGACCAGTGTATTAGTGTGGAAATGGACAAGGGGATTCTAAAAATAAACTTTTCCTGTGGATAATTTTACTGAGAACAGCCCTGTGAAGCCTAAGCCTTTCCCTTAAAATTTCTATGAAGTCCCAAAGGACTTATGTTCTTAAGGTTATTTCTGCCCTGAGGCTAATGCTTTTCCTAAATTTGTTCAATTCTGGATTATCTTTCTATCTCAGTTGGCAAGGTCTATTCCCTATTCATTGACCTAAATGTAACATGCAGCTCTTTTTTCGGTTTCCACATTCATAAAAACCTCGCTGCCTGTAAGGCAGGGAGCAGACACACTTCCCTGAAAGTGTAGGTGCAGGTGGGAAATACGGAGGAAGAGACAAAGGAGGCGTCTGTCACAGCAGGGCAATTCCCAGCTGGACATTGGACTGAAGGCTTCAAATGCCCTTCATCCACCCTACACCACGGCAATTACTCTGACCTGAATGTTTGTGCTCCCAACTTTGCCACTTAAATTCACATATTAAAATTCTAACTTTTAAGGTGTCAGAATTAGAAGGTGGGGCTATTGGGAGGTGACTCCATACGTTAGGTGGAGTCCTCATGGATGGGATTAGTGCCTTATACATGAAGTGCAGGGGAAGAGGTGGCCTCCTTCTACCCTGTGAGGACTTAGTGAGCAGATACCTTCTGTGAGCCTACAAGTAGGCCCTCACCAGACACTGAATCTGGTGCCTTGAATTTGGGCTTCCCAGACTCCAAAATTGTGCAAAATGAATTGTCTATGGTTTATAAGCTCCCAGTTTATACTGTTTTGTTCTGACAGCCTGAGAAGACTGAAACAGCATTCTCTGGTCAGTCCAAGTCATTGCATGGCCTTGCCTTGTGGATCCTTCTCTCTCTCCCTGTTCTATGGCCTTTCTTCTCTTCTGTCTATCTCCCTTCCAAAGGGAATGCAGAGTGATGGTCGAGCCTTTGGAGCCAGACATCTGGGCTCCAGTTTTTGCCTTATCACTCATTAGCAATATGGCTTATCTAGAGATGACTTAGACTTTCTAATGCCAATTGACCTGTCTGTAAGATGAGCATAATAAAATGATCCATGTTGTAGTTTTTCAGGAGTCTCAGAGATGTGCTGTGGTTGACAATCCACGCACAGTCTCAGGACCAAGTTACTCCTTTTCTCACCCAGGCCTGGTAGCTGCTCGTGGTCTCTAGCTGAGCCCTTCCGGGGTATTGCCCGTGGTTAATCTCTCCCCGGAAGCTTCTCATGCCCAAAGGCTGGTTGATGTGGGGATTCAGTCTTGTGCCTTTGCTTCAGATTTGGGCAATTTGGAAGGGCCATTCCAGCTCCAGCTGCTCTTGTGGGGTCAGCAGAGAGTGCCGTTGGAACTGCATTCACTTCAGCTTCTCTCTTAGCCAGTTTGCTTCCCTCAGTTCCTGACAGGCATTCTCCAGTAAACTGGAAAATGTCTGTCCACGCAGCCTCTTTCTGATCTAAGAGAAGATGAACTATGAGGAGTGAGAATAAAATCATCCCAAATTTTGACACAGGAAAAACAATTATTGCTTGATTTTTTAAAAATGTTATTTTATTACAGCATATTCTAGTTAGCCTGTTCCAATAAAAGCAGAACCTGATTATTTAATAATCGACTCTCATTTAATACTCCTGGGCACAGTAATTTTGTTGTCTCTGTGTGTTTGATTATTAATCCAAAACGGATGGAAGTACTGATGGTTTATATTCCTGTAAGGTTAAAAGTTAGCCTGCAAAGCTAATGTATTATGATTTTATGGACTAAAAGGGAAGTTAATGTCGCAAAGGCTAAGATCTTTTTAGCTTGTAGAAAGTAAACAACCCTTACTTCCGATTTAGAAGTCTGCTTAGGCATTTCTTTTCTATTATAAATCTCAATTTCTTACATACATTTTGAATTTGATTTTTTATTTTCTGTTGATTATTTTATTAATGAGTAAATGAAACTTTGTCAGATTCTCCCTGTTGATATACAAATGATGTTTTTAACAACAGTTTTTCATCAGAATGTATCTGTTTAAGAATTACTGTCTTGAAAAGCAGCATTACAGCCAAATGGTACCCAGAGTTTCATGGGGTGGTTGGAAAAAGGAAGTCAACATATTGATGTTAGCTAAATGCCATCATACTAAATCCAAACGTTGGGTCTAAATTTGAAATGTGTGTATTTTCTAGGGCTGCCATAACCAAATATAACACACCAAGTGGCCTCCACAATAGAAATTTACTATCTCTCAATTCTGAAGGCTACAGTCTGAGACCAGCGTGTTGGCAGGGTTGGTTCCTCCTAAGGGAAAGTCTGTTCCGCACCTCTCCCTGGCTATGGGTGATTTGCTGGTAATCTTTGGCTTTCTTTGGCATGCAGATGCATTTTTCTAATCTCTGTGTTCATCTTCACATGGCTTTCCCCCTATGTGTGTGTCTGTGTCCAGATTTTCACTTTTTATGAGGACACCAGTCATATTGGATGAGGGGCCCATCCTAATGACCTCATTTTAACTTGATGTCCTCTGTAAAGACCCCATCTTCAAATTCAGTCATATTTAGAGGTACTGGGGATTAAGACTTCCAAATATGAATTTTGGAAGGACCCAATTTCAGCTCATAACAATGATTACTTTTTCTCTACTCCCAAGGATTACTTTCTCCCTCAAATGTTATCTTAAAAAGAATGTCATAAATTCCAGAGAGAATCTTAGTTAAGAAGCCTCACTTTGTTGAAAATGAGGATTATTGCCATGTTGTACACCAAGTCTATACCAGCATCACTTTATAGATGTGGTTATAATGATTGTGTTTGAGAAATAAATCCTGACTAATAGAAGAGCTTTCAAGTCCTGAGAGGGCAGTTAGCAGTCAGTCCATTTTATAGATTAACCAAACAAACATTTTTTCTTTTGGCATTGCATTAACTTACATGACTATAATAAATAATTCCAGTGGCATTTAGATTGTATGTCTATTTGCAATATGTTGGTAAAATTGAGGTGAGAGTGGTAATTTCTGGTTTTGCACTAGAAATAACTTTGTAAGTTATTTCTTAGGCCACCATGGAGTTATACCCTGGCTAGAAGAAGAATCTTCTGTTTGAATGACCCCTTTGAACTGTTGAACATGTGGTAGAAACTTGTAAAATGTTTACTGAATGAGTAGAAGTGTTTGGGGAACTTGGAAAACTTGAGAGCAGTCAAAAAGTACATATTTATTCAGAAATTTATGTTGTACCTAGCTTGTAGCTAGATGCTGTGGGAGCTGCTGATATATGTAGTAACAGTAATAGCATTGACTATTTATTGGATTTCCTGTGTGCCAGGTATTCTGTACATATTTAAAATTAAAATAAACCTCTCTGTTATGCACTAAATTTTGCATTGTTGTTTTATTTTACATATAGAGAAAATGAAGCTAAAAGAGGTCAAGTAACTTGTCCACATGACTGTTAAGTGGTAAGGTCAGTTGTTTTCTTAACCTCCATACTCTGGAGCCTATCACACATGGCTTCTGTTTAGTTGAAGCTTACATTCTTCTAGTGGAGGTAGGGCATTCTTAATTAAGACAATTAGAAAATTAGTGTATGAGGCTAATTTCATAGTATGACTTGTTTGCCGTGTACCTGTGTATTGTCAGCATTTCACAGACTGTAGGGCAGGACAACAGCAAAGTGCGCCCACCTTGATGCTGAATGCCTGGATTCAGTCACTTGGACCTCTTCCTGTGCACGTGACCTTGAACATGTAGCTTGCCTATTTTGTGCTACTGTATTTAAAATTTATTATAAAAGAGGGATAATAAAGGTACCTATCTCATTAGGAGAGATACATAAATATGTAAAATGATTCAGTAACTGGCAAAGTGTGTTTCTCCTGGAATGCAAGCTTCACAAAGGCAGTGACTCCTATCTATTTCTTTCATTCATGTGTCTACCCATCTAGAACAGTGCATTCAGTAAATACGTGGTTGAATGGATGAATATATTTCAGTGTGTAAATTCCTGAGCTTAGTCACTTTAGCAGACCTACTGAAGTAGTCAGAGGCTTGCACATTATGTGTAACAGTGAATCTCAGCCTAGGGAACACATGAAACCCAGGGCCTTGTGCATACTAAGCAAGCACTCACCCCTGAGCTCCCTTCCCAGCCCTGTGGAAGGCTTTTAAATGGACTGGTTGTCAAGCTCCACTCTGGCGAAGGTTTAATACCACTGTTGGAGAATCATGAAGTTATAATACCCAGAGTCATGCAGGTATATTGCATTGAAGATTCAATATCAAAAGTGATTTTCTGAATGACTTAACACCCCTTAGGAAACTAAACATGACCTTTGTTTCAAGAATAATTGAATTCTTGAAAATGTCAACATACACTAAAATCATCAAAAACTATATTGAACTCATGTAAAATGGAGTAGAGTTTAAGCTCAAATAATTACACACAGTTTGTTCCCCTTCATAAACTTCTGGTGGAATAATTGGAATTCCTGCAGATTTGGGGACCTTTTTTTATTGGGTGGACTGTGGACTGTCCTCAGCATTACTGGTATCTTGTCTACAATAACCAGGAGGCATTATGGGCTGCTTTGAGTACAAGCAATTAGTGCCCGGACAGTGTGGCAAACACCAACACACAGTGCTGAAGGGGTCTCTTGAGGTACATGGGAGTTAAGCCAAGGTAGGGAACAGCTCTCTGGATGGCTGACTCCTTTTCTAGAACAAGAGAAATTTGCTGGTGTCTAAAAAGGGATCCTTCAGGAGATGTCCTGCCTAAGGGACCTCCTGATTCTCTGGTGCTTTTCTGCTCAGCAAGCAGGGTCCCCCTCCTGTTCTCATGCAGAGGATCCACATGGAGAGGGAGTTGGCAAGATGCAGATGGTTGAATATGGTAGCCACATAAAGTTGGAGACAGAGTGGAACCAGAACAAATGGAGAGAAATTTGTGAAATGGATGATTGGAGAGTATACTGGCTAAATATCCATCATTTTACATGTTTTCCCATAAATTTAAGAAAATTCTGTATATGAAGAGTATGTGTTGTGTATTTCTTTTGATAAATACATTGTAAAAATGTTAACAGCATCATATGGTCTCTACAAAAGTCGTAGCAATGGAGTTCTATGTCATTGTCAATTGCACAAAGTGGTTTTGATGTTTTCTATGCTTAACACTGGTTTCTACCTCATTTGCATTTATTTTTAAAGGGCTGCTTTGAAGGGTTTCTGACCTTCTCAGCAAAGAATATAACTGAAATGTAAGACTAGGAGATAATTCAAATCATCCTAATCAGATTTCTTAGACCTTGATCTAATCAGCAGGCAGTTTTGCTTAGCTTCTTGGTCAAGTTCATTCATTCACTCAGAATGCATTTATTGAATATATGCTGTGTCTACCCTTGGGCTAAAATGAAATAAGATTAGTAGATGAATTGAACCCTGTCCTTTAGGAGTTTATAGTCTTATTGAACTAAGTGAAGGGAATAATAGAATGCTTCTTAAAATGTATGATGGCTTTTATACTTTAAATATGTTAGAGGTCTTCCATGTCAGGTAATTGGCATTAACTTTATTCAAAAGCATAAAGCATTTATGCTTTTGAAACTGCATTATAGAGTATTTTCTTTTCATATCTATTTCATGGTTAACATCACAGTTCTTTTTCAAAGGTGCTTTTGTGATTATAGTTATTTCTCACAAAGTGTTGTTGTGAGATTAATAGAAAGAATCACTGGCATTTCATGGTTTTGCTGAGTATAGGTTTGGGAGGATTTTTAGCAGGAATAAGGAAGAAGAAGTTGAAATCTCATTGATTATTTTTTATTGAAGCCAATTATAACATAAAACCACTATCCTACCATCCCCCTCCAACTACCTACCGAGGGCTGTTATGCTTTTAAATGTCATCTCCCACAACCAAGATAAATTTAAATAGAAAAGTAACATACACTAATTTTATTTGAGGTCTGAGATATAATGAGATTACTTTCTTATTTTGGAAGAAAATGTGTATTCATGTATGAATTTTTGGAAAAAAAGGATTTTCTCCCATGGTTATGTAGAAGAATGGAAATCTGTAAGCAGAAATTACTTTCCATCCTCCTGCCTTATAGTAACTACATTTTTCTCCTACTCTCTTTTATATTGTGCTTTTGTGAGACCCATTTGCAAGTTATAGACTGGTAGCCACTTTGATGTCTCTTACTTATTTTTCCTCCTAATTAATATTTATTTGTGCAGTTGATATATAATTTTCTTCAATTAATTATATAAAACCAACCTTAAATTTGCATCCACGATGAGGAATGAATGATCAACAAAAGACTTTACTTAACTGCTTCTGTTCACAGGCTAGGAAAGAGTATGATTTGACTGCAACTTCATTAAGGATTAAATGTTTATATATCTCTTATAGTCACATTGTTCTTCTACAGCACATACATCTCTTGCATACTAATTAGATTATCTGTGCTGTCTGCTCCTCCTGGCACTCCTAATTAGGAAGAGTAATAAGATTTTGGTTGTCATAGTACACTAGTTCTGATGAGTTAAATTTATTTGCCCTGTGGTTTGTACTGGTGTCTGCCGGTAGAATTTTATTTTCCCTCTTCCTCCTCCTCCTCTCCCTTCCTCTCCCTGCCCCCACCCTTCTTCTTTTTTCTGATCACAGCTGTGTGGGGCCGGTTCATGAAAAGGTGAAGAATTTGTGTCTTTCTTATTCACCTGCACTTGAGGAGTTCTTCAGTCATCTTAAGGATTTGTGCTCAGGCAGTATTTTATTTTTTTATTTTGTGAAACATTTAAAGTGAATTTGTAGATACTGTCGAGGACCTGAACATGGGACTTGTCATTTCTGACTCCATAGAGATCTGATTTTCTTATAAATCAGAAACTGATTTTTGTGGCACCAAATCACAGACAGAGCCCTTCTAAATGGGAGAAAATGCTAATGAAGAATGCCAAAGGAGGTCCTTCAGTGGAGGAAAATGTGGTGAAAGATCACAGATAAGAATCTTCCATTGAGCCGGGCGCGGTGGCTCAAGCCTGTAATCCCAGCACTCAGGGAGGCTGAGACAGGAGAATCGCGAGTTCAAAGCCAGCCTCAGCAATGGCGAGGCACTAAGCAACTCAGTGAGACCCTGTCTCTACATAAAACACAAAATAGGGCTGGGGATGTGGCTCAGTGGTCGAGTGCCCCTGAGTTCAATCCCCGGTAC